>CM060948.1:331626141-331673641 GCA_030765055.1 Mantis religiosa | reverse complement strand
TACCCATAACGAAATGTGTATTCAAACATTTTGTAAGCAGTAAACATAAGCGTATAACAATGTAAGCTTTATTTCCTACAAAGAATGAATGAAAATGGTTCCAGAAAATAATGCGATTGGAACACATAAGATATGTCTATATAAATAGATGAATTTAGTGTTTCAACTATAATTTAATATATAACTGATTATTTGTGCAAACATAAGAGTTAATCATTTATTATGTTTTCCAAGAAAGCTTGTGATGTAACAATATAAACGAGTTGACATTATGTGGACTCTTACTGGGTTCAAAGTGGGACGCAATTCAATCACCAACATAACGAACGCTACTTGAAAATGAACTGTGTACGTATTTATTGGAATAAAATATATGCATCATTTATGAGCTTTCTAAAACAATGATAATTAAGTTTAAAATGGCATGCACTAAAGAAAATCCAAAATGTCACCACAAGAACGTACCATTGCAGTCTATCCCTACAAGAGCTTATTTATCTGTCCACTTCTAACCAAACAAGATAAACTTTTGTAGAAATTGTTAAATTGTTTTATATAATATTCCCTTGCACATACAATGGGGATAGGAAAATATAGCAGGTTTATGTGGTACTCAAATGATTTAAGAGCTTGTCGCTAGGAGATGACCGTAGCATTTCATTCTCATTGTAAGTCGAAGACATAATTAAATTTTTCCAATTCGAGAAGAAAAAATAAACAGATCACTTTAATATACTCTGGTACACAAGATACAATAAATAAAATAACCTTTTCATAACTATAAAATAATAATACAAAATTCCTTCACTCATTACTTAACAAAAATATAAGGAATTCTCAATTAATATATACATAAGTATTAAAAATAAAAGCAAATATCTCCCAAATGATTCACTCCCCCAAAAATATATTTCACATTTCTTTTAGCGAAATGTTAATGTTTTGTGGATGAAAGTTTCGTCTCTTATGGTTTACCATCGAGAATAAAGGCAACTTCTGAGGACATTGCCACAAAATTAGAGATAAAAATCTCGTTTGCCATGAAGGTATCTCAAACACATCACAGTTTAATAAAAAATGTTAGCTTGGTTTTTGATAAAGCACAAATGTAACAAAATGGTCCATTCCGAGATTATTTTGTATGAGCAGAGTCTTTTTATCTTGTCATGTTCAGGGGCACACAGCTATATCTAAACACGTAGTTTACCTAGGGAACCTCCAAACATGTATTTTCAGTAAAACTTAGCTATCAAATTGTAGCTGTATTGCAGTATCTACTATATATACATATGTATGTATAAAAGCATTATTTCATACAATACAAACTGGATTAACAGTTATAGTTAAAAGGTTACCTAATAATAAATGTGTTTCTGCATTAGCAACTCAAAAGTTATATTTTCTTTTACTGTTTACCATTTACGACTAAGTCATGTAAATAAGGAGAACTTTAGAGGTAAGTAATACCAGATATTCATATAATTTGTCATGTAAATGTCTTAAACGTATGTTTTTGCATAAAAATAGTCTGAGATATATTTGGGAAAATAAACATATTAAAAATGTATTCCCTGTAAAGGGTAGTTTAAAGTGGGGGGATATTATTGAAATGCTTTGTCCACCAATCTTGGAAAATAACGAATCTAAATATCAACTGCGGTTTTTAACCGACTACCACACACATACACAGACTCATAGACAGAAAAGGTTTGTTTTGTTTGTTTTCAGGGAATCTCAAAATGTGTATTTCGAATGAAATATTAATATTGAATTGTTGGATGATGTATAGCCCTTCCTCTACTACAAGTAGGTAGATGACACAGAAAGTAAAAGACATAATGGTAGGTAGAAAGGACACCTGAAGTGTGAGCGCAACATTTTGAATTACAACGTATATCAGTCTTCTTCAATCCTCGAGTGTGGTAGATCAATAACACGTCATTAGTCAGCAAATTTAAGAGATATTACGTATAAATATTGTGGCTAAGGCAATTAGGCAGTCTGGTGAAATCAGTCAACACGATGTCTGTTAACTGAAAGTTCGACTAATTACATCCCAGCATGTTCACAAGTTTCGGAATTGTGTCAATGTACTTACGCCAAATTTGAAAATTAAAACAGTAAAAGCATTCTTAGAACTTAGCAAGTTACAGAGTAAAAGGCAAATAAGAAGCGTAATTAAATCGATAATTGGTGTTGTCTATTCCCCACCCCCCCACACACACACCTATAGCTCACCACTTGTAACCGCAGTATCAGGCAGCGATTAGGAGGCGGCGAATTAATCGAAGTCAAATAATTAAAAAATAAGATAAATTAATAGAAATGCTTTGCTAAACTAATATAACAATCTCGTTATAATAATATGAAATTAGAATGATAAAAATAGCAGTTGACTTAAAGAATAAGAAGGGAATAATATAATTAAGTATAACATATATACTAGCATCCGGGCAAGAAAGAGAAAATATTCTTGTAAAAATCTGTACACGTCGCAGAGACAGGAAAGAAGGGCCGTTACCTTCTTTGTGTTAGTAAAAGTTCAATGTCTGAAGACTATTGTATTCTTTCAGCTAGGAATGTTTTGGGGCAATGGACTTTCAAAATGTAGCTGAGCATGCACGCTAAAGAGATTTACTTCGCTGATTTGGTAACGATGCATACCGTTAGAAATAACTCAGGGTAGGCGTTCCCCAACTCAGGTTCGGCGGAACGTCAGTGAGTCATATGAGTTTTGAAAACCAATGCGAAAATTCGGAATAAAATGAGAAACCAATAATAATGTAACATTTGAGAAGGGTGCGCTAGTTTAGTCACGTGATAAAGTTATAGAGGGGGTTAGAATAAGGTTCGAACTGAATGGTGAACTAAGAAAAACCTTACTTACAAGTTGATACTACGACGGGAAGAACGTGTTCATGTGCACTGAAAAGAGAAGCGAAGATTTCGAAGTCTGAAAGCTGGTCACCGATCCGAGTCGATAAACAAACAGAGATTCAAGAATTAAATGAAATAATTCTACCACAAACAAAGCATTATTAATACGACTGAGTTGCCAACAACCATCAAAAATCCATTTCCTACAACCATTCACCTGAGGAAAAGAGAACCCATAGCTCCAATTAAGCTCCAATTAGAACCCAATTAATTTAACTATGGTATGCGGGTTTGCCGCACACTGCTTCAGCTGACAGCAGATTGCTCAACGTTGGAGATATGGGAGACAATCAAAAGTGACGTACACTGGGAAACTGTCAGTAGCGCCCAACCCGCCATTTTTGCGTTACCTTACACCTTGCCAAGATATTATTGACAGCTTATAGACGTTGTTCGGTCTGTTTAGCCTCAGAAGAAACAAATGCCAGCATTCAGTGAATGTTGGGGGCAAGCCAACACTTGATGGTGCACTTATCAACTTCAGCCAACTTGGAAACTAACACTGCCTACCTAGCTTAATGGCGCCTGAAAAATATGACAGGTTTACGATGCAATAATTACTAAAATATGAATGTGATTTATTAGATGTAGAAAGTCGTAACCAAAGTTTACGTAGTAACGACTTTATGCGTCTTCTCTTACAGGAAACACAAAACATAAACGGAAGCCACACTTTCAAAAACTAAACCGTTCTAGCCATTCCACAAAAATATTTGTCTTCGCCATTTTATGTCAATTTACAAAAAACTTTGTGTGAAATACAATACTTCCTTCAATGCATCATGCATTTTCCTTGTCGACCAACTAAAGCGGCTTTAGAACATTGCATTTCTACAAATATATAGAACGCTTTAAATTATAAATAAGTGCTGTAACAGTATAATAAACAAAATTAGGTTGGCCCCGTAGCTCAGTCGGTAGAGCACCTACCTGCTATAGTAGGGGTCCCGGGTACGATTCCCGGCGGTGGGGGTGGGGATTTTTCTCTTACCAAGATAATTCCTCATGTACCCCAGAGTCTGGAAGTATGAACGAGAGTGCGAATGTGTGCGTGATCTAATGATTAAAACCCAACGAATACGAGTTAACACCTTCGATATGTTCCAAAGTGAGAACGGCCGCCGATATGACCATTGCAGTTAAAGGCCGGGTATAAATGTGTACGTGATCTAATGATTAAAACCCAACGAATACGAGTTAACACCTTCGATATGTTGCAAAGCAGAACTGCTACCGATATGACCATTGTAGTTAAAGGCGGGGTCTAAATGTGTACGTGATCGAATGATTAAAACTCAACGAATACGATTTAACACCTTCGATATGTTGCAAAGCAGAACGGCTACCGATATGACCATTGTAGTTAAAGGCGGGGTATAAATGTGTACGTGATCGAATGATTAAAACTCAACGAATACGATTTAACACCTTCGATATGTTGCAAAGCAGAACGGCTACCGATATGACCATTGTAGTTAAAGGCGGGGTATGAATGTGTACGTGATCGAATGATTAAAACTCAACGAATACGATTTAACACCTTCGATATGTTCCAAAGGAGAACGGTCGCCGATATGATCATTGCAGTTAAAGAGGGGGTACAAATGGAACACAAAAAATTAACCTGTCAGCACAACAAAGTGCAGTCAAACAATGCCTGCGGGAATGGCTACTATATAATAAGAAATGTAGCTTCGTTCATTTGGAAGTAATTTCAAGGCGTAGTCTTTTATATAGCAAATTTCTCCGGTTATGGGAAGCAAACATTTCACTATATAAAAAACTCACAATGTTCCTCGTGCAATATAACTAAAAAAGAGAAGCCAGTTAAATACCAAAGATGTGATACGAAAATTTTAAAGAAGGTTCCTCCACCCGAAATTATTATTTACATGGAAACCCGTTCGCAAATATGTATTTTCCCCCAAACTGCTCTAACCTTTAGCTTTAAATACCATATGTTTAAGATATTTTCATGACGCATGAAATGTATATTTTACATTTTATGGGAATGGTATATGAGGTGGTATCTACTTTGAATTACTTTCATATAAGTCAAAAACCGCACGAAATAGAGAAAATATTATAATACAAAGTTGTTGATGTTAAAACATACCGTTTCTCTGAAATGAGTTTTTGTAGAGTCAATCTTTTCCGAGATATTCCTTGGTTTTAATCTCCCATATATTTTACTCAAATGGGAAATCGTTATTCATTTTTTATCTCTTGGTCATGCAAAGAAAATGGAAATTGAAAGTCATCCCACAGCAACCATTTGACTATTGCTTAAAGTCTATTGTATTTATTTACTATATTCTGTCTATATTTCCCTTGTACCTATATGTAATGAAGTCATTTTTGCCTGTGTTAGACTGACATAGATAGAACAATAAGTGTTTTTTTGAGAATACTTTGTACAAGAGTGGATGGAGATGTATATGACAAGTTTTGTATTGGAACATGTACTTCCGATACGTGGAGTGTAAACATGTTGTGGTACAATTCCACCAACTCCATTCTTGGAAACTTGTTTCTCTGAATGTTACGTTAATTAGTACAAGTTTGCCACAAGTTTATTTGTCACCTGTTTACTCGATCTTGGAGTAAGGTTTCATTTACTTCCTCTCATATTCATTATCCAAATTGAGGCGGTAATCGGTGGATATAAAGGATTCTACACCGAAAGACCGATTTTTGCTCCGGACTAGTGATCAGTATGGTAGAGCGACTCCGTTTCAGGGTCCAGCGATCAAATAAAAATACACTTTGCTTCCTTGATTTTCCCACCAGTTTATTTATGTAACATTTAGATTACAACTTTGCTCCCAAACAACTTGCTCGTTAGAACGTTACCTTCCCCGAAAACGATCTACGATGAAGTGTCTCGCTTCTTTCTCCATTCTCAGCGTCCTTTCCTAATGCAGACTATCTAGCACGCCCCTTTCCTATTTCCGTGACTATTCCGCCCGTATCACGTGATGCATAACCATTTTTATTGGAGGTTCGTTTTCCTATTTCTTTACTCTTACTAGGCTCTCACCCCTCTGTCCCTCCTTTTTGACCTTCGGGGTCATGTGAAGAAATATTCAGACTTCTTCTCACATTCCTTAGGGGAGTGTTTTCTTGCTCGCCCCTTGACACATTCCTTAAGTTAATGGATTTTTTCCCCCAACTGCGGTTTCTGACCCGAACTGTGGTTTCTGTCTCAAAATGCCCTTCGGAGGAATATTGCAATTTTCTTTTATTTACTTTTTTTTTTTTTTAATTGGGAAAATTGTAAATTCCTTCGAAAGTCCCACTAAACAGTAATCAACAAAAATGATGTGAACTGGATCACTCCTAAGTTACTTCCTATCGGCCTTCGCTCCATCAACGCGCGAACGAGCAAGGAGTTTTTTTTTTTTTTTTTTGAGCTGTTACATATACACTGAACAAGAGACAAAATATATACATACATAGATATACACATATCCTTAAATACATTGTTACCTAGCAATACCCTGAAATACATTGTTACATATATGAGCCCTTAAATATTTCTGTTTATTTGTATTTTACATTTCTTGTGCAAGTCTACACTTTCTTTTGGCATACAGAACAATTGATTTGCCTTCACTTTTTTATTGACATATTTGGTTGGTGCATTTTTGTCTTTTGAGCTCTGTACTTTCATTACAATATTGTGGGTAATTAACACTCCGTACACTATTACACGCATCTCACTTGTGCATATCTAGCACAGATTTCTTTCTTCGTGCACTATCACACTCTTGTTATTTTGAATCACAAACATATAACTCGGATATCAGGAAATATAATTGTTTTTTTTTTGTTACAATTGTGTCTTTATTCTTTTTGTGTAGACAAGGGTAGCATTTGGTTTAAGCTCGGGTTCTTACTTCCCAAAAATTTCGCTCTATCTCTATACTTCAATCCTATTTGCGTCAAACAGTTAGCTTTACAATAATTTTTTTTCCTTACAGTTAATGAGGTCAGTGACTTCGGGATGCGTCAAATTATGGCTTGTCGTTGGCAATGGCCAATTCTCTAAAGGGTCTCAATAAAGATAAATTATACCTGCCTAATTTTTTATTTGTCTTAACATCTTCTAACTCAAAAGAACGGTCACCGAATTGAGCAATGATCACAGCTGGTCCTTCCCAGAGTACATGCAGTCTATGTGACGTCTTTGTCAGTAGGGAGGACTTGTTATGCGTTCTTATCAGCACCTTTTCTCCTAACTGCGGTGTCCATTTCTTCCTATATCGTTTCTTCTTTTTATTTCTGTTTTCTGCGCGTTTTCTCAAGCGCTCAAAGGCTTCTAAGATCTGTTGACTTTCGCTTTGCTCCTCGGTGCGAATGGCGCTCGGTAGCCCTGGGATTATGTCTTCAGACGGTTCCTTCAAAAGTAGTGTTACTGGAGCTATTCCCGTGTTTGGATTAATGGTGTTATTCATGACACGTTCTATCAGGGGTAGTTGGGGAACCCACGAGGTATGTTTCTTTTTGTAGGTGAGGATGCGTAGAAATATGGACAAGTCCCGTATGGTCCTTTCACATGGATTACTTTGTGGATGGTACGCGGTTGAATTGTAAATTTTTATGCCTGCAGTTCTAATTTTATCCATAAATAATTTACCCTTATGTATGGACGCATTATCTGCCAAAATAGCGTCCATTTTGCCGTATTTGGGTATAAAGTCTTCTATGATCTTTGCTGCACAGGCAAAGTTAATTTCTTCATTGGGTATAATTTCACAAATTTTGTAAATATGTCCACCATTACGAAAATATATTTCATCCCTGCTGTTCCCATAGGTAATGGTCCATGTGAGTCGATTGTTACCAATGCTAGTGGCTTGTCGCGGAGTATGGAAATTGGTGGTGTGTCGTATTTCACGTTAAGTGGTTTTGCTTTCTGGCAGATGATACATGCAGATATGCGTTGACGAACTTTATGTTGTAATCGGGGAATGTAAAAATATTGTTCTATTGTCAGGCATGTCTTCTCGGTTCCTCCATGAATGATGGCTGTATGAAACGAGTCAATAATTAAGTTTTCTATGACGCGTGGTGCGTACGTCCGCCATGTTAAGTGGTGTCTACCTTGCAATTTGTACAAGATTCCGTCGCCTTTTCCAAATGATCCTTTCGTGTCCTTCTGAATATCTGGAGCTGTTGTGAAAATTTCTGCTAATTTGGGGTCCTCCTGTTGAAGTTGTCGTATGTTTTTTACTTGTTTGATTAACATTTTGTTTAGATGGGTGTCTATTTTTAGGATGTGTACTTCACGTGTGTTGCCTTGGCATTCTGGTATGTCTCCGTTTGTGGTCAGTCTAGACAGCGTGTCTGCGAAGATGTTTTGGTTTCCAGGTATATGTGAGATGGTGACATCATATGACATTATTTCGTGTATGTATCTAGAGATTTTTGAGCTTGTTAATTTGCACTTTTTAATGAATGATAGGCTCACGTGGTCCGAAAATATTATGATTTTGCAATTAAAGATGTAGTCTCTGAATTTTTGAATAGCGAAAAAAATTGCTGCTATTTCCTGTTCCGTTACACATGCTATTTTCTCTGTGTGTGTCAAGTTTCTAGATGCCGTACTTATAACGTACTGTTGTCCTTTGTCATCTCTTTGACATAGTACTGCTCCGAAACCAGAAATTGATGCGTCCGTGTAAATGAAGTAGGGTTTGTCGGTGCGGGGTCGTTCCAATAAAATAGCTTGTCCGAATAATTCTTTTACTCTGTCGAATGCATTTTGGTGTGTGCTCGTCCAGCGCCATCTTACGCTTTTCTTTAACAACTCTCTAAGGGGTGCCACTTCTTTAGCGTAATTAATTAGAAATCGTGCCTCATACTGGAATATGCCCAATACTCGGCGTAGCTGCCTTATGTTTCTTGGCGCAGGGATTTCTGCAATTGTTCGGATTCTTTCTTTATCTGGAGAAATACCTTTCTCCGAAATGATGTATCCTAGGAATTTGGTTTCTTGTTGGAAGAATTTGGTTTTTTCTAAGTTCAACGTCAGCCCGTTTGATCTTAATTTTGTAATGACGTAATCCAAATGTTGTATGTGTTCGTCTATCGTATTGTCGTGTAGTAAAAAATCATCGATATATTCGGTCAGGAATTCTTGAGCACTATCTCCAAATATGGCATACATGGCTCTTAAAAATCCGCTTGCACTTACTGACATGCCAAACGGTAGTCTGGTAAACTCTAACACTCGACCCTGATATAGGAATCCTGTAAATTTTCTTAAGTGTGGTGGTATAGGGATTTGTAGGTATGAGTTTGTCAAGTCGATGGAGGAAAACCATTTTTTTCTTCCGATGCTGGTGAGTATTTGTTCTATGCCAATTGTCCGAAAATTATCTGGTAGAATAAACTGGTTAAGGTGACGGGCGTCTATTGTTATGCGTGCTTTCCCATTGCTTTTGCGCACTATGCAGAGGGGATTTATGTAGGGGGTATTTGATTCTTGAATTATCTTTTGTTCTAACATTTCTTTAATGGCGTGTTCCACTGCTGGTTTTAAATTTAGTGGAATGTTCCTGCATTTATAGTGCCATGGTTTTACTTCTTTAATTTGAAAGTCGTAGCAGAAGGATGTACAAAGGCCTGTTTTATCCGTAAAAGCAGCTCTGTTCTTCCACAGAACGGAAAAAAGAGATTCTTTTTGTCTTTTGTCCAAGTGTGTGAGTCCATTCACTTTCTCCCCTAATTTGGAACGCATTTGTAAATTTGGGTCAAGGAACGGACATTCGGTTTCTAAGGGTGGCTTTCCCTCCAGCTGTTTGGGTCTGTCACTCACACCCACTCTCATGGAGCCATTTATTACTATCGTGACAGGGGAAAAACTTGCTTTTTCGTCCCTGCCGAATAGGTCAGTTGCCTCGCCATTAATCAAGTCAAAACTTTTACAACTCTCATGTGTGCTAACAATTTCCTCAGTCTTTAAAATCGCAAGGTAAATATCTTTGCTTATATTAATGCATTGAACAAAAAATTGTTCCTCCTCCAATTTGTTTTTCGGCTTCTGTTAATTGCATGTTGGGAACTGCCTGCTGGGAAAAAGGAATTGGAAACTCTTCGTTGTTGCCTCGTATGTTTAAAATTCTGGCTGCGTAATTAATCTTTGCGTGAAATGCTTGGAAGAAATCGCTTCCTAGAATAACTTGTACAGCCAAATGCGGTATTATCAAAAAAATGACTTCCACATGATTTTGGCCTAAAGTGAATGGAATCATAACTTGTTTTTGTATACGTTGTATCTGTCTTCCTATGGCCATTAGTACGTACACATTTTTGGTGGGTAACGTTTGTAGGTGTATGCCTTTAGCTTCCAAGTGGTTAAAGAATTTTAGACTACAGACAGATGCTGTCGCTCCAGTGTCTAGCGTTGCCAGGAAAGTTTCATCTGCTATGGTGATCTCTATTTGTGGCGTTTCCGCTATGTCTTGCTGTATTGTATCTGAGTTCATGTTTCCAGCATTGTTTCCGACTGTAAAGTCTTTATCCTCATCGTGTATCTGTAGTTGCGCCATCGTATTTTTAGTGTTTCCATTCTTCTTAACATACCTCGAGGCAGAAAAAGGAAACGGTCTCCTACCCGAATTTAGTTTTCCGTATTGTGTATCGCACTTGCACCGTTTAGGGATGTGTGGGTGGTTGGGAGAAATGTCTGGTTCGCAAACCATTTTTGTTTGGGCCTTGCACCATTGTAATTTGTCGTTGGGGACCTACTCCTAATTGTTTCTTTGCTTGTTGACTCATGGTTCTCATGAGGTGCTTGTTCTGCTCGCTGGTCCGTCGTGTGTGGTCGATTATCATGGTCATGACCATTATTGGTCCATCGGCGTACTGCAGGATTTTCCCTGGGTAAGTCATTTTTGTATGGTCTTTGAAAAACATCATACCGTCTCTCTCCGATAATATGGCTGTCATTGGCGTGTCGTCTTGGATATGTTCGTTGTGTACGCATGAAATTTATGTAATGTGTTCGCTGGGAATGTTGAGGATTTTCTCGGGGTTGTCTTTGGTGATATCGGGAATTGTGTCTTCTGTGGTCATAGGCGGGTACCTGGTCTCTGTACCGGTCTCTGGAGTGTGTCTGGTCGTTATGTCTGGCATTTCCAGTGTTGTATGCCCTCGTCCCACTAAAGTTTTGGGCATGTTGCGACGTCCTGTCATCTCGTAGTCCTGGGTTCAGTTCAGTCCTGGGTGGTTCTAGTGCCGTCAAAAGTTCGATTGTCTCGCTAATTGTACTGGGTCGTGCGACAATTAAATGATTTTTTATCTGTTCTGGGTAGTGTCGCGTAACTAAACTAATAAATTCCTGAGGTTCCATGGGAGGGTCCAACATTTTACTTTGTTGCGCTAAGTCTAGAAAGTAATCCACCATGGATCGTCCTCTGTGTGGATATTTTCCCGTATTTATGTTCGTTCGGACAGCATATTGTGTTGCGCCATTCCAATATTTTGTTAAAAAGTGTTGTTTGAAGTCTGTGTAACTAGTGTGGTCACCTACTGCTAGCCTAAACCAAGTCAGTGACCGTCCCTGCAAGCCTCGTTTAACTATTATCATCTTAAAATCATCTGGAATGTTCTTGAGCTGAAAGTAATACTCTAGGTCCATTATGTAACGCTTCGCGTTGTCTCTCACGTCATCAAATGTTGGCACGGTTATTTCATTTAACAAGTGAAAATGGTTAGGGTACCCGGTGTTTATACAGTTATTGTATATGCTCCCTTGGCTAACACTATTACATGTTTCCATAGGTACTGTTGAAGACGTGTTTTGGCACGTGTTCATCGGTCCCTGTCTTGTTGGTACACTTGAAATGTCATTACTCTGAGGTTGGTCATTACATATTTTTAAATCATTAAGAGCCTCTTTGAGTGATGCCATTTCTCGTGCATGGTGTTCAATTCTTTTATCAGTTGAGCGTTGAGCTGCGTCTGCCTGTGTCAGGGTTGCTTTAATTGCTATCAATTCATTATGAGTGGAATTTTCTGCTTCTTTCTGCCTATTTTGTATTATGACACAGGTGTTTCGCATCTCCTCCCTCAACTGGGCATGCATATTATCATAATGCTGTGAAATCTGTGTAAGTTGCTCCCTGGTGGTTTCCATGTCCTTTTGTGTATCGTGCACCTCTGTGCGCATATTCAAAAATTCTGCCTCTATAGTGGCCTGCCCTAACCTAATTTCTGCTAATTGCTTATTCTGTTCTTCTGTTTTACTTTCTAATTGTCTTTTCAACGTGTTTGTGTGTTCTGCAATCTTTTCTTCTAAATTATTTTCTAACATGCTGTTTCTTGCTGCTATTTGCTGACTATGTTCTGACATTCTATTTTCTATTTGTTGACTTTGTTCGGAAATCTTAGTCTCTAGGTTGCTTTGGAGCTGCTGGAGCATCTGTTGCATCATAGCCGTGAGGCTGAGTGTTGCCTCAGGACTAATTTCTTGCACAGCGATATCTCCGGGCTGCCCTTGGATTTGTTCCTCCATGTCTGCGCTAATTATCCTGCCACTTCTCAGGATCATACAAATTTTACACAGTCTGTAGTGTCACTGCCAGACTTGTCCTACACAGTGAGTGCCCCTTGTGGAAAGACTTTGGAAAGGGTACTTACTCGTGATGTTGTTGGTGTTTACCTCCGTTGGAAGTGGTGGTTGTTGCTGTCCTGTTGTTGTCGTGCTCAGCGACCCTGTCCGCGGTGTCCGTCTATGATGTCGTGGTGTGATCTGCTGCTGCTCTGGGTGTTGTCTCCGGGCGGTAATCTCGTTCTCGGCGTCTGTTGCTCTGGGTGTTGTCTCCGGGCGGTAATCTCGTTCTCGGCGTCTATTGCTCTGGGTGTTGTCTCCGGACGATAATCTCGTTCTCGGAGTGATGGTCTCGAAGGAGATGTTGGTGGTTGTGGAAGCTCGCTGGGTGGTTAAAACACGTTGGGTGCCATTTGAGGCGGTAATCGGTGGATATAAAGGATTCTACACCGAAAGACCGATTTTTGCTCCGGACTAGTGATCAGTATGGTAGAGCGACTCCGTTTCAGGGTCCAGCGATCAAATAAAAATACACTTTGCTTCCTTGATTTTCCCACCAGTTTATTTATGTAACATTTAGATTACAACTTTGCTCCCAAACAACTTGCTCGTTACAACGTTACCTTCCCCGAAAACGATCTACGATGAAGTGTCCCGCTTCTTTCTCCATTCTCAGCGTCCTTTCCTAATGCAGACTATCTAGCACGCCCCATTCCTATTTCCGTGACTATTCCGCCCGTATCACGTGATGCATAACCATTTTTATTGGAGGTTCGTTTTCCTATTTCTTTACTCTTACTAGGCTCTCACCCCTCTGTCCCTCCTTTTTGACCTTCGGGGTCATGTGAAGAAATATTCAGACTTCTTCTCACATTCCTTAGGGGAGTGTTTTCTTGCTCGCCCCTTGACACATTCCTTAAGTTAATGGATTTTTTCCCCCAACTGCGGTTTCTGACCCGAACTGTGGTTTCTGTCTCAAAATACAAGATCATGATATATACTTCCTGCCAACTTCTTCTACCCTCCAGCGAAGCGTAATTATTTCGCAGTAATATAGGTAACATTGTCAATCTCCCACTCACAGACGCTTAACCGACATAAACGTTTCTTGGCTCAGATGTAAACATGTACATTACATATCGTCTATCCCTTACAGTTTACCAACTATACAAAGCTGATATAGAATGAAGAATACTTCACACGCTACTCTTATAAAATTCAATGTACATCTTTATGTGTAGTGTATATCTTAAATTTATGGTAATTTAATCAAAATCGTTACAGCTATTTTACAGAAAGTCAAAATTCTCGAAAATTGTGCCGTGTACATAATGTTTAGTTTGAGGTAGCGTGAATTTCTTTGAATATATTTGTGTCTTAGAAGATGTTTGGTATAAATTCAGAGTTTCCTTTTTGAGTTACATTATTCATAGACAAACGCAGAGACACACCTTTTTATAAGAATTCTTTGTTTTTTTAGAAACTCGGTGTCTGAAAACATATTGCCAGTCCATTTTCTATAACTTTAAGGGTTGATTACAACATTTACTCACTTATCTGCATATGTACGTACTAGAATAGAAATACACGTAAAACCCGTTTTCTTAGTATCCCTCAAGCGCTGTAGAAACTTTCACAACGTAGTACTTATGGTGTTCACCCTTGTCGAACGCGCGTCTTATCCTATTTACCATGTCGACTGCCAAGCGCAGTCCTTGCGTCTCTGCCTTACAAAACGTGGGGGTGCACCATTTTGCTGATACCTTACAATAAAACACTGAAGCAAGTGGAGAGATCATTCATGGTTTACCAAATGGCAATATGATTCAGCAGTATTCAACATAAAACAGTTGGCACATTTGTACATTTTGAAGAGTTGGAGTAAACAATCAATATACAGTTTTGCATTTCGGGATTTCACGTAGCCTTGGAACAACAATACCTTTCCCTGAGTTCACGAGCTGCACAACTACTCAACAAATTATTCGAGAAAGGGTATTTTAAGAAACGTTGATTAGTTTATTGCAGGAACCAAAATATGAAACAAAAATATATTATTCCATTTAAAATACTGTGACTTTGTGGGTTCGTGAAATGAAAAGTCCAATTACACAAACTCAACAATGTTCTTTATTTCCAACGACTTACAGTTTAACACTTGCAAATTACACAGAATTACGTACTGCACACAATTACAATTCACCAGTTCGTCCGTTAAAGTTACACTTGCACTCGCGATTACGTAAACTCCGATGCACATACACAGTCTTCTCGTCCTTACACTAGCACTGAACTCTTACGCTGATTGCCAAGAACTCTGGCTAACTGACTGACTCCTCTTGCACGACCTGTTGCTTATATAGAATCCGCTTGCCGATCTGGAAGGTTCTATATTAGAGGAAATATCCCGTAAGTTCGAGAACACAGGTGGAACAGAAAGAGACGGCGCAGTGATGTTTTTTCTCCCAGCCACCTCCTGTCACCACTCTAAGACAAACGAGGGGTGGGCGTGGCTAACACCGACCTCCCCTGCTTCCCGCTCTCAGCTGCTTCTATAGGGTGTTCCGACGCTCGGGTGACAATACTGACGATGAAAAGCTCCATTTTCCATATGGCAGCTTGCAAAGTAAGGTAACTTGCTCCAGTAAGATTTGAAAAAATTAAACTTTCATTCATTAAAGAGATATTCATTTGTAGATAATTATTTATTTAGTCCACCTGTGATTAGTTAAATATGCGTACGGTTTATGTGGCAGCGGTTTAGTGATTACTGTACTTGCAATAATTTAAATACTTGAATTTTCGAGTTTGTCAATATTTAGTTATGGAGAGTTTATTATTCTCTTATTTGTCAGTGTCATTGTAATCTCCTTGACGTGAAGATGTATTGTGTATACCAAGGATATGGTAGGGCGACTAACTTAACATGCAGTGTTTGTCCAAGAAGTATCGGAAATGAATAAATAAAAATAAGATATATGTGCAGGAATTATTGAAGCCTAGTCTTCTGGGAACACTAGACTGTAGCTTTCTTAAACTCGCCGTCTCAAAAACATTCATTCTTATAAGCTTCAACGATAGCCGACTTGTTTAGTTTGACGCCATTCAATGTTTCGCGACCCGAACATAAAGCGCAGTCTATAACCTGGAGGTAATTGAGTCAGGTTTCTTAGCTTACATGGCACCCCGATCATCGATCTGGTCCCAAAACATCTTCCTCCATCTATTTGCAGTAGTTTGGAAATTGTTTAATATAAAGAATAGCTTGAGATGTGTGGATTTCGTACAAAATGTACATGTCGTACACTGGAAATATACTAAAGTATAGTTATACCATTCAGTTATACCATTACGGTTTCTAAAAATTATTTATTTTATTTATTGCAACCATGGAGCCTCAAAACGTGCACTTCTGGTGAAACATAGATATCGGATGCCTTGTATACATGATTTTCTCTACTACTGTAAATAGTAAAGGAATGGGTACTGATTGGTATTTGAAGAGTTTGCTGATAGCATGTGTTATGTTGAAGAGGAGAATGTCAGGTTGTCGTGTATGTGGACAGATATCACACTATTGACGTCAAGTGACACGCAGACATATGTGTTTATTTGTTTCGATGCCTTGCAAACATGGATTGTTCCCAGTCAAGACAAGGTCGCTATTGGTTTATGGAGCAACACAAATATTCATGTCCACACTTTGTATGGAACTGAGCCAAATCCTGCCACCCTGTAGATGGATGGCCACTCACAGCTGTCCAAACTTCTGACCTTACTGATCAAGCAGGATACGTGCTGGGTACTTTTTGGAACTTTTAAGGGTAACCGATGATTTTGGGCAGGTCGTATATAAGAAAGCTGAGACATATATGTCCTTTAGAGGGCAACACCTTGTCCATCTTGTGCTATTGAACCTGTAGATACAAGCGTTATACCTAAGCAAAGGATATTTTTGGTTAATTTCAGATGACAGTGTAACTAACACCATTTTTACTATTTCAGCTATTTCCTAAATGATTCAGATATCGATATGATTGAAAATAAAGTTAGAAAGGTTGCAAAATATTTGCCATTAATTATCTGCCATAGAAAATACAGTAATAATTTTGTGCGGAATTAAATACCAAAATATTATATCGTGCAGGTTGCTGTCACTGTATTGGTAAGTTTTAAGTCATTCATAATGCCACAGAAGAAAACATTTTCTAAGGTTATGTCGATTTTCAAGTTAAGGCATTGGAAAAAAATAAGAGCTAGGTACAATGTCAACTTTGCAAACCATCTATCACACTGCTCTGTACCCAACTGTCCGCCCGTCCAATAAAGGAAGTGTAAGTTTTTAAAAATGCATTCCCACTGATGCTGGATTTCAGTTCAGCTCCTCTTGGAAACCGGCCTTAGAAATGGAAATCCGTCAATTTAAGAAGCAATGATCAATACAGCTTGATAATCAAGTTAAGTAGTTACGTTTCTTTGACACAATTTTCTATACTCACGCCATCTCTTGACCTGGCGTTTAATTTACTGAAAACAGTCTTTTGTTCAGTAATGCGAATTTTGATAGTGTTTTGTCTTTGTTTATAGTTGTGTTATATCCAGTGTTTCATTTGTGGTTATAACATTTTATAAATATCCTGATGATGGGAGAGATGTACACTCCCGAAACGTCTTTTCCCCTGGCTTGTTGCCCGAGAAGAAAGTGAGCACCTTTTCTAGTCTTCTTTATTAGGGATGACTTTTGCGAATTTGGTAAACCGCAAGAGACAGATTACATAAAAAATCATGTTAAATCTTGTTAAAACAACGCAAATAATATGGGATACAAGTTATAGATTTTCGAGCTATTCCTTGTTATTGGCTTATACCTATATTTTATAATAATTTTACTCTCTTTAAATAGGAAGTCGCTATTCTTTTCTTTCTTATTTATTGGATATGCGAACAAGAATGAATTTCAAAGACACACTTCCGCCTACAAAGAAACATGGAATAGGTATTTCTGCAAATGTTAATCTGAAAAAAACATAAGATAAAGGAAACAATAAGGATATTTAGGAGCAGCAGTTCAAAAGTGAGTAGAGGAAGTCATGTGAAAGGCAATTGTTTGTGTAGCCAGCACAAATGAATCACGGGACTACTTCCTATTGAAGAGAAGCAAACAGCGCTTGGGACGTGAGATGTCGCCTACCTCACGGGTCGCAGCAAGGCATCTCGGTATTATGTCACTTTAGGAACAGACCAAATTAAAATGGCGCAGTGATAAACTTAAAATGAATAGGACGCTTTTTCGATGTTTAACTTAGTACTGTAGTGTTATTGAGCATTACACACGCTACGTAATATGACTTGTGTTGTTGCAGCGTGGAGAGGTGCCTCGGGTGCGATTTCATGTAATCTAAACGAAGAGTGGATTTAGCAGAAAAGTGACCTGCAACCTACAGAGGCATTTGTAATGAGAACGGGAGTGGTTAGCGAACAATTCAAGTACCTGGTCTTCCCTCACACAATCCACGTTTTAATTAAAATAAACTGTCACCCTGGTCAGGATCAGAAAAAAAATTACATGTTACGTAAGATGAAAATGGATCTTTTAGATCATGTTGAGTTTAAACATTTCGTAAGTAAAATACACTCATGCTGTTGGCTACCTAAGGCAGAGGAAGAAATCATTTTCATTCCCAAAAATGTTAAAATGACGATAGAAATGTAATGACGTCACGTCCATTTGGGAGTTTCAGATGTTCAATATATCAGCCGTGTCATTCGAAAATAATATATTTACATAAAATGGGCACCTTTGTGCTGCTGCTGCAATGAAGTGCGCCTAATGTCACAGAATATTTACTTCTGTCTTCAACTTATTTTGTTCTTTGCACTTCCATGACAAGTTTCGGAGTGGGGACTTAACACTTTGGTCTTAGAAAATTCCTTGTGCCTATGCGCGATCCGGGAGCCCCTTGGGTCAGAGAATATTTAAAGCTGTCGTACGGAGGACCGAAGGCGGGGTTCATAACGGCTACAGATGTAAGCTCCCTGGTTGCGGCTTGACGTCCCCCTGCCGCATGTGAGATTATATATCCGCTGCAAGGCCCAGGGAATCACGTACCTCACCAGGGGTAATCGAACCCAGACGCTTACGTAGTTGTTTCCATTCTGTATCTTTCATCACAATTCTCCTGAATTCATCTAGCAGACTAAAATTATATCCAAAACTTCTAGATTTCTTAATTTTGAAGAGGTACAATGAATAATCGACATACAGCGTTGTATTGGGAGAGTTCAGGTAACCATAGCCTTTCATTTGTTACTTCATTTTCTCCCAGAGTTCATGACTTTAAGGAAAACATCCTATAGCAGCTCAAGAAATAATTTTAGAAAACTCGATTTTAATAGAAGTTGCTTATTTATTGAGAGGAACCAAAATCTTGGAGAAATATTTGATATGTGCATTTACATGATTTTCTGTAACCACTCTTGTACAAATTCTCCTCAAAATCTTCTTTTTTCATGTTAATACATATAAATATTCTAGCTCTGATTTATTACATATTTCCTTGTACATACAATGGCTTTTAACCGATAGTCAAATGTTGTAAGGGCTAATTGCTATATTATACATTGATAGTCCATTGTGTTTGCATGTCATGTATATAAAAAAGTGACGACTTTGTAGTTTAGAAAGCTATAAACATTTAAAGATTTATCCAATAACAAATGCTCATCTCCACAAGCAACTAATTTTTTTATTTGAAAGTTTGTGCTATGGCGACGTTAGAGCTATTTGAAACAATATGAGGCACCTTAACACCTTAACATAAGCTGTATAAAACTGGATAAATAAATTGTGTAGATTAATTAAAGGTGATATATTTTACATAAATTTATGGTTTTTAAAATTCAGATAGTTGAGGCTGCATAACAAAATTGAGTGGTGTTTGTAGGTCATTAGCTATCTGTGTGCATTGAACCTATTACGGACATTCCCTAATACACAATTTTAATTAGTATACAGTTTTCCTTTCAATTTGTGTATCCTTAGCGTTACTAATAATGCAAAATTCATCCATAATAGAGACGATTCCTAGGAAATATCTCATAAATGTGGTATTTTGATAAAAAACCGTTAGCGACATTACTTAGGAAATCCAAAATTTTGAACATGTTTCCAGATAAGCGATTTAACAGCTTTTGCCCCATCCTTGGGAAACACTGATCATACAATTTTGGTATTTTTTCATGTATTTGGCTTGAACTTGTGCTCACGCTAACCTTTATATAAAATGCTTCTTAAAATACAGGACGAAATGTGTATGTCGAATGCAATACCTGTAGTAGTAGAGAAACTGGCGGGGTCGCCCCATCGATATTACAATTTTAAAGGTCTTTATTCTCCTATCAGAGTGCAATTTCTCACATTTGATGTTTACTTTATCATTTAACAGCAATACCGAGATTTCCCTGAATCCAAAACCTTGAGTTTGCCTTTGAATAGCGAAAAGCCATAGAAATACTAAACTTTACATTATGTCCAGCACTCTGCGAAGGTTTTTAGACAAATCTCTGCTACCCTTCACATGCTAGAAATTTAGCAAATGTTGATTTTCCTAGAGATTACAGTAACGATATTGATTAAAGTGTTGTATGTTTAAATAGACCCAGTCTTAGAGCACAAACGTGAATAATACACAAAACTTAAGGCATGAATCATCCTTTAGATATTGTTTGTCATAGCTTTGAATTTACAAATATTTTTACTCTTCTCAAATAAGAAGTCGTTATTCACTTTTTGTATATGCTGGCCATCACAACAAACACTTAGGCCCGGTTGCATAAAAGATTACCTAAGTTCAAACATATGAAAGTGATCTTCAGTCAAGCTGAACTTAGAATTTTGGTTGTCTAAACATTGATCTAAGTTCATCGCCTCTTGATCTAAGATCAAACCTAACTAGTGAATTTTCTCCAGTTAACTTGATCGAAATTTGATCAGCAACTATTTACACAATAGTTTCTGAGAAGAAATAAGTACTGCAGCTTTAAATAAATTGTAAATAAAGCATTTTGTGGTTACTTGTATAAATAATTAGCCTCTTTATTTCACAAATGTATGTTAAAAATGCATTGTTTGTGTATATACAAATATAATAATTTGTAACTTAAAACTTCACTTCTCTTCTATTTTTTGTTTATCTATGTATATTTTCCACCTCACAGTATTGTAAACAGATGAAAATGAAAAAGATGTACATTGGGCATATATAATAATAATAATAATAATAATAATAATAATAATAATAATAATAATAATAATAATAATAATAATAATAATAATAATAATAATAATAATAATAATAATAATAATAATAATAATAATAATAATAATAATAATAATAATAATAATAATAATAATAATAATAATAATAATAATAATAATAATAATAATAATAATAATAATAATAATAATAATAATAATAATAATAATAATAATAATAATAATAATAATAATAATAATAATAATAATAATAATAATAATAATAATAATAATAATAATAATAATAATAATAATAATAATAATAATAATAATAATAATAATAATAATAATAATAATAATAATAATAATAATAATAATAATAATAATAATAATAATAATAATAATAATAATAATAATAATGATAATAATAATAATAATGATAATAATAATAATGATAATAATGATAATAATGATAATAATGATGATAATGATAATGATGATGATAATGATAATGATGATGATAATGATGATGATAATGATGATGATAACGATAAGGATGATGATGATAACGATAATGATGATGATGATAATGATAATGATGATAATGATAATGATAATGATGATAATGATAATGATAATGATGATAATGATAATGATAATAATAATAATGATAATAATAATAATAATAATAATAATAATAATAATAATAATAATAATAATAATAATAATAATAATAATAATAATAATAATAATAATAATAATAATAATAATAATAATAATAATAATAATAATAATAATAATAATAATAATAATAATAATAATAATAATAATAATAATAATAATAATAATAATAATAATAATAATAATAATAATAATAATAATAATAATAATAATAATAATAATAATAATAATAATAATAATAATAATAATAATAATAATAATAATAATAATAATAATAATAATAATAATAATAATAATAATAATAATAATAATAATAATAATAATAATAATAATAATAATAATAATAATAATAACCCATGGCGCGACAGCCCTTAGAGGGCCAAGGCCTACGAACCCGACTGCCGGCCTCACGCCCACTTACGCACGGCAGAGGTGGACGGCCATCCAACCGATACGGGGAGGAGATGTGGTCAGCATCTTGGCATCCCCCAGCCGGAATGTTGGTTTCCGTGACCAAGGCCGCTTACCGAGCGTAAGCTCCTCACTTTGCTCACGATGCTGAGTGGGCACCGGTCCTATACCCGGGACCTAAAATTCCCACCACATGGGTGGGATCGAACCCGGGCCGCTTTCCGTGGCCAGGGACCAGGGCATGTTGCCTTAGCCCGCTAAGCCACGGCGCAGGACACATTGGGCGTATAATGGAGATAAAGTAAGCGAAATGATTAACTTTGATAAACAATGTTTCAATGTGGAGTAAATTCTTATACTGTTTATTTAAAATAACATTATTTCTAGGACAAATAACCATAAAGCGAAAGATTTATTTAGTTTTTGTTATGTCTAAATTGGCTACTTGGTCCACTTGAATTAAACAGTGTCGAATCATTCCGATAATTCTCGAATCTTTTCGATACAGCACGAAAATTGCAACATGTTTGGCGATGTTGCCACATTTGTTTTTGTGATCTCAGATCAGTACTGAAGGGCGTTTTACAACTCACGCGGGTTCCTAAACTTGGTTCAATTTTGATCTTCGATTATAAATGAACTGCAGTTAGCGATTTTTATGCAATAGGTCCTTAGAAGATATGACTATCCTAATCACTGCAGGTAATATGGAAAAGAGTTTTTAAAAGTTTATATGCATTATGCGAATCAGATGGAGGAGTAAGTATTTTAACAATATTTTGTGCGAGAGCGAGTAGAGAAATTCATGTGAGAGGCCACGTTAAATTTTTTAATGCACCGTTAAGCATGGTATTCGCTAGGAGTGTGTGGGAAGTTGTGGAAGAAATTCCGAGAACAAAGGAGCCAGAAATTAAAGAAGAGGTAGACAAGAAAACCCAGAAGAGCTGTATGGTTTCCGCCGAAGAGATAAACTACCTTAGTACACTACCGACAGGGACTGGGGGTGGTTTATTTGTTTCTTTTCTCTCAACTGTAACCACGCCTTCTACTGGGTCGTCCATTTTCAACTAACTCAAGTCTCCATGAGGGAATCCTACATCATATGTCATATTCTGGAACTTTTCTAAAATCCGCAATTTCATGCATCATTTTGCTTTAACATATACTAACTTATTTTTTTTTTTTCTTTTTCTACCATGTACTTCGTGGGTAGTGGAAATATCGCATTCCATTTAAAAATTAGCTAATCAGATTACAATGGAAATGTCTTTTAGTTCCTCTAAATTCAATAAAATGACCTTTTTCTAAACGGCCTATATTACTGTGAACATCATGACTCAAAAACTCTGATAAATACCAAATTTACTATTTAACATCAGAATCTCTCAAAAATCTCCTCTCACAAACTGCTCTTTACAGAGATACTTTTTTCAATTTTCTGAAAAATGCTTCTAAAGGTTTTCATTAAAATATCACATATTTAAGATATTTACATGATAAATAAAGGTTATATTTAGAGTTTTATGGAATCAGCCGAGTTCATTCCTGAGGGATTGTGTGCAATTTCGTATAATTGGAAAACATTAAGCCATACATGACAACATGGTGTACAGTAACGTTGATGTCTTTAAGGTACATTGTTTTTTTTTTTTTTTTTTTTTTTTTTTTTTTTTTTTTTTTTTTTTTTTTTTTTTTGCATCAGCCATTTCCGGAATATTCTTTTAATGTTTCAAATTGTCCATTAAGTTCCCTTGATATTTATTTGTTTAGATGGAAAGAGTATGGATGTTTATTGTGATAGCGAATAACATTTGAGTATCGTTATTGCTTTGTGTAAGACAAGATATCTATGTTATACTGTAAAAGTTTATCCTAATCAAACTAAAGCGGATAGAAGAATAAACTTTGGTAAGGACAATTTTATAGTCACTTCAGAACAAAATTGTGCTTCTTGCCAGGTCAGGACACACATTTCAATACTTAGTGATACCTTACAACTTCAAAAAGCAATTTCAGCTTCCATTTACTATGCTTTATATACGCATTTGATCAAAGGGAACATAACTTTCGACACCGACGCTTAAGTGAACCTTCCAAAACTGCCCCAGTCTTTTTCTTGAACTCCGCTACGGAATCGTTGGTCAATATTTCCTTGCATTAGAGTGACGTCAGTTTGTGTACCAGCTATCTAGCGGTGAATGACCCACTGAAGGCTACTCTTTATCGCCTATAAATGTCAACAGTGCACTGAACTAATTCCAATTTACAATTAATAACATCTCTGCACTTTGGAAATCTTTACCTCAGGATAAAGAAAGATAACATCACTTAATATAGGCTAATTAATTTGCTATTTGAAGTAAGTCATCAGCTGTTTGAGAATGTAGAATTAAAAACTTTTTAAATCTTATCACTATAAACTGTAACTACAGAAATATTATTTCCACTGAACTGCCACTGTTTAAAATAAGGTACCGTAATAATAAGAAGTATAAGTTACCGTGAATGACTGAAATGTCAGTGCAGATTTCCCTTGTGTCAACCGCCAAAGCTCTAACGTGGTATTTAGGCACTATGGACTGCCGATAATTGGTAATAATAGACTTTAAGATAGTAAAGACAAGACACAAGAGGTATAACATTTATAAATAAAGCTCCATGTCAACACACTACTGTCACTTTGTGGCTTGATACATTAGAATCTTTAAATCTTCAGTACTACTTATACATGTAAGCATATCCGACTTCTGAACGTATGGAGTTCAAGGTAGCGGATTTGGTGTTATGTGAGTTTACGAAAATCAACGTATGATATTCCTTGCTAATTAGTTCTTATTGCTTGTCGAAATTACAACTCGTGCTTCTTACATAATGCCCTTATTTTAGTATATAGAAGTTATTTGTTGCAAATATTTCTTTATTTATTATAAAATCAGTAAAAATCAGTAACAAAATAGGCCTATGGTTTGGGACAACAGGATAGCTAAAAGCTACACTTGAAAAGTGGAAATGAAAATTTTTAGCGAAGAAATAATTGACCAAAGTGGTACCTACATTATGGAAACTCTTCAAAGAAGTGCATAAGACTTGTTGAGCAGCAGCAAGTAGCTGTTTCAGAAACCTCTATTCATAAACATTAAACACTGAAACACTACCGAGTAGGCATACCCTTATGTCGATAAATAGAAGTACATCAGAATGTTACTATGGCCTCTGTGTAAATAAGGTAGCAGTTTTAGAACACAAAACACATGATTGTGAATGTGCCATAAGGCGACTACTCTGTAGAGTGTACATATGTGATCTCATGTTCAACGCCCTCTATCTTACATTAAGTAGAATAACGCTGGTCTGGTTGAGCATTGTCCACTTTCGATATGTTGAAGGGTGTAATTTTCATTTAGGTAAGTAGGCTCAGTAACAAAGGAGGTATACAGAAGCGACAGCCCCTTATAAGTAAGTATGTCTGTGTGAAACAAATAATTGGTTACGGTACCAAACTTGGTATTTTGAAAATTAATACAAATGGCTCTGAATCTCTACATGCACATACCATAATTTAAAACTGGACTTTGAAGTTATCTTCATTGTGAATAACTTTTGCAGAATTGATAATCGGTAAGTGTTACATAAAATGTACTGCACTAAAATATAGATATCAAACGAAATCGGTTGTTAGGTTAACTGTTTCTGAATATTTATTATTATCCTTTTGAATTTTTCAGGGCGGCGCCGTGGCTGAGCGTTTGGACCGTTTGACTCTCACCAAGGCGGCCCAAGTTCTAATCCAGGTGACCGCAAAATGACATTTATGTTGGACAACACGGCACTGGGGGGTTTTCTCCGGGTCATCCGGTTTCCCCCGCCATCTCATTCCATCGATTGCTCCATTATCATCTTTCCTTTCATCCAGTTCGCACTCATTCCGTTCATCTACTTCCCTCACTCTTATTCCGGGAACCGGGCTGATCACCCACCCCTGGATTTCTCTCTCTAATCCCTCACCCGAAGCCTAAACGTGTATAATGGGCAGGGGATCATAAATGAACAGGTCTGTGTCCTATAACAAGAGAAGAAGAAGCATTTTTCAATAGTTTTGTCATTGGTGAGTCGTCATTCTTTATGGTAACTTTTATTTCTTACTATCCAAAGAGGACGGAATTCGAGCCAACGTAATCCATTTGGGTATCATGTAAAGTGTATTGTATTCCAATATTATAAGTATATAATAAATTTGTCTCTTCAAACGATTATCTGGATGAATGTGGAGTTAAAAATTATAGCCTTTTGAGAATCGCTTTTTGAAAAATGGTTAGAAAAATTCTTGTGAATATAACAGGCTTTTTGTATTTACTACATTCAATATTTCGTGCATTCTAAACTTTTTGTCATCGTCAAAGTTGTTAAGCTTCGCTGCAGAAAGTGATTGTATGGTTTTCAGTTACAAAAGTTGGCGAGTATCCATAGGCTATGTTCGACTGGAGTAGAATATTTCATTAGTGACAGAGTTAAGTGTAGTTCATTAGTAAGTTTTGAGTTTAGGCTACGTGGCTAACGGAGGAACTGTGCATGTCCTTACTAACACATCACTGTGTCAGGATTTCAGCGAGCATAAAAGCAATTTACATCAAGAATGTTAGACGTTTGTTAAATAAAGGAAGTTGGGGAAAAACTTGGCAGGACGCGATTTGTCACTTTATTGAATTCTCTGGTTATTATCAAGACATAACTTGGCGAAGCTAATCTCAAAGCATAGAGTGCAGAAGAACAAAGAAAGCGGAATAATGCGATAAAAGGAAAGAAATAAGCAACGGCAAAGGGCGAATCGATAAGATACCATTGTTTTCTATGTTGAGAGTGCACCGACAGTGGCATTCTGGCTGGAAATCTCGCTAAGTGCCGTACACATTCACAAATGCTTAACCTTTACCTCATACCCTCTGTGGAAATGCTTTATTATTACTTTCCTTGAGAGAAGTAGCTGTAGGGGAAAAAACTGTGACATTCACACACTTTCTCTACCGATTGTCATTTTCTACATTTCTCTATCAAGTCCATAGGTAGAGAAGGCATTGTATTCCATCCAAAATGGCATTGGAAATACGTCCAACGAATTAGCCCTACACTGCATGGTGTCGACGTTTGGCAACGTTGCAGGCATCCAATTGGAGACATCATGCAATTACAGTCTGATGTTTAAAAGAAGATACGTAAGGTCATCAAGCAAGGGACGCGAAGGGCAAGAAGGGAAGGTCGTTGCTATGGTAACGTAAACAAAGGTTGCCAGATTGTTACACTGGTGAATCACATACTCCTCAGCTCAGTTATCGCTAGTTGTATGCGGGAAACAGAGTTTGCCTAGTTGCGTTGTGTATTGTTAGCCTACTTTCTGAAAACAAAATTAAAATACGTTTTTATGGAAGCAAGGCGCAGTGGCGGTAGGATTAGAGGTGGACCGAGGAATTATGGACCAAGGGAAAGGTCAGCTTACGGTTGGGGTGTTGCTTGTACAGCCAAGCTAGAGAATTTCTCTGTTCTCTTAGAGAATTATTCCAACAGGAAGACGAGAGTTTGCTTCTTATCAATGAACAGTTTATTCCTTTTATCCAAAAGTGACAGCCCCATACTTGCAAGTAAAAGAATTCCTGTGGGGCAAAATTCCGGCATATCGGCGACGTTGATATGAACATGTCAATTAACAAAGTCGTTTACAATAGTATATTGCGATACTAACGTGGCAAACACTTAATACGGAACGAGAAAAGCTCTAAAAAGACGAGTCGCTTGGATCGAGTTCTTTCAATTCTCGAGATTCCATTATCTGTTTACCACATGTATGTTGCACATTATTTTTTGCATTGTGTGTATTTATATCACTCTGAATTTTAATATATGAGATATAAGCTGAAATACTAATAAATATAATTGAAGATAAATGTTAGATTTTAGAACGTGCATTGCCTATATGTGTTTCTATGGAGAAATACTTACCGCGGGAATGTCAACTTACAATGTATAGCAACAATAACGGTAAGTATGCAATATTAGTTACATAGTGTAAAAATTATTTAAAAGAACTCACATTTGAAGACCCTACCACTCAGTGAACGTGTGAACAACTTATTTCTGTTTCTAAAGTAGGCTAACACAGATTAACTGTGCATATTTTTGTTGAGGTGAGATAACTCGAACCCTTGTTTATGTTTCGAGTGTTGAGAGGGTAAAGAAAGCTGATATGCTGGGCAACATTGCAAGCATTCACTTGGAGAAAGGGATGACCTTCACGCATCTTCTTTTAAAGATCAGGATTTAACGTACAGCGAAGTGTGTTCCGAGTATGCAGTACACAGTTCACTTGACAGATGGCGGTAGGAAGCACAGCGCACGAGTGCATTATATATCGTCATATTGACAGCGGACACAACTGCTAACTCTTTACAAAAGTATTAGAGTGTTGTATAAGTAGATTAATAAAATACAGTGCCAAAACGAAGCTATTTTCTATATATAACTTCCTGTGTTTATAAAAGTATTTGTTGCCGTTTAACAACATCATGAATTACCTGTATAGTCAGCTTTTCGCTCTAAACTCTTGAATTTTGAGCTCTTTCTGAAATTGTTAGCACCCAGAAATTTGATTTTATAGATGACGACAGCTGGCAGATATGGTTATCTATACCAGTTCCGAGTGACAGTAAAGATGTAAGTTATGACGAAAATGCAATTCGTAATACACTCAGGCTGAAAACTTATATATTATTTATTGTTTCTGAAATGAATGAAGTGATATCAAACGAAACTGATTCTCCCTGGGAATTGGTGAATGTAGACACTTCAGGAGTTGCTGCAGGAATAGAATATGTACATTTTGGCGAGTGTTTCTCTGTTCAAGTTAAAGCAGTACACATAAAAGAATACAAGATATATTATGGAAGCAAGGAAAAGTGAAATATGTTAGAAAGGGTCCGTCTGATGAGCTATTAGGGAGGGAATCTTCATCTGGTAAACGGCATTAGCAAACTTGAGGATTGATCAGGGGAAGCCCAAGCAGACAAGTTCACAGCTTGCGGCTAGTAACATCAGATATCTGTTCATTTAGATAAAAACAACGCAAAGGATATTCCATTACTAAATGTAAAAAGTGTAATATGGAACTATGCTTTAACAAGAAGAATAAATGTTTCATTTCATTTTAAGATGCACAATTTTAGTAAATTATTTATAAGTTTTCAAAACTTTTCTGGTTTTTAAAGTCACTGCAAATAACTACTCATAACATTTTAAGTAAAAATATATATCCTGATACTCCTTAGATCTATAAACAAGTTCTTCTTGGAAGTTTCTACTGTAAAAATGCAGCGTATGAGGATTCAATTATCGCTGACGCATGATGTGGCCGAAAGCAACAAGAAATAAATAAGTAATAAAACACAGTTAAGTAGTAATATATATTTTAAACATTTTCCCCAGTGTTTGACTACACACACACAAAGTTAACATACAAATTCACGCAGTTTAGGGTTAAGAGGGGATTGCGAAAATGCTATGAGGAAATTGATTTTCTATTATAAACAAATATTATACCAGAATGATTGTTTTAGTCACACTGATTGCCCGCCAGAGGTGAAACGTTGGTTCACAGTGTGCGCCTTGAGATGGCACTGCCTGCGTTATTGTTTGCAGTTAAGGCGTTGTAAAATTTATAGAGTTTGGTAACAAATTGTAGTTGTGATTTTCAGCAACAGTTTATATTTACTGGAACTTAGCTATCTGAGAATAACGAGCTGTTCACGGTGGAAACTGAGGCAGTGGAGAAGGAGCAAACAAATATGTGTTAGAGAAGAAGTCTTCTACAGCAAATATATATTCTGAGACTTAGGAACGTGATTTGTGTTATATTTTGGAACTTATAGCTTTTTGTTGTGATGGATACATTTGGTAATTGTTTTGTATACTCACAAAAACTTGCAGCCACACTGCTTTCAGTACCTATGTATAAATTGTTCGTGGTTATTTCTTGAAATCTGAAAGGTGACATGGCCTGTCCGTCACGCAGGAGAGCCTTTGTTCTCGAACGGGCTATCCAGCAGCCAAATGCCAAATTCTCGTTTAAGATGTAAGGGACACATAGAACAATTCAATGCCATGGTCGGAATTTGGGCCACGAATCTGCCTGTCTCCATCCTATTTAAACCTCAGAATACACACACGGCTTAATAGCTACAAAATAAGAAGAGACATTGCCTTAGCCAATAGTGTTTGCGCTCTCTTTGCTTTGACAGTTCTAAATAATTGAAGGATATGTCTGTCTTTGTCTCATTGTATCCGCATAGCAGGTGGTTTGAGATATGCATACGGATGCAGACAGCGAAGTACATTCAGTATTTGAGCATGTTTGAACACATATACAAGAATTATCGTGTGGTAGCATTAACTGAACCTTAAAACCTTGAACCAGGAAGTAGTTCGCTTATATGAGTACAAAACAATATGACAGAAATCAACTACGTTCGACGAAAGAATGGTGATTCCTAATGTGAAACGAAATAGTGACATTTCAACGATTTGTGAATGCACACTTCTCTGGATGTCAGGAACGCGCAAAGGGGTTTTTAGGAGTTTTAGAGAATATAAAACTTGTTGCTTGTGACCAATTTCTTTAAACGACGTTTCCATGATAGTGAACTCTCTAACTGTGACATTACAAATAATTGAAAGAACTTATTGAACAGCACATCCTAGAGTCGTTGCCTGATTATTTCAATTCTGTAACCCTTTTTTGGGCATAAAGGGTATGCAAAGCTGCACGTTTAACGAACGTAAGTCTTAAAATATTAAAACACTTTTATTTTTATCAGTTGTAACCAGTGGTCTTTATTTACATTCCATGGGAGTGTGGCGGCCACAACAAAAAGTCTGTGTGCATTGTAGGTGCTCGAGACGTCCTTCTGAGTTGGAAACTGTAATCTGTACATACTAGGAGGTCTTTCGCTTCGAGCGTTAAAGCAGTTGCAGAAGGCAATGGGGAAATTCCAGTTAAACGCACGGCAGTGGTGTGAGCGGACTACACAGGTTATTTCAATCTTGGGAAATGACACTTTTCGTTCGGAGAAGAATCACGTCTGCTTATGCCACTGCTGTGCGTTTAATTGGAACTGCCATGTTTCTTTCTGAAACTATTTTAAGGCATGACGGAATATTTGCTTACGTGAAAGACGAGGTAGCTTGGCCAACTGGTATATTATGCTATCGAATATGTTAACATACTTTTAAATTATGCAAGGTGATGTATTTTTTCATAAATCTGTTTATTTCAAAAGCTAAAGAGTATTCTAATTGACGAGAGCAATAAAGAAAATATTCAGTTCCAAATATTATGCACGTATAGGTATTATGGGAAGTTGTATTCTGAGCAGCAGGTTTCAATAGTCCGGAGTGAAAGGAGAAGTTAGCTACTATTATTTTTATGGCATGTCCTACGTAAAACGTCATAAAATAAACGGTTTTAACTGGCAAGATGTAAACCAAAGGAATTAGTGAGAAACGATGGAATATCCAAGATGCAATGGGATTAGCTCAAGCAGTCAGTGCTGTTGATGCTAAAATATTGTATGGCGATAATTGTATTGTCATAACTGTATTGAATTATATGTATACGTGTTTACAGGTTGAAGTTAATTTTTTTTAATTTACGTCCTCCAACATAAAGTCATATCGGACGATGAATGGAATGGATGAAATGATGCTCAAATGAGCCCGGGGTTCATAGAGCTTAGAGTTACCCGACATTCGTATTTCAGGATAAGGAAAAACCCCGAAAAAACCTTATCCAGGTAACTCACCCTGAACGAGATTCGAACTCGGGACTCTTGGACGTGATGCGGACATGCTAACACCACGCTACCGAGGCGGACCAGATTGAAGTTAAGATGGTAATACTGTTCTTCAATATGGTAACATAAAGTATTACTTGGAGAAATATTTATTGCACCAATCTTGCAGCAGAGTGTAAGGTCTTCAAACGAGGGAAATGAACAATGGAACCCTATCTCTGCTTCATTTATGTCAATCACAAGGTCATAGCTAAACTTCTGAGTCCTATACAGTATTAGCCTACACTTTAAACACTATCACTCAAATCTAGAGCATACGTCGTCTTCTGCAAAAGCTGAATTAGTTGAAGTTTGAAACAGAAACAAAATAAACCTTTGTATTCAAAATGTTCTCAAAAACATTTCCGAAATTCGGTCATGGGTTACTTACATATAAAAAAAAGAAAGATGCAACATTTGTTTTAATTTGGCCCTGTAAAAACAATATTATTTATTTGGTATTATGTATTTGATTTAATTATTTGGGTAATATATTTATTTATTTGTCTACATACAGTTATGAGAAGTGGGTCTCGAAAGATCACATGAACCAATGAGAAACTATTGAATAGCCAGAACAACGCCAAATTCCATAATTTCAGATCAGCCAGAGTTAGCGTCATTCTGTGTATGGACGTCGTCGAGTTAATATTGTGAAGAAAACCGACATTTATTAAGTTATTCCATCAACTATGCTACAACGTGTTTTGTTCATTTTCAACCTGATCTAAAAATCAGTATGCTTAATGAGGAATTAAATAGTTTATTTCCTTATGATAAAACATTTCCGAAGGATATCCGTCCGACAAATAAAATTTTGGGCGAAAAAAGGAAACTTAGAAAAAGTTTATAATATAACTGGAGTCAGAACAAACAAATCTTGGGTGATTAAAAATAGTTTAAAAGATAAATGGCAAAAAGAATGGACAGAAAGTCTAGATGGTAGAAGAGTGTTCGACACCAAGGCATCAGATATATCATCTTTTTTTATTTTTTTATTTTTTTGCAAAAGCAAATAAATATCTTTTGTTAACTTAAGCTATTTGCCTTTTTTTTTGAAGAGAGAGGGAGGAAGGGAGGGACAAGGAGTGGGAGGAAGGGAGGGAGGGGACCGATTTATATCTTTATTTTATTTTATTGTACCTCACTGTCTTACATGTAGGGAAATGATATCGGAAATTGGATTATATTGCCTATATCTGTTATACTTGCAGTATCCACGGTTTGAAGGGTGCTATTTTCTTAAACTGGATCATTGTCCATCTCTCTTCGCGTAAAAATCGTCTGATCCGTGATATTGAACAATCACTTGGCGTGTCCAGTGTGTTTATCCAGGTAAATGTACCCATTATGAGCCAGAGCAGTGCATGTTGTAATGAAGGGTTCACCTTAGGAAGATTCAGATGTAATATATCTTCATGTGAAGCATCCCATCCGGCTGGTATCCAACTCTTACATTTGTCTAGCACCCAGTTCCATATACCAGCTTTTCCGGAACAGACCATTACTCGATGCGGAAGTGAATCTGCTTCCGAGCAAATAGGGCATCTCGGGCAGTTAGCCATTCTGTGGCGGTACAGTTTGTCTGCCGTTGGAAGAATTTCATTGACAATTTCATACGTCACCGCTAACCATGTGGTGTTCAGTTGCTGACAGCCAAAACATTTCCATATGCGCTTCCAGGGCAGCTGCGGATATTTTATCTGTACCTGTGGGGTGATTCTAACTGCTTGACGAAGAGAAGCATAAATGTTCTTCACTGTGCACATCTCACCATCTGTTGAGTGCTCCGGGGGTAACCGCTCCAACGCGTAATACGTATCGCGTAAAATCTCGGGTACCTTGCCTCGTTGTCCTTGGCGCCAAAAATCCATGTGTGTGTGTTGTATTATGGTGTCCACGGGATCACTCTGATTATTTAGGGCAAGCAGAAGCATTTTGATCATCAACGCTTGCGACTGGAGAGCCACCTCTATTAATCCCCAACCACCTTGCCCCTTCGGGAGACGTAGTTGAGCCCGTGCAGCACGGTAGAGCTTCCCTGTCCAGATGAAATAGCCCAATATTTGTTCTATCCTCTGGGAATCCCGCTTTGTTGGTGGTAGCACGTGTGCAAGGTACCAAATCCTGCTGAGCGCGAAACTGTTGCAATATCGTATACGTTGCACCAAATTCAACATCCGGAGTTTCTGCTTATACATCATCCCAGGCAGTAAATTAATCCGGGTCGTCCAGTTATATTCCCTCATGTCTGTCTCGCTATCACTAAAGTAAACCCCCAAGATCTTCGTACGCCGCACCATAGGTATGCCTAAGATGGATGTTTCCGGCGGATCTGATCCAATGGCTAAAATCTCGGACTTCTGCATATTAAATGTCATCCCTGTCGATCCCTCGTACTCTTGTAGACAATCTCTTAAGCGAGGACTGTCTTGGGGGGTGGTAACTATTACCGTAATATCATCTGCGTAGGCCCTCACAACAATTCGCTGCCCATATATCTCAAGTCCATCAAGTGTAGATTGCAGCTGTCGGAGTAGTGGGTCAACATACAGGGAGAATAGCATCATGGACATGGGACATCCTTGTCTGACTGAGCGTTCAATCGGTATAGCAGACGTTAAATAGCCATTGCAGAGAACTTTTGACGAGGCACCAGCATACATGGCTCGAATCAGGTTGCAGAGTTTATCAGGCACTTTCAATTCCATCATACGTCTCCACAAACCGTCATGAACAACCCTGTCAAAGGCCCTTTGGAGGTCCAAATTAATAATCGCTGCAGACTGATGTTCCTGTGCGCAATGCAATATACATCCTCTCAAAGCAGCCAACGTGTTTTGCAGGGTCGCTCCCTTCTTTACTGCGGCCTGGAACTCGCTAATGCTATATGGTAGTATCTTTTGCATACGACCAACAATTATTTTAGCGAACAGTTTGTAATCACAGTTTAACAGCGTGATCGGTCGATAATCCTGTAAGGACTTGGGTCTAGCCACCTTCGGAAGTTGTACCACTATCCCATCTGCAAATGTGTGGTAAATGCTCTGTATTCCAAATTTTCCTGAAAGACTTGTAACAAATCGTTCTGGATGTGACACAAACTGTGGTTGTAAAATTCATATGGCAAGCCATCAGGTCCTGGTGAGGCACGCAATTTGGATTTTTGGATTATTTCACGTAACTCTGATTTGGAAGAGACGGCGTGTCCTGCCACAATTCTTCCGGTAGCTCTGGTAGGAATTTTGACATATATGCCTCTACTTTGTGTGCGAGATCTGCGGGGTCAGTGAATCGTTGTGCGTAGAAGTTGTTCACTTCACGAATAATTTCGGCAGTAGTGGAAACCTCCCGTCCATCTATTTCAAGTTGAGTGATTAGCTTCCGGCGACCATGATTACGTTCCTTTGCCAAATGAAAAAACTCGCCTGCTCCCCATGCAGCACTTCCTCCGAGTGTACTCTGGCCAAATATCCCTGAAGCTGTTGTGTTTTACGAGCTTTTATGTGTTCTTTGATCTCCCGCACTAGTTGCAGAACATTGTCTCCTTGCTGTTGGCGTACGTGCAGCTCGTGGAGGATTTGGAAGTAATATTACATGGTTTCTCTTCTAGCCAGCGCTCGACGCACGGCAGCAGCCCGAAAGAAGTTTCGTAATGTAGGTTTTGGCTATACACACCCACCAGTCGACTTTGTTTGGTGCACGCGCAAAGGATTCCCGCAATCTTGACCAGCAGTCCTGGAAATCAGTCATCACTTCCTCGTCCGTAAGCAAGGAGCAGTTAAGTTTCCAGTACCCTCTGCCTCTATTGCAGCTCGCCGCCCTGCCCTCCAGTGCATGTATTAGAGCGTTATGATCACTAAATGCCACCGGCATTATTTCTGTGCGCTGAAGGCGGGGTAAGAGTTCAGCCGTAACATACATGCGGTCCAGTCGTGAAGCTGATGGTCCTCTCACGAATGTAAATTGTACTGCTGAGCCGTGCTTATGTTCCCAGGTATCTGTCAGGTGCATTTGTTCTACTAGCTGTTGCAGAGTACTGCACCCATTGACGGCACCCCGTTGATCTTTAGCAGCTAAAGTACAATTAAAATCGTCAACCAGGACGAACGGTGCACTTGATGGAATATGGGTCAAGATGTCTTGCCTAAAAAAGTTTTCTCGCTGCTTTCGTTTGTTACTGCCCGCCGGGGTGTAAATGTTCACCAAGGTAATGCCCTCATAGACTGCTGAGATGGCTCTACCAGAGGGATGGAGCACGAAATTATGTAGTTGTAAACCTTGACGATACACAATAGCCGTACCGGTACCTTCCCGCCCAAGATTCGTCTCGTACTCGTAGCCATATAAGAAGTCCATATTACCAATATTCACCTCCTGCAAAAAGCAGATATCTATGTCATGATTTATCAAGGAGTCCCTTAAAAGTTGTTGTTTTACCACCTGTCGCAGACCATTAACATTAAGCGTAGCCCAAATTTGCGCACCTATCGGCATTCAGTGGGCAAGGAGCACATCCTTAGTGATGCCAGGATTTCGAAGAACCAGGCACCACTTTAATATCAGCTGAGCTTCCTTGAACAATGCCTGGGCGCGAATCCTCTTTGGTAAGTTTAGCTGAACGTAGTTCTTCTTCATATTCATCACCGTCATCCACTGCCGGCCGCTTGCCTGAGTCTATCTCTTTCCCTTGGATGGGAACCGGTGGACTACCTTTCAGGTGTAGCACATCCGTAGGTTGCTGTCGTGGTGGAATACCTTGCACTTCCATCCTGTGCGGACTTCTTAATCGAGGGTCGCGACCCGACAATGTAATGCCAACCTTATGTCTTAACTGAGCTATTTCAGTAGCAGATACCTCTACTTCTTCATCGCTTTCAACCTCCATAACACCGTCCCGAGAACCCTCAGCTGGAGCAGTAACAGCAGATCTTTCAGGGGCATCCTGTGTCTCAATCATAGGCCTTATATCGTTGGCCACTGCAGACTTTTCGGACTCCGCCGGGTCTCTCGTCAGCTCCACTACTACCGGACCATTGTCTGCCTGTTGTGTAGGTTGCTCCGACGGCTGGTCTTCTGTGGACGTACTCGTCGAACCTGCTGCGTACTTTCTACCGACAGCAGCAGCATATGAGTTAGCACCTGCTGCGACACTGAAGGTCACTGGACGATTCCGTGGGTTGATGGGTAACCGCGTAGCACGAAGGGGGCACTCAGCTTTCAGGTGGGTAGTGGCATGACACAGATGACAAGCTTGCGGTTGACCGATGTAACTGATTCCAATTAAATAGGTATCGATAACCAAGCTAGCAGGTATGTGACGTTTTAGTCCCATCTTCACAGCAATCACTCCATGATTAGTCGGAAGAAGATACTGGGAACTCCATTGCTCTCTGCGTATGTCATACACTGTACCGTATTGGCTCAGCTGCTGCGACAACACAGCGAGGGGAACCTCCGAAGGTAAATTGAACACTCTAACATTCACTGTTTGCTGATCACGCGGTGTAATGCGTAACTTTGCCGTTTCTCCAGAGGCGTAGGTAAAGGTTTGCTCATCTTGATAACGGGCAAGGAGATTATCGTATAATATCGCCGAAATCACCTTCACATATATAGCACGTTCTCTTGTGTGCAGCTGGAGTGTGTCAACTTGATCCACTTGTAATCCCATGAAGTTTACAAGCCACTGGTGGATTTCTAATGCAGTAGGTTTACTTGCCGTTGCTTCAAATTGGATTTTTTGTGTATTCACACGTTTGTACATTGCCATGATTACTTTTTCAACTCAAAACCGGACAGGTATAAAATATACCCAGTTCAACAAAGCTACGCGCGAAGCGCTGAACTGTGTGCAGGCCAACCCAGGGTCATGAGATTGAATTGAAAACATACGCCTTTATCGGAACCTTAACATGTATTTATTTTCTCGTTTGTTCTTTGCTACACTTTGCTTAAACCAACTAGACAGATAAAGATAACTATATACTTCTGGCCCCGAATCTGGGAGAAAGAGCCCCACCAAAACACACGGCTCACCAAAAGACCAATTATAAAAAAACTAAGAGAAAAATCGGGGAACCCGAATTGGAGCACTCACCCTAAGAAACGCCCACTCAACACCAACCAGGCACACACTCTCACTGCTCTCCCGGCTCGAAGGAGCTACCCAAGAAGTCTCGGGCACCGCAGCGCCCCCAGAGAGAAACGGCGGAAAGCCCAAACCAACAAGACGTCAGCGCCCCCGAACCGGAAGGGCAACAAAAATGTGCCGGGGAAAAAACAAACGGCACAAACACCCCCTCCCCATCGGAAACACAGGGTGGAGAAGCCAAACGGAAAGAAAGGAAAGGCTGGAAGAAACCAAGGAAAGGAAGAAAGCCATTCCAGACCCCGGGGTGATGAAGCCCGAAGAAGGAAACCCTAGGAGAGTCGGACAAGCACCAAACATCATAGAAAGTCTGCCCTGAGTAGCAATGAGTATGAGTATTGCGTACACTTGTTGAGTCTTTCCACCTTCACAGCTGTGACATACCATACGTCACACTTACACGGAGAACCCTGTCTCTATTTTGCACACACAGGCGTGACGTAGAGAGCAGAACACTGCCGGCAAGTCTTTCAGGAGCAGAAGTGAACAGAGGCAAAACGTTACCAAAGGGCAGCAGGTTAGTCCTTTGAACGCCTAACAACAGCCAGGTAGGTCACGGAAGGGTGACCAAAGTAAAGACGGATGACGTGGCTTGAAGTCGAAGAAGAAGAAGCGAAGCTAGCTCCCACGTGGCGACTCTCCCGAGGTGGAGAAAAAACGTGGCGCACGTGAAGGTCACTGTCACACCGGGACCCCCGGGTGGTACTGGCACGAGGCGGAAAAATCCAGGATGACAGAACAGGCAAGGATCACGGTAGGAGATGAGGCGGCTGAAACATAAAACAAAAGCCAGAAACGGAACCAAAAGCAGAAGTGGTAACCTAAGAATATTAACCAGCCAAATTTGTAAAATATTTTTTTTTAGATCATAAGGGGCAGAAATATCTTTGAAGGACCAGTAATAAATATTTTCAAACGAGTAACAGCAATAAATCTCTTTAAATAAATACAATAAGGATAAATACCATTGAAGTGACCATTACTAATAAATACCTTTCAAGTAATAAATATTTTCAGCAAAACAATTATCCAAATTTTAACAATAAAGAAAGAAATACCTTAGACAATATTGAGCACTTCAACATAATTGGACACATTGTATATATACACATACACCCATACATATATAAACCAGTAAATAACACACAATCATGGGTACCCAACAACCTTTTTTAAATAACACTCACACATAAGAAAAACACACGCACAGAAAGAAAGAGAAAGAGAGAGATATGCCGGCATAGAAAGAGAGATAGAGAGAGAGAGAGAGAGAGAGAGAGAGAGGAAGGTGAAAGTGAGTGCATGCCCTGGCAGCGTGCCACGCGAACGCCACACAAGACAGACAACCGTGCCCCGAGGTCAAGGGCGCAGGAGCCAAAACAAACACGGCAACGTAAACAGACACTGAAATGCCAAAACAAACAGTGTAAAGCCAAAACAGACATCAAATCATTGCGTCAGGGCACGGTTTTAGCTGAGTGATGTGAGCCCGACGCATTTCATGGGTTTTACAGTGCTCCAGAGTAACGGACACGCCCTTTAAAATGTTAATGATCTTATAGGGGCCAGAGTAACGCAGAGCTAATTTAGCAGCAAAAGCATCCTTACGCGAACTTATAGGGAAAGATTTGCACATAACCAGTTGACCGACCGCGAAAGGAGAGGGTTTTCTATTTTCTTCATAACGCCTTTTGGTGAGATCATGCGCACGTTTTAGATTATTAAAGGCTCTTCTCCAGTTCTGTCTAATAGTTTCGGGAGAAAAGGTCTGAGGAAGTAGATCATTTAAGGACCACATATTCGCCAAAGGGGAACTGGGTACAAAAGCAAACATTAAACTGAAGGGGGTGGTCTGGTGAGCTTCATGACGAGCGGAGCTAAAGGCAAACTGCAACTTTCCCAAGTTAGTATCCCACTGATTGTGGTGCTCATGATGGAAAGCAATCAAAGCGGATTTCAAATTTCTATTAACCCTCTCGGCTTGGGAAGGATTAGGGTAATGTGGGGTGGTAGTGATATGTCTTACCCCCCACTGAAAACATAATTGTTTGAACCAATTGGAAGTGAACTGCGAGCCATTGTCAGACACAACGTAACGTGGAGCACCAAAAGCAGCCAAGATGTTATTCAGGACCTTCGTAGCAGTACGAGCCGTGGCACGTGGCACGGCCGAAATCCACACGAACTTAGAAAAGGCGTCAACCACCACAAGGGCATAAGTATTACCTTGAATCGACCGGGGAAATTGGCCTATAAAATTACAAATAATTTTTCCATCGGCTTAGATGCCACTTCAGACGCGAGACCACCCCACGTGGTTCGCTGCGCCGGCTTAGCCATGGAACAAATATTACAAGCTTTAACACGGGTCGCAATATCGCGATCCATGCCTTTCCATATAAAGCGCTCACGTATTTTATCGCGAGTTTTGTTTACACCAAGGTGTCCACCAAAGGGTGAAAGATGAAAGTAAGCAAATACCATGGGAATGATACTATCGGGCAAAACGATCTTAAATTTGCCGTCAAAATTAGCACGTGCCATAAGAACACCATCACGTAAGCAATACGGCGGGACAGGATGGCCGTCCTCAAACTGCTGTATAATCTGATTAATGCAGGCATCCCTGCGCTGATGTTCAGCGATGCTGGTAAACATTTCGGGGAACGACAGACAGGCGTTAGAGCCGGAAACCGTCCCCGAAGGTGGTAACAGGGGCGGTTCCTCAGAAAACATACGTGTAAGGGCGTCAGCAACTACATTATCAGAACCACGAATGTGCCTCGGTGTAAACTTAAACGCCCCAATCCGCACGCCCCAACGGGCGAGCCTACCGGTTTTACGTGGTGTCCCTAACGCCCACGTGAGAGCCTGGTTATCACACTCCAATATGAAAGATACATGTTCCAGGTAGGGTTTATACTTCTCGAGACCAAACAAAACTGCCAAGGTTTCGAGCTCATAGATTGAAAACTTGCGTTCAGCTTCAGATAGAGTTCGCGAAGCATAGCAAATGGGACGGCGCCCCTCCGTAAAATCCTGGAGAAGAACCGCCGCCAGGGAATAACTAGAAGCGTCAGTCTGGAGAATAAAAGTTCTATTGAAATCTGGAAACGCCAAAACAGGAGGAGAGGAAATGGCGGACTTAAGGTCTTCGAACGCACGCTGTTGTTCGTCACCCCAGACGTACTTAATACCCTTCCGTCGAAGGCGATTCAAAGGTTCAACCCGGGCAGCGAAGGAAGGAATAAACTTGGAAAAGAAATTCACCATACCAACAAAACGAGCCAATGCCCGTAAGTTCTTAGGGGGTGGAAAATTGCGCACGGCTTTGGTGCGTTCTAAATCAATAGTAATGCCGGCGGGCGACACCCAATGGCCCAAGAAAGAAATCTCTGTGGTAGCAAACTTCACTTTAGACCTTTTAACCGTGAGGCCAGCCTTCTGTAAGCGATCAAACACCTCACGTAAATGTAAGATATGGGAATCAAAATCAGGAGAGTACACTACTAGGTCGTCTAAATAGTGGTAAAGAAATTTAAATTTAATGTCAGAAAACAAATTTTCCAAGAGACGGGAAAGTACCTGCGCACCGGTAGCAATCCCAAAGGGAATCCTATTAAACTCATACAATCTCCACGGAGATGAAAAGGCAGTCACGTGTTTACATTCATCCGACAAAGGAATCTGATGATAGGCGCTGTTTAAATCCAGAGTCGTAAACACGCGTGCACCAGCAAAATGATGGGCGGCAGTATGGAGGTCTGGCATGGGAGTAGATTCAATAAGTATTTTTTTATTGAGTTGGCGATAATCCACGACAGGACGGAAATCATTGTCACCCTTAGGAACTAAGAAAACCGGGCTACTATAAGACGAAGTGGAAGGTCTAATGATACCCTTATCCAACATATCATTGATTTTAGCCTTCAAAATGGCCATTTTGGGTGGTGTCAGACGGTACGGAGAAAGCTTAACAGGGGACGGGTCAGTCAGCTGAATATCGTAGGTAATAAGATGAGTAACACCCAATCGGTCGGAAAACAAGGAGGAAAATTCCTGAACCAAACCTTCCACCACTGCGGCTTGTTGATGAGTCAAATGAGACAAGGAAATATCTGCCTCACGCTCGTCTAATAGCGTGACGTTACCTAGACGAGGGCGAGGTGGAACGTCATATAGTTTCTCCTGAAAAGGTACACTACTTCCAGTCGCGAACCCGAAAGTGTCTTGTTTCTTCGCAAAATCTAAACACAAACGGGAGCGTGACATAAAATCGGCCCCCAAGATTACAGAATAGGGTAGGTCAGGGACCAAATAGCACTCATGTTTCCAAGTGAACTTAGGAAAGCGGATAGTACACCTAACCTTGCTAGAGACATTAAAGGACTGACCATTAACTGCCAAACATTGCACCTGACAGCTCACCTCCTTGGGACACGAAGGCGCCAAAGTATTGCGAAAATATACTTGATTAATGAGAGAAAATGAGCTACCGGAATCAAGGAGGGCTAAAACGCTCGCCTTACCGACAACAACCTGCACAAGAGGTTTAATAGAATGGGGTAAAGCCAAAATGCGCCGCGATGGGGCCAAACTCGCGCTCATGGCAGGCAACTTCTGGCGTCAAATGGGGCGCTGCCGGAACTGACTATCACGTCCAGATTTCGAAGGGTCCATGCCCGTTGGGCGAGGAAAACTACAGTTCTTAACCATATGCCCTACCTCCTGACAACGGTAGCATCTTACGCGGGGCCCGTGAGTTGATGACCCAGGTCGGACGCCGGGCGTTAAACCATCTCCACGATTCGCTCGTGGTGGGGGAGGTGAATTCAACACTTCAACTAAGCGAGATCGATCTACAGAAGAACACTCATTAAGCAAGGGCACTAAGGATTCCAAAGCCGTGAACGTATTAGGACGTGTCGCGAAAACAAGACTGGAGCGAGCTTCGGGATTCAAACCAGAAATGATGACGTCACAAACCGCCTGCTCCGTATCTGGGAGACGTAAGGCCAAGGCCACGTCTCTGACCCGTTCCATATACTGGACAAACGGTTCGGCCAGACCTTGAGGTCGTAAATAATGGTCTTGCAATAATTTTAACGATTCACGACGCGGGATAAAGAATTCCAAAACCAAAGCATGAAAAGTACTTAAAGGGTCAGCTGATTGCCTTGCTCTAAGCAAAAGATTCAAAACTACACCTTTGACCTTGGTCGCAACTGCCTGCATGGTTAAATCGGAAGAAACCGAGTGCACCATGGCTACCTTGTTAAGCTTTACTAGGAATTTTAAAAACGTGAAAGCCGACAGCACATCCGACACCTCGAACATATCCACTGCCTCCACCAACTGTTGTAAAGGGTGAATGATTTTTAAGGCACGAAATGGCGTCGAAAGAGAAGCTACGGGACTCACAGCCGGGGAAGACGAGGTCTCCGGAAAATACAGCTTAGCGTCTTCTCCCCCTTGACGAGCCTTGGCGTTAAATTTCTCGAGGAGCGCCTCAAAATTTTGTTTGAGTGTCTTAACACGAGGTAAAACCTCGGAACGCGGAAAATAGGTAATGAGATAATCTAACCTGTTGATATAATGCTGGATGCGCGCCAATAAACGAACCTGCTGTCCTCTTGAAGGGGTCCCCTCACGCTCCAAATCTTGGATAACCTCACCCAACTCTAAAAGCGCTTCAGAACACACTTGAGGGGAATTGGCAACTAAATCATGCTTATCAGGTAAAGCAATAAACGGTTTGTCCTTGACCAGCCGCAATGCGTCTAATATGGCCGACCAGTCGGCCGCAGGAGAGACCTGCCCACCACGAATTAACAACTCAAACATCAGCTCACCTTTACGCAAGCGGTCAACATTTACTAAGGAAGTCGCCATTCCTCACTGCCAAAGGATGCAGTAGTAGGCACCGAGAACGTCAAAAGCAACAAACACGAACGCGCGGAAACCAAGCCGAGAGCCAAGCGTCAAATTAACCACGCTCTGCTACCAAATTGTGCAGGCCAACCCAGGGTCATGAGATTAAATTGAAAACATACGCCTTTATCGGAACCTTAACATGTATTTATTTTCTCGTTTGTTCTTTGCTACACTTTGCTTAAACCAACTAGACAGATAAAGATAACTATATACTTCTGGCCCCGAATCTGGGAGAAAGAGCCCCACACACACGGCTCACCAAAAGACCAATTATAAAAAAACTAAGAGAAAAATCGGGGAACCCGAATTGGAGCACTCACCCTAAGAAACGCCCACTCAACACCAACCAGGCACACACTCTCACTGCTCTCCCGGCTCGAAGGAGCTACCCAAGAAGTCTCGGGCACCGCAGCGCCCCCAGAGAGAAACGGCGGAAAGCCCAAACCAACAAGACGTCAGCGCCCCCGAACCGGAAGGCAACAAAAATGTGCCGGGGAAAAAACAAACGGCACAACTGTACACACGACAACACAAACAAAGCCCGCTCTGCCTGGCGTTTACTACCGTACACAGCGGAAAGACAACCTCGCGGTATGCCAGTCACCGCACAACTAAGAGTAGCAGAATAAGAAATATTTCGAAAATTGGCTGAAAAACAGGAGCCAGAATTGCATCATGCAATCTAAAATTTGGATCCAAATAGCTTCCCTACTTGCGGCTTCGAGATAATGCATGCGAATGTGACCTCATCTCATCAATCCATTCGAAATCCTCTTCCAAAGGTCATAGAAACATGTCTTTCAAAATTCATTTTCCTGAATATTAATAACTGTTAACGTTAAACATCCTTCCAGGTTCATTCTAACATCTCCATGTGAGAACTCCGCACTAAGAACAGTGCTGGAACACCATCGTGCAAAAAGCACCTCTTTTCTGTTACTTACAGGGGCTCATGCTCAGGTAGCAAATGTGGAAGAGTGAGTTGGATAAATTCCCTTTAGAGTTCACCAGCCGGATTCGCGTACATTTACAGCCCGGATATTTAATCCAAAACTGTTGGTGACGTACAGTCTGAACTGCAGTATGAGAATTAAAAGCTGCCCTCATTGTGCGTCATGGAAAATTTTAATAAACATATTACAAACATAGTCTCCACTGAAATCTAAACTGACGAGAAAAAACTGGACAGGGAGATAGCATTAGAAACCAATGGCAGAAGCTCTCCCATTTTAGAATAAAAAGCGTCTGTTGTGAGCTATATATGTTGACGGGTTATGAAATTGAGCCTTCACTAATACCAAGAAGTCAAAAATAAGGGATATATTTCCATATAAGGGATTCATTCCCAAAGTTTGTAAACATATGCTTGAATAATACTATATCATACAAGAAATAAGGCTCAGCTGAAAGGTTTAGTGGTGAATATCTGTGCCAGACATGTGGCGCGGATGCTTGCTCCAAGAATTTCGCCAGACGCCGTCCTCTTTGGGCACTTCCTGTAGTGCGAAATTTATTGAAACGGAAGTTCTTCGGAAATATCGCTCCATATTGTGCCTGTGTTTCGTTTATTTTATTACTTCCTCCAAAATACTTAAGAACTCCTAACACAAATCAAAAGACACTTACTAAAATCGTATGCCTGCAACAAATTAATGAGAGAGGAAGAGAATTTGCAAACGTGATGATATAGCAAAACAATCAAGCATATCAACTCGTCGCTCTACCACAAAATATTTTTTGGCTTGATATTGCAGCTGCTGTTTATCTTCAACTGAAATGAGTCAACACCTGTACAACATAAGTAGAGTTGGTCATATAAATCTATAAATAAAAACAAAACATCTTAGCAATTTCACCACAACGAAATTCCACATGCACCAGGGATTGTTTCTTTTAATAAGATATACCCCCCCCCCCCTGGAGGACAATTTTATTGGCATTTCTATCCAGTATAATGTTTAGAAACTCCTTTTGCTTTGTTTCAAATGTCACACGATTACAAAAACATGACGTAGCATTTGCGTGAGGCGTTTATGAAACACGTAATGTTAGCGGAAAGAACCCTTCAGAAAACTATTTACTGTTGTATTTTGAGTTTTAATTCGCACTCACTCAAACTTCACTGCCCACCAATAGTGTGATTTTTCTTTTTCTTATCTCAATGCCAGCTACGTATTCTGTTGTATACAACGAAATGTGTACTGAAACGTTTACTTTAAACTTGGAGCAGATAGAAGGATAAGCATTTCTTTAAGTAAATATCTTAGAAACGTTTTCTTGTTTTTTCCTTCTAAATTTGCTTAACAATTTTCATTAATTGCATAATTTTGAATATCGTTTCACTTTAAATCAAAGATATATTTTGAATTTACTGGTAATAATCTTTGAAGTTCTCTTCTTTCATAATAACTTATAAACTGTCAAAATTTTAACACAGAGAAGTAGATATCTTAAAATACACAATTTATATTAAATATATTTTTACGAAGTTAACCATTTTCGAGATATTCCTTGATGTTTTAAGGACACTCTTTAAGTGCTATAGTTGTGAACGTCCTGTTCGTTATTACGCATGTAATACCACTTAATTTTGCTCACAGGCCTCTTTATGGGGCTTCAGGTTCTTTATGTGCCAGTAAATCTACGACATCGGACTACCGGCTTTACTTCCCTTTCAAAAGGAAGCCGTACTAAAAAGCCATTGCCTTCCGCCGACTTTGAACCAGCGATCTCGTGAACCAGAGGCTAGGATGTTACCCCTAGACCACGGATGAGGACTTCGTTGTTAGGATTGCAATTTCATAATAGTTAGACTTTTACTGAAGTAGGATGATTTTAATCCCTTTCTTTTCTTTTCCTGGTTAAACAAATATAACGGAATTTCAAAGCTATCACATACTTATCAGCTCTTAAAGCATTTAACTGCACTCTCTTTCATATTGCAGCTATAAGGAAATTGTTAATAAAGCTATTTCTACAAATAATTATCTCAGCATAAAATAATAAAATAGTTAGAAATAAAACTGGAGAGAGAGAGAGAGAGTAAGAGAGAGAGAGAGAGAGAGAGAGAGAGAGAGAGAGAGAGAGAGAGAGAGAGAGAGAGAGAGAGAGAGAGAGAGAGAGAGAGAGAGAGAGAGAGAGAGAGAGAGAGAGAGAGAGAGAGAGAGAGAGAGAGAGAGAGAGAGAGAGAGAGAATTACGCGAATGCTTTAAAAATGTTCTTTGTTTTTCAATGCGGAAATGAGAAGCAGACATTTTGAATTACTCTGTAGGTCTCAGTTTAATTCCTGTTTCTTGGATATGAGCTAAGTTGTGATAAAGTCACCGACAACTTCCCTTTCAAGGGTAAAGTTGAAGTGTTTGTTGTCCGTCCGACCTGATTTATCACGTCTCAAGAGCACTTTAAACAGTTGTCTTACAAAGTTCGTAAGAGTGGGATATTAGGTCGATACCCGCCATTAGTTAATTTGCTGTTGGGCTTGACGTAGTAGGTCAAAAGATCTCCATGGAAACGCATAAGGAAATCAAAGTCAGACAAGGGGACATGTCCAAATGGCGTAACCATGGAAACACGAGATGGAAATGTGCTACCTCATTATATTGTTCACGAGATTGGATGTCGACCGCGTCCCTCTACAATGTAGCATTTCAAAAACTCAACTCATATATTATATTCACATCATTTCTCTCCACAATGTCCGT
>CM060948.1:331612564-331625141 GCA_030765055.1 Mantis religiosa | reverse complement strand
CGGATCAATATTTGAAATATCTTTCACAAAAGCTCTATGTATTACGTAAATATGAAAGTTTTCGCCTTATATTGAGGCCTGGACGTTCTAGATTATGTTAAATGCCAAGTGTTTCGATGAAGAATTTTCCGTTTATTTCCGTTTTGACTTTTATTCCGAGCGGAAACTAATTCTAATCGCCGCAATAGGATTGGCATAACGGACGAATAGGAATGGAGCATTCAATTTGAGTACATAATGTAATAATGAGAACATTTCTACTCTTTATTCATCTCACACACATTTTCCATATCTCAATTGCTTGTTTCCCTCAGCGCCAGCCCACACACATTCTTCATTTTTCTGCGCTCATTTGAACATCATTTCATTCATTGCCCGATATGACTGAACGTTGGAGGACGTAAATAAAAGCTAAATTTTGAATTACCTTAGTCCGCTTTGCCCGCTGTTGTAGCGATATTAATTTTTGCCCGTTGGCAGCACTGATTAAGCAACAAACATAACAACAACGAGGATTATAGATGTAAGAAAGTGTATTTTCTTACTGTACAAGTTTCTGGAGCAATTTCTATGCACATTTCTTATCAGTTTATCTTAAACGATCTTAAAAAAGAACAAATGCCATAAATGAAGCAATGACATACCTCGTTTCCGTAAAAGAAGCTCCATTTCTCACTTAGACTGACAAAACACAATCGTATTAAACAGTCAACTGCCTCAGCTAGTTAACACAACAATACACTATCGTCATATAGGGAGCAGATTTTGAAAAACTAATCCAAGTCACCCGAGTTTACGTTATTGCTGATAACTTATGCAACTTATGTTTATGTGTTTAATAATTACCAAAATTACCACAAAATATCACCTGTCCTCTCAAGCCTCTGATATTCCCAACCTTTTCTTTTGCAGATGCCTATGTAGAAGACTGAGACACAACATTAGGCAACGTACAGTTCTGCCAAGTGTTTATTAAATCCCCTGATTGGCCAGCCACGAAGTATACTAAACTATTTTGAAGGTGTTTGGCTATGTGGGGTAGGTAATATCAAAAGTTATAGAATGCAATCAAAAACTGCTATAATATTTACCTATAAGTTTCATTTGATAGTGGAAGGATAATTGATTCAAATCGCTTTAGATCTAGCTTTTGGTTCCATAGTTACTTAATAATGTCGCGAACCCATTTTTGCGACTGGCGGCCCGCGCACACAAAGGGACAGATAATGCAACGCGGAGATAAAAGGCTGCCGAAACAGATAAAGCTAGATGACTGGAAAGTTCGTGTTTCGTGTTACAGAACATTCCACAAATGTCTAGAGATATGCGTAGAGGTATATAAGGAAGAGGGGACTCGCCAGAGAGTCAGTGCTAATCGGAACTGCGTGTACGTACAGCTGTATTTTGAAAGTGAACTCTTTGATTGTGGACGACGATCTTGGAAGATTGTATTTGTGTATGTTATGTAATACTGCTACTGTAACGGTTGAACAAAGGTGATTCTACGGAAATAAAGAACATTTTAATTTCTTCAAATTGGACTTTTTAGTTGTACGAGCCCACAAAGTCACAATAATATAAAATATATCTAATACAGAAAGCCTGAAAGTTTACAACGAAATGTTATTCCGCACACCCAAATCATCAAATTAACTTCTATAAAACGGCTTATGTGGTGCGAGAATTAAGAAAGCCAATAAAAATATCGCTTCACTGAGGTTTAGTGTTAGAATTTTTCTCTCTTTATGAAATTATTTAGCATGTTCTGTCAACAAACTTCATGACAATATAGATACAAGGGAAACTTACTTACATGACACACTTTGACATCCATAAACTTCAGTACACATATCAGCTATAGAATTGGAATAAACGCTACTCAGAAGTTTTGTTACGCTTCTGCAGTATTTGATAAAGGCAAGTAAAGGAATCGATGTAATGTCGCCCTTTCAACTCTGTCTGTTGAAGTGCTTGTGAAATGAAACAGGCTAACAGCACTAACTACTACTCCATGACATCTTCAACTAAAAGTCAAGCCTTCTTAGTAAGCATGTCCTTTTAAAACACCAGTGTGTTCGTATTCATGTACGATACAAGAGTTTTGCTAATGTTTTAGTAATTTAAAAAAGTTTTATAGCTCCATGTCCCTGAGAAAAGAATTGTGTTTTAATACTGAAAGAATTTTGCAAATCGTTTGAGAACATCCTTAAACGTTCTCTCTTTATAAAGTTAGTACAGGTTTGAAGCTTTTTCCTATATCATAGGAACCGAAAGTATTGATGTGGTGTAAGTATTTTTCAGGTCTTCATTTAACAACATCCACACCTTGAACCCCGTTATCCACATGTTGATTCTGGTACACCCAACTCATTTAAGGGGCGGCCTGTTAGCCTACCCCTGAGTGTTACTGTCATTATTGTACTGTTACCTTCTTACAACTCTGATCTGTAAATCATTGTACTGCTGATCGATCAATAATATATATATATATATATATATATATATATATATATATATATATATATATATATTGTGACTTTGTGGGTTCGTGAAATGAAAAGTACAATTGCACCACTCAAAAATGTTCTTTATTCCCACCGACTTACAGTTAAACTCTTGCCAATTACACAGAATTACGTAATGCACACAATTACGATTCACCAGTTCGTCCGTTACAATTTCACTTGCACTCGTAATTACGTGCAATCCTCCGATGCACTCACACAGTCTTCTCATCCTACGCTAGCACGTCAAGCACTGACTGACTCACTCCATTCACTCACTGCAGCCCTTTTTATAGGAATATCAGCGTCTTCTAGAAGTCTCTGGATTAGATGAAAACACCCGCAAGTTCGAGAACCTGAGGGGAGGGTAAAGAGACGGCTCAGTGGCCCGCAATCCCCCTCAGTTAGTGACAGAGACTAATGGGAGGCGTGGCTCGGCTGCCTCTGGTTTCCTCCCAGCTGTTGCCGGTCATGCCTTCTGCTAATTGGGTGACACTGCCCCGTCCTCAAAGCTGGTCGTCCCGAACAGCACCATCGTAGCGGATAAGACGATCCAGGTGTACCACCAAAATCTTTCCTCGGGGAACCTTCTGGATGCGCTAGACCACGTCGTTAATCCTCTTCACCACCCGGTACGGTCCTTGCCATGGCTGCTGGAGCTTCGGACAGCTTCGCTTGTTCCGGGTAGGACGGTACAACCAGACCAGGTCACCTTGCTGGAACCCTTGGCTGTTGGCTTGCCTGTCATATCTGGTCTTCATGCGGTCGCTCGCCTTCTGGATGTTCTGGCGAGCCATCTCGTGCATGTCGTGAAGATGGTCCACCAAGTTCTCCACATACTCGGTCGCTAACTGTTTTGCTTCCGGAGGGCTTCCAAAAGCCAGGTCACAAGGGAGGCGTAAATCTCGGCCGAACATTAAGCTGGCTGGCGTCATCCCAGTTGTGTCGTGTGTAGACAAGCGGTAGGCCAGCAAGAACAGTGGCACCTTGACGTCCCAGTCTCACTGATGGCTGGCCACGACCTTCCTCAGGTGCTCCTCTAAGGTCTAGATGTACGTTTCGACCATGCCATCCGATTGGGGATGTAGTGGCGTAGTGCGAGTCTTGCTCACCCCTAACTTTTGTAGTGCCTCCTTCATTAGGTTGGAATCAAAGTTGGCACCCGGGTCACTGTGTAGCTCTCACGAGGCAGTCTGTAATTGTCTTTGCCTCTTGGTTTGGGATGGCATACACCTCTGGCCACTTGGTGAAGTAGTCCACGACCACCATTAGGTACTTGTTGCCTCGGTCGGAAACTGGGAACGGTCCAGCAATGTCAACGGCGATCCGTTCGAATGGCGCTCCGACTTTGTACTGCTGCATGCGACCCCAGCTCCTAGTCTGGGGGCCACGACTCGCCGCGCACGCGTGACACTGACGGCACCATCTCTCAGCATCTGCTGGGAGTCGCAGCCAGTAGTAGCGCTACCGTAGTTTTTCAATCGCTCGGTTCGCTCCCAGGTGTCCTCCCGAAGTACCGGCGTGCACTTCCTCCAAGACTTCCGGAACCTTACTCCGGGGAAGTACCAACTGTTCTCTCTGCGTCTTCCCATCGGGTGACTCCCATACCCGGAAAGGCACGCCCTCTCTGGTCTTCAACGAGTCCCATTGGGCCCAGTACGACTTGTAGGTGGCGATCCTCGGTACGATGTCCTCCCAGGTTGGTCTCGTCCCTGCCTCCACTTCCCTCAAGAGTGGCCTCAAGTCTGCGTCCGCCAGCTGCTCCCTCCTCAGGCCCGCGCTATCCCTGCGATCCGCAGGCACTGCCACATCTACTCGGACTGCTGCGGCACGCTCCTTCTCTTCCACTCTTGTGCACTGGCCGCACACTTCTGGACAGGGTCTTCGGGACATGGCGTCTGCGTTATCGTGGCTTTTCCCTCTACGATGTTCCGAGGTGAAATTGTTCTCCTGCAGCCTCTGGACCCAACGTGCTGTCTGGCCTTCCAGGTTCTTAAAGCTCAATAGCCAGGTTAGGGCGGAATGGTCAGTCCTCAGGAGGAATGGCTGACCGTACAGGTACTTGTGGAAGTGCTCGAAGGTCTTTACTACCGCCAGTAGCTCTCGTCGGGTGACGCAGTAGTTCTTCTCTGCCTTGGATAGCGTCTTGCTGTAGTAGGCTATCACCCGCTCATGGCCGTCCTGGATCTGCGATAGGACACCTCTAATGCAATGGTCGCTGGCGTCGGTGTCCAGAATGAAGGCGCCACCCAATTGTGGGAAACCCAAAATTGGAGCACTGCACAGGGTTTCCTTCAGGTGCTGGAAAGCGTCTTCGGCGTCCTCCGTCCACACATAAGGCCGGTGTTCCTCTGTCAGGCGGGTGGGGTGTTTGGCGATGTTAAAGAACCCCTTTATGAAGCGGCGGTAATAACTGCACAGCCCCAGGAGGCTGCGAAGCTCATTCTTATCCCTTGGGCGAGGCCAATCTCTCACAGCCTGTGTCTTCTCCTTGTCTGTGGACACTCGGTTGCTGAGACTATGTGGCCCAAGTAGTTAACTTCCTTGCGGAAGAGCTGGCACTTCTTCGAGTTCAGTTTCATGTTGGTCGCCTGCAGTCTCTGTAGCACCTTACTCAGATTCTCGAGGTGATCTTCAAAAGTCTTCCCGACGATGATGATGTCGTCCAGGTATAGCAGGCAGGCATCGTAAGTCAGCCCTCTCATCACTGACTCCATGAGACGCTGGAAGGTAGCTGGTGCATTGCAGAGGCCATCGGGTGTAACCGTGAAATGCCAGAGCCCTTGGCCCGTCGAGAATGCGGTCTTCTCCTTGCCTCTCGGGTCTAGAGCTACCTGCCAGTAGCCCGACTTCAGGTCCAGGGTCGAGAACCACTGTGCACCAGCTAGCGTGTCCAGAATGTCGTCCATCCGGGGTAAGGGAAACAGTCCCTCCGGTTGACAGCGTTCAGCTTTCTGTAGTCTACGCAGAAGCGCAGCTCGCCGTTCTTCTTCGTCACCAAGACTACACGGGAACACCAAAGGCTGTCAGACTCTTCAATCACTCCCCTGGTTCTCATGTCTTCCAGCATGTCTCGTACCACCCCTTGCTTCGCCAGCGGAACGCGTCTATGTGGTTGCCGAATACGCCGGGCGTCCCCGGTGTGGATGCGGTGAAGCACTTTGTCCGTGCGGCCGTAGTCACTATCACCTTGGCTGAAGAAGCGCTGATACCGTCTTAGCAGTTGTCGAACCTTCTCGAGCTGTTCTGCGGTCAGGTGGTCGGCCGCCCTCTCCACCAAGCCTTCTAGCCGGGGCCCCAGGTGTTGCTTCGGCGCCGGCTCCTGTGTCTCGTGGACAGCTGTTACGCTCAACACGGGCTCGCACGTTCCCAACTCCATCCCGGCCTGGACGTCGTGATCGGCGTCCGTTGGATTTAGCAGTCTCACGAGAACCTCCTCTCGGCACGGCAGCAATGCCCTGGCTACATACAGTCCGTGTACAGGCGTCTTCTGGTCCAGCATCATGTTCCTGGTTCTCTGACCCTCCAGTCGCGCCGTCACCACCACCTCGCTCCTCGCGGGGACAACCACGTCTTCGTCCAAGACGACCCTGCAAATTCCAAGGCGCTCTTCGGGTTGACGGAGTATAACCTCTTCCCCGTTAAGCCGCAGGACCTTCTTGCCGACGTCGCCTCATGGCTCCTGAGGGCATCCAGTCCCAGAATGACCTCCTCAGCCACCTTCGAGACCAACACCCACAGACGCACGGCACTCCGTCCCAAGTTCAGCTCCAGCAGGGCCTCCTTCTCCACAGGCAAGGTGTCGCCCGATGCCGTGACGAGCTGGTATGGTCGGCTCGGCTTCCTTGTCGGCAAACCATTCGCCACGTCAGGTCTGATGATGGTCACGGCCGCCCCGGTGTCCACCAGCACGCGGCACGGCTTTCCTCTTACCCAACAGTCCGCGATGAGGCTGTCATCCATACGCCGGCTGACGCCGCGCAGTGTCATTCGAGGGGATGGTGGTGATGGCGGCGACGTGCCCCTCTCCACGACGGCCCTTACTCGTTTTCCGGCTGCTCTTCCTGGTGTAACCATTCTCTCTGCAGGTGTCCGGGCTGTCCACACCCCCAACACAGGCCACTAGGTGTTCGCCGGCGTCCCTCAGCTGGTCTTCTGTCTCCGGCGTAGCGGTCACTCCTCGTTCTCGACGTCGGGATAGATGTTACTTTGGCAGCCTCCATCCTTAATGCCGCTGTCAGCGCCTCGTGGATTTTTTTATATTCGCCGAGCATTAGGCGCTGACGAATCTCCGTGTCCCGTACCCCGTCGACAAAATTGTAGGCGGCTTCCCGGGATACGAACTCCAGTGGCAGGTCAACCAAAGCCTTGCTAGCCAGCTGCTCAATCGTTATGGCGAACTCCTGCAGCGTCTCCCCCGGCTGCTGTGATCTTGCCTTTAGCTGGCTGCGGTATTCTGCGGCTAAGCGGTGGTTCCCGAAATGATTCTCCTGGGCCTCCCAGATGTCCTTGGGCACCGCCGTTGTGTGTACCGCGTTTGGGACTTCCGTGGCCCGTTCCTGGAGGCTGGCTATTAACTGTGTGGCCTCCTCCTTCGGTGACCATCTGTTATGCTTGGCCACTGTGTCGAATTGGCGGCGGAAGAGCTCAAATGTTGACGCGCCGTCATAATTCGGATGCTTGACTCGCGCCGATGTTGTGGCACGTCCCGTTGCGTCAGCCTTCAAATCCTTCAGTCTCCTGCCGACGACGTCCTCCACCATGGCGTTCATGGACTTGACGCTGCTCTCAGCCTTTCCCTTCAGGTTGTTTACGCGGTTCGCGAGGTCTTCGACGTCTTCAACCATGGCGTTCAGGGACTTGGCGTTATTGTCGGCCTTTTCCTCTAGATCATTGAAGCGGTTCGCCAGGTCTTTGACGCGCTCGTCCACTTGGCCCTTCCGCTTGCCCCGCTCCGTCATGTTATCCCTCACGCCGGCCAACTGTTCCTCAAATTTGGCGGCGAGGACCTCGTTCGCCTCCTTCATTTCCGTGGTCAGTTCGGCCACCTTTGCGGTCATTGTCGTCGCCAAGTTGTTTTTTGTAGTCTCCAGTTTCGCGGCCAGGCTGTTATTTGCCGCTTCCGTTTTTGCTGTTAATTCGTTCATCTTCTGCAAAAGCATTTCCAATGCCGATTCCATGGCCATAATGTTCGGTGATGTTGTTGTCCCGCTTCCTGACACCATTGTGACTTTGTGGGTTCATGAAATGAAAAGTCCAATTGCACCACTCAAAAATGTTCTTTATTCCCACCGACTTACAGTTAAACTCTTGCCAATTACACAGAATTACGTAATGCACACAATTACGATTCACCTATTCGTCCGTTACAATTTCACTTGCACTCGTAATTACGTGCAATCCTCCGATGCACTCACACAGTCTTCTCGTCGTACGCTAGCACGTCAAGCACTGACTGACTCACTCCATTCACTCACAGCAGCCCTTTTATAGGAATATCACCGTCTTCTAGAAGTCTCTGGATTAGATGAAAACACCCGCAAGTTCGAGAACCTAAGGGGAGGGTAAAGAGACGGCTCAGTGGCCCGCAATCCCCATCAGTTAGTGACAGAGACTAATAGGAGGCGTGGCTCGGCTGCCTCTAGTTTCCTCCCAGCAGTTGCCGGTCATGCCTTCTGCTACTTGGGTGACTATATATATAAGGTTATACAAAACAAATTTCTCCGCAGTATTACAAATGCTCCGTGGTTCATTAGAAGTGATCAACTCCATCAGGAACTTGGTATTCTTCTCATACATCTGTACTTCAAATTGATATCAAAGCCATTCTTCGTTAGATTATCCGAAGTACCAGGCACTGTAACCTATGACATTGGACAACGAAAATTCGAAAGTACCAGATTGAAAACAAAACTGCCTCAAGACATCCTGCTCACCCTTAGGCCTCAGCAACGCAACAGCTACCTTCCAACGCCTCATGGAGTCAGTGATGAGAGGGCTGACTTACGACGCCTGCCTGCTATACCTGTACGACATCATCATCGTCGGGAAGACTTTTGAAGATCACCTCGAGAATCTGAGAAAGGTGCTACAGAGTCTGCAGGCGACCAACTTGAAGCTGAACGCGATGAAGTGCCAGCTCCTCCGCAAGGAAGTGAACTAATTAGGCCACATAGTCTCAGCAACCAGAGTGGCCACAGACCCGGAAAAGACACAGGCTGTCAGAGATTGGCCTCGCCCAAAGGATAAGAAAGAATTGCGCAGTTTCCTGGTTCTGTGCAGTTATTACCGCCGCTTCATAAAGGGTTTCTCCAACATCGCAAAGCCCCTCACCCACCTGACAGAGGAACACCGGCCTTATGTGTGGACAGAGGACGCCGAAAACGCTTTCCAGCACCTAAAGGAGACCCTGTGCAGTGCTCCAATTTTGGGTTTCCCACATCCGGGTGGCGCCTTCATTGTGGAAACCGACACTAGCGACCATTGCATTGGAGGTGTCCTGTCGCAGATCCAGGACAGCCATGAGCGGGTGATAGCCTACTACAGCAAGACGCTATCCAAGGGAGAGAAGAACTGCTGCGTCACCCGACGAGAGCTACTGGCGGTAGTAAAACCTTGGAGCACTTCCACAAGTACCTGTACGGTCAGCCATTTCACCTGAGGACTGACCATTCTGCCCTAACCTGGCTATTCAGCTTTAAGAACCTGGAAGGCCAGACAGCACGTTGGGTCCAGAGGCTGCAGGAGTACGACTTCACCTCGGAACATCGTAGAGGGAAGAGCCACGGTAACGCAGACGCCATGTCCCGAAGACCCTGTCCAGAAGAGTGCGGCCAGTGCACAAGAGTGGAGGAGAAGGAGTGTGCTGCAGCAGTCCGAGTAGTCACGGCAGTGCCTGCGGATGGCTGGGATAGCGCAGGCCTGAGGAGGGAGCAGCTGGCGGACGCAGACTTGGGACCACTCTTGAGAGAATTGGGGGACGAGACCAACCTGGGAGGACATCGCACCGAGGAGCGCCACCTACAAGTCGTACTGGGCCCAAAGGGACTCGTTGAAGACCAGAGAGGGCGTGCTGTCCCGGGTATGGGAGTCACCCGATGGGAAGACGCAAAGAGAACAGTTGGTACTTTCCCAGAGTAAAGTCCCGGAAGTCTTGGAGGAAGTGCACGCCGGTACTTCAGGAGGACACCTGGGAGCAAACCGAACGATTGAAAAACTACGGCAGCGTTACTACTGTCTCAGACTCCGAGCTGACGCTGGGAGAAGGTGCCGTCAGTGTCACGTGTGCGCGGCGAGTCGTGGCCCCCAGACTAGGAGCCGGGGTTGCATGCAGCAGTACAACGTCGGAGCCCCATTCGAACGGCTCGCCGTTGACATTGCTGGACCGTTCCCAGTTTCCGACCGAGGCAAGGAGTACCTAATGGTAATTGTGGACTACTTCACCAAGTGGCCGGAGGTGTATGCCATCCCAAACCAAGAGGCAAAGACAATCACAGACTGCCTCGTGGAGCGAGTGTTCTGCCGATTTGGGGTGCCGTTGGAGCTACACAGTGACCAGGGTACCAACTTTGAGTCCAACCTAATGAAGGAGGCGCTACAAAGGCTTGGGGTGAACAAGACCCGCACGACGCCTCTAGATCCCCATTCGGGTGGCATGGTCGAAAGGTACATCAAGACCTTAGAGGAACACCTGAGGTAGGTCGTGGCCAGCCATCAGCGAGACTGGGACGTCAAGGTGCCACTGTTCTTGCTGGCCTACCGCTCGTCTACACACGACACAACTGGGATGACGCCAGCCAGCTTAATGTTCGGCCGAGAGTTACGCCACCCTTCTGACCTGGCTTTTGGAAGCCCTTCGGAGGCGAAGCAACCGTAACCGAGTATGTGGAGAACTGGTGGACCACCTCCACGACATGCACGAGATGGCTCGCCAGAACATCCAGAAGCCGAGCGACCGCATGAAGACCAGGTATGACAGGCGAGCCAACAGTTCAGATTTCCAGCAAGGTGACCTGGTCTGATTGTACCGTCCTACCCAGACCAAGGGACGCTGCCCGAAGCTCCAGCAGCCATGGCAATAACCGTACCGGGCGGTGAAGAGGATTAACGACGTGGTCTGCCGCATCCAGAAGGTTCCTTGAGGGAAGATGTTGGTGGTGCACCTGGATCGTCTAGCCCGCTACGATGGTGCTGTTCGGGACGACCAGCTTTGAAGAGGGAGCAGTGTCACCCGATTAACGGGAAGCACAACAAACGACAGCTAAGTAAGGGATCAGAGGCCGCGCCGCGCCGACCTTATTAGTCTCTGCCCCTAACTGAGGGGGATGATAAGGGAAATGTCATTTGTCGCTGGCCGCCTCTTTTCGCCCTCCCAATGCCATCTGGAACCTTCGCCTGGATTCACAGAAACCAGAGACTTCTAGAGGACTGTGATACTCCTAAAAAAAGGGCTGCAGTGAGTGAATCGAGTCAGTCAGTCAGTGCTTGACGAGCTAGTGAACGGACGAGAAGACTGTGTGAGTGCATCGGAGGATTGTACGTAATTGCGACTGCAAGTGAAATTGTAACGGACGAACTGGTGAATCGTAATTGTGTGCATTAGTAATTCTGTGTAATTGGCAAGAGTTTAACTGTAAGTCGGTGGAAATAAACAACATTTTTGAGTGGTGCAATTGGACTTTTCATTTCACGAACCAACAAAGTCACATAATGCTGAAATGTGTTCTGTGTCCATGAAGCTTAAAACTACACGACGTGCGTCTTTTTTTTTTTTTTTTTTTTTTTTATATTTTCCTCCTACAACGTTAAGACACATCGGACGATGAATGACATTGGTGCAATGATGCTGAAATGTGTTCTGGGTCCATGTAGCTTAAAACTACTCGACATTCGTCTTTTTTTGTAATTTTCCTTCTCCAACGTTAAGAAACATCCGGCAGTGAATGATATGGGTGTAATGATGCTGAATTGTGGCCTGGGTCCGTGCAGCTTAAGACTACACACGTTCGCCTTTTTTGTTGTAATTTTCCTCCTCCAACTTAAAGACACATCCGGCGGTGAACGACATTAGTGTAATGATGCTGAATTGTTGCCTGGGCCTGTGCAGCTAAAAACTACACGACGTTCGTCATTTTTTGTCTTGTAATCTTCCTCCCACAACGTTAAAACACATCGGACGATGAATGACATCGGCGTAATGATGCTCAAATGTGTTGTGGGTCCATGCAGCTTAAGACTACACGACGTTCTTTTTTTTTTTTTTTTTTTTGTAATTTTCCTCCTCCAACGTTAAGACACATCCGGCGGTGAACGACATTGTTGTAATGGTGCTGAATTGTGGCCTGGGTCCGTGCAGCTTAAAACTACACGACGTTCGTATTTTTTGTTGTAATTTTCCTCCTCCAACGTTAAGACACATCCGGCGGTGAACGACATTGTTGTAATGGTGCTGAATTGTGGCCTGGGTCCGTGCAGCTTAAAACTACACGACGTTCGTATTTTTTGTTGTAATTTTCCTCCTCCAACGTTAAGACACATCCGGCGGTGAACGACATTGTTGTAATGGTACTGAATTGTGGCTTGGGTCCGTGCAGCTTAAAACTACACGACGTTCGTCTTTTTTTTGTTTTGTAGTCTTCCTGCTCCAACGTTAAGTCATATCGGACGATGAATGACATCGGTGTAATGATGCTGAAATGTGTTCTGGGTCCATGAAGCTTAAAACGACATGACGTTCGTCCTTTTTTTTTTCTTTCTAATTTTCCACCTCCATTTTTAAGACACATCGGACGGCAAATGACATGGGAGAAATGAAGCTGCAATGTTTTCGGGATCCATGGAGCCTAAAACTACTTGACGTTCGTCTTTTTTTTTGTAAATTTCCTCCACCAACGTTCACACACATCGGACGATGAAAGACATGGGTGCAATGATGCTGAAATGTGTCCTGGGTCCATGCAGCTTAAAACTACACGCCGTTCGTCTTTTTTTTTTCTTTTTTTTTTTTTTTGTTATTTTCCTCCTCTAACGTTAAGACACATCGAAAGATGAATAACATGTGTGTAATGATGCTG
>CM060948.1:331602564-331607564 GCA_030765055.1 Mantis religiosa | reverse complement strand
ACAAATCGGACGATGAATGACATGGGTGTGATAATGCTGAAATATGTCCTCGGTCCATGCAGCTTAAAACTACACGACGTTCGTCTTTTTTTGTAATTTTCTTCCTCCAACGTTAAGACAAATCGCACGATGAATGACATGGGTGTGATGATGCTGAAATATGTCCTCGGTCCATGCAGCTTAAAACTACATGACGTTCGTCTTTTTTTGTAATTTTCTTCCTCCAACGTTAAGACAAATCGGACGATGAATGACATGGGTGTGATGATGCTGAAATATGTCCTCGGCCCATGCAGCTTAAAACTACACGACGTTCGTCTTTTTTTTTTTTTTGTAATTTTCTTCCTCCAACGTTAAGACAAATCGGACGATGAATGATATGAGTGTGATGATGCTGAAATATGTCCTCGGTCCATGCAGCTTAAAACTACACGACGTTCGTCTTTTTTTTTTTTTTTTGTAATTTTCTTCCTCCAACGTTAAGACAAATCGGACGATGAATGATATGGGTGTGATGATGCTGAAATATGTCCTCGGTCCATGCAGCTTAAAACTACACGACGTTCGTCTTCTTTTTTGTAATTTTCTTCCTCCAACGTTAAGACAAATCGGACGATGAATGACATGGGTGTGATGATGCTGAAATATGTCCTCGGTCCACGCAGCTTAGAACTACACGACGTTCGTCTTTTTTTTTGTAATTTTCTTCCTCCAACGTTAAGACAAATCGGACGATGAATGATATGAATGTGATGATGCTGATATATGTCCTCGGTCCATGCAGCTTAAAACTACACGACGTTCGTCTTTTTTTTTTTTTTTTTGTAATTTTCTTCCTCCAACGTTAAGACAAATCGCACGATGAATGACATGGGTGTGATGATGCTGAAATATATCCTCGGTCCATGCAGCTTAAAACTACACGACGTTCGTCTTTTTTTTTGTAAATTTCTTCCTCCAACGTTAAGACAAATCGGACGATGAATGATAAGGGTGTGATGATGCTGAAATATGTCCTCGGTCCATGCAGCTTAAAACTACACGACGTTCGTCTTTGTTTTGTAATTTTCTTCCTCCAACGTTAAGACAAATCGGACGATGAATGATATGGGTGTGATGATGCTGAAATATGTCCTCGGTCCATGCAGCTTAAAACTACACGACGTTCGTCTTTGTTTTGTAATTTTCTTCCTCCAACGTTAAGACAAATCGGACGATGAATGACATGGGTGTGATGATGCTGAAATATGTCCTCGGTCCATGCAGCTTAAAACTACACGACGTTCGTCTTTGTTTTGTAATTTTCTTCCTCCAACGTTAAGACAAATCGGACGATGAATGACATGGGTGTGATGATGCTGAAATATGTCCTCAGTCCATGCAGCTTAAAACTACACGACGTTCGTCTTTGTTTTGTAATTTTCTTCCTCCAACGTTAAGACAAATCGGACGATGAATGACATGGGTGCGATGATGCTGAAATATGTCCTCGGTCCATGCAGCTTAAAACTACACGACGTTCGTCTTTGTTTTGTAATTTTCTTCCTCCAACGTTAAGACAAATCGGGCGATGAATGACATGGGTGTGCTGATGCTGAAGTATGTTCTGGGTCCATGCAGCCTAAAATTACACGACGTTCGTCTTTTTTTGTTATTTTCTTCCTCCAACGTTAAGACAAATCGGACGATGAAGGACATGGGTGTAATGATGCTGAAATGAGTTCCGGGTCCATGAAGCTTAAGATTACACGACGTTCGTCCTTTTTTTGTTATTTTCCTCCTCCAACGTTGAGACACATCCGGCGGTGAATTTTTTTGGTGTAATGATGCTGAAATGTGTCCTGGGTCCATGCAGCTTAAATCTACACGACGTTCGTCTTTTTTTGTTAGTTTCCTCTTCCAACGTTAAGACACATCCGGTGGAGAATGACATGGGAGAAATGATGCTTTGCTGTGTTCTGGGTTGTTCTGGGTCCATGAAGCTTAAAACTACTCGACGTTCGTCTTTTTTGCTTGTAATTTTCCTCATCCTACGTTAAGATACATCGGACGATGAATGACATGTGTAAAATGGAGCTGAAATGTTTCCTGTGTCCATGAAATCTAAAACTACAGCACGTTCGTATTTTTTTTTTTTTAAACTTTCCTCCACCAACGTTAAGTCACATCAGACGATGAATGATATTGGTGTAATGATGCTGAAATGTGTCCTGGGTCCATGCAGCTTAAAACTGCACGACGATCGTCTTTTTTTCTAATTTTCTACCTCCACAGTTAAGACACATTGGACCATAAATGACAAGGGTTACATGATGCTTTACTGTGTTCAGGGTCCATAAAGCTTAAAACTACACGACGTTCTTCTTTTTCTTCTTGTTATTTTCCTCATCCAACGTTAAGACACAACGGACGGTGAATGGCATGGGAGAAATGAAGCTGCAATGTTTTCTGGGTCCATGAAGCCTAAAATTAACGACGTTCGTTTTTCTTGTAATTTTCCTCCACCAATCTTAAGTCACATCCGGCGATGAATGACATGATGCTGAAATGTGTTCTCGGTCCATGAAGCTTAAAACGACACGCCGTTCGTCTGTTTTTTCTTTCTAATTTTCCACCTGCATATTTAAGACACATCGGACGATAAATGACATGGGTGAAATGATGCTGTACTGTGTTCTGGGTCCATGGAGCCTAGAACTACTTGACGTTCGTCTTTTTTTGTAATTTTCCTCCACCAACGTTAACACACATCGGACGATATATTATTAGCAGATTATGGTTGTGGACTTAATTGCATGCCCACACATCTAACGTTTACGCCGTTCTTCAACACCTTAATGGACGCGCGTTATAGGAACACTTCTCTCAAGCCAAAGCCACCTGGTTTTCGATTCCGGGAGCTCCTTAGAAAGCTTGATACTGAAATGTTCAGGATGTATCCTAAGTGTGAGGAGGCATACGCTCCTTGGTTGTGCAGAGCGTTCCACATAGATCTGGGCATGTCTAAATACGATAAATCTACCATGTCTATGTCTAGTTTCCGCACGTTTTTAGAATTTTTATCACGTTATGAGGACCATTTTGTAATTCATACTGATGTCTCCAAGAGCTCAAATGGTGTTGGCTGAGCTTATGTGTGTGGAGCTGAACCATATACATTCGAATTCCATACTAGCACTTCAATTTACACTGCAGAGCTTTACGCAATATACCGGGCCATTTTACATGTATGTCGACGAAAGTTTGGAGTCTGCTTAATCCTGAGTGATTCCCTCAGTGCACTTGTAGAACTACCACCCTATTGTGGAACTAATCCAGGATGCCCTCCACGTTTTACATACTTCCGGCGTTAGCGTGGTGTGTGCATGGATCTTTGCGGGGGAATGAAATGGCGGATTCAGCAGCTAAGACGTCTACCATGAAGCCCAGGGTTGGAGTACCATATTTTTCATCGGAAGATTTTAGAGGTGTATGGCGGAGAGCTGTGCAAACCTGCTGGCAGGAAGAGTGGTTCGCTCTCCGCAGCGATAAACTTAAATCTGTGATAGAACTTCCGATTCCCTGGGTTACCTCCTGTCGTTCATCTCGTCGTGAGGAGTTGAGTTTGATTCGGTTACTCATTGGGTACTGGTTTTTACTCATAGTTTTCTTTTTAGAAAGGAGCCTGCTCCAGTCTGTCCGTTTTGCAACGAAGCGTTATCTGTCCAACACGTGCTGCTAGAGTGTTTTTGCCTAGCACACCTTAGGACGTCTCTGCAGCTGCCGGCCAGCTTTACAGAAATGCTAGCGGATGACAACAAAGTAGTGGAGAAGGTTTTTGGGTTCTTTTCTAGGTTAGATTTTAGAATTTAGGGGTGGGGAATATTTTTGTAGTTTGGATTTATATTTATTTTAGTTGTTTGTTTTGTTTTGTTTCTTATTAGGTACATGTGATTTTGTAAGTTTATTTACACTTGTATAGAGTTTTAGAACCATTTACATCTGGCTTTTGCCATGAATCAATTGTTTAAAGGGCGCTGATAACCGCTGCTGTTGAGCGCCCTTATACACATATCATCATCGTCATCATCATCACTGCGGCCGGTTACCTGCCTCAAGAGTTTGCGGACAAATCCATCTGTTCAGGCCGAAGGATGGTCCAAGGGAGAGCGAGCAACCGGCTTACACAAACTTATTATCCAACAGGTGAGGAAATGGGGAGAGTAACGTCACACGTACTACTGAAGCCAGATGATGTTTTCCAATGATTGAGTGTTCCTGAACGAAACTTCCGCCCTGAGTTCAACGGTGCAATCCATTTTTTTCTTTCACGTCCGGTTTTTGAGAAAATATAGAATTCGTATTTCACAGAATCTCATAGTAGGTCATTGGAAGCTTCTATTATTAAAGTATAACAACATTGTATATGGTGTGGCAAGAGTAACTTATTTGACTATTTATTAATTTATTTTATTTGTTTGTTTACAGTAGCGCCGACAAGAGTGAATGTATAGTGTGTTCTACATAAACAACAATGTCTTCACGTGGCTGCAAAAACGATCCGAACTCATTTTGTAACATATGTGGGAAGTACATATTGTGCATCCAGAGACTTAATATAACACCATTCGTCAAAGAAGCCTACCTTGGGTATTTTGGACTTGTGCTTGGTGATGATAATAAGCCATGGGCACACTAAAAAGTATGTAAGACTTGTGTGGAAGGACTGAGGCTGTGGATGAATGGAAAAAGAGAGAAATTTTATTTTTCTCTTCCGATGGTATGGAGGCAACAACTAAACCACAACAATGACTGTTACTTTTGTCAAGTTGAAGTGCAAGGTTTCAGTGTCAAGAACATACGTGACAAAGTGTATCCACATTTGCGATCAGCAATGAGACCAATCAAACATGACGAAAGCCTACCTATTCCTTGTCGTCCATCTTCAACCTCTACATCGTCTCAAAAGGAAGTTGTAAACGAGACCGACATCAGTGAATCAGATACAGACGAATTTGTAC
>CM060948.1:331595064-331597564 GCA_030765055.1 Mantis religiosa | reverse complement strand
TTTATTTTTATATTTCTGTTTTCTTTTCTGTTTAAGGCAGTAGCAAATATAACATTACTTACTCATGTGCTTTTACTCTTTTGCAGGACATAGGGCGTCGACAAAACAATCTAGCGTATCGTATTTTAGGCCACGGGCTTGAGTTCTCCGAAAGCATTTCCTTTTTTACTTGCCTCCTCCACCACACTGCGTCTCCGCGAATTCCTGTGTGTATTGTAGACCCACGACAAGAAGGCAAGCTAGAGGAATGTGTAGCATAATCACTTTTGCTGTCTCGACGGTGTTTATGCTGGACTTCCCAGAATGACAAGGATGGAAGGTTCGTTTAAAATACACAAGTGTTGTCACATAACTCACCCATACATATTGCCGCATTGGGCATTCACGCTCTTAGGTGCACAATTAATAAAATACACTTCCATTAACTGGATATAACAGATAAAACTTTTGAGCGTTGCTGGGAAGTTTCACAAGCATTCTGCGTAGCGTTACCTCTTCTTACGTTTTTAAGCCTTCGCTAAGAGCGCAGATGGAGCACTTGCAGTAAATAAAGGTTATATGAATAGGCAGGGGCAAGGGTTTTGGTTTTTAGCTATGTTTACGCGCATTTTCGTGAAGTTTTCCTTTTTTTCGAAAATACTGTTAGCGATGAACGTAAAAATTTCGATTATTTTTAGTCTACGTAGAAAAATTTACATTTACTACAAATTACATAAATATAACTTTAATTTAACATGTATGTCTTCATAGCATGAGGCTAGGTTCGTTAAAAATGTTTACAAATTTAACGAAAGCAAGATAAAATTTAACACTTAACAAAGCCAATAAAGTGAAATTATCGTGCGCACTGAAATAACAGCTAAGCGGTGCAACAATAAACTGAGACCACAGCATCCGTCTGGTCCGTGATAATGAGAACTGTTTGTCGTATGCTAACTGGAAATGTTATTTATTGAATACCACAACGTGCACAGCAAAAACTCCTATTATGCTGTCTAAAGGTACTCGACTTCTAGGAAGCTATAGATGTATTTTTATCTTGAAAAGTGCAGAGCAATGTGCAGTGGTATCTGGACAAGTCCACCTCAGAACGGTTGCAACTGGAGGGGAGGACAGGTCAGTTGCGTACCAGTTGCAAGTAACTAAACACGTGCAGAGCTACTCGGTAACACTACAGCTTGTTTCAAAATGTGCTTGTCTCCTGGTTCCAAGAGGGCATTTATAAATGACGCCTCCTAGCAGCACATTAGAAAATAAAGTGCTACATTTAAAAACACGAGAAGTAATAACCATTATCCATATATTTATAAAAAAGGAACAATGGTCTGGGTCAGCTATAAAAATCTGGGGAAGGGTATCTGAGGCAAAATTTGTGTCTGAAAGCAGCTTAGGAGAGTTATTAAGGAAAGAAAAGCCATTGGTGCTAGTGCAACAACGTCCTTCTCTATTCCCAGTAAACAAAGATTAAGAACATGCACAAAATCTAATTTGGATGTTTTAATTCAGAAGTAGTTAGCCGAACTATGAATAATTTTTAAAGCACAGAAAAATACAGACCAACTTTGAAGAAAGTGCTCATGAAGCAAAAAATTCTACTGACTTCCAAGGCAGTCTCTGATCATTAAGAAGAGTTCTTTTGTAGCTAGGATTATTTGAAAAAAAGAAACACTAAGCGTGACAGACAAATTTTAATCGAACATCGCACCATACGTGCAAACAGGCTTAAGTATTTACGAAATATTCCGAGATATCGAAGTGAAGTTTATATAGCTTATATGGATGAAACATATAAATACAGCGCATACTGGACCATATGCCTGGAGTGAAATACGTTACAGGGAATCTGCAGCGATATTGAAAGGCCTACAGTTGTTTATCATGCCTGCTGGAGGAGAACAGGGTTTTGTTCCAAATGTCTATGTACTATTTAAGATCCAACGAAAGCGTGGAGAGTACTACCATAGTAAGAATTACAACTCAGTTTATAAGAGCTTGCAAAACTGGCTTTGAGAATGAAATTTGCTTTTATACACCTTATGCACCGCCCTCCCCTCTCGTAATCTTACGCTTGTGACGCATTGTGGCGATATGTGCATTATCCCCACCACAGTTGCTACTCATCCCTACCGCGCAGGATTCCTGTCAAGATAAAATAATACATCTGTACTCTCAGACATTACATTAACATGAAAATATTGTCCCTCAGGTTTAAGAATGTGTTCCTAAATGACCGAAGGTTAAAAAATTTATACAAACAATACCTCACTGAGCTCTTTATTACAAAGAGCTTTGTGACACTGTTAAAGAGAAAAACCATGATGGTAACGATAGCAGATTAGATTTAGTAACAGCACTCTTGGCATTGAAGGAAAAAGCTGATTCTTACCGCAATTTCTGTGAAAAGCCCCTTCAATGTCTTTGGCTGCCGATGTCAAACGCTGAGAGTGAGAGATTTTTCTCTACATGTAACTTAGTTGTCATAGACAACAGAACAAGTATG
>CM060948.1:331257564-331590064 GCA_030765055.1 Mantis religiosa | reverse complement strand
CATGTAAAATGTAATCCTGGTAATACAATTAAATTATTTGTTACAAAATTGGACTTCTCCAAAATTGTATTTATTTCACTCTGAACCACACCTGAAAATGAGAGACCTCATGGCTCTTATTTAAAATAAGATGATACAATTGGTGACCTGAAGAAACTGATAGCCGCAAAAACTCACACGAGAAGAGAAAGAATTGTGCTTCCAAAATAGAAATGCTGTTTCATATTGCGCCCGAACGTGTGGCCGAATAAAAAACTTTCGCTTCAACTCTAACTAGACTTCTTCCATGAAAATCTTGGAGCTCTCAGTGATGAGCACGGTGAGCATTTTCATTAGCAAACTTCTACTATGGAAAAGAGGTACCAAGGCAAATGGAGTTCCAATATGCTGGCTGACTACTGTTGGACCAAGGAAATTGAGTAAAATGAGAATTTTTCAGAAACATTCCATATGAAATGCAGTCCTGGATAGGGAACTTTGATGAACTGTTCTTGTGATTCTTAGATAAATTCTGAAGTTAAATTACCAAACTGTATCTCTTTCGATTTACCAGTAATACAAAATTATGTACAATATTTCAGAACAAAGAGGACCTCACATCTATCCGTAGAATACTCAAGATATTAATTTTATTTCACTTGTAAATACAATAAATATCTGACGATTTAATCAAAATCACGAAACTTTTTCAGAAAACAAATGCAACGTTTTCCCTGCAAAGTTTATTTTTTGAACCGGAACTTTCATGAAATATTCTTCTGTTTCCTTGGTAAACTCTGAGATTAAATACCCAGCTGGTCATTTAACCGACAGTTCGTTTTTGGTTGAAGCCCTTCCTTCCACTCATGTAAACCCTTAAGCTACATTTTTTAATTATTCAGTAACTCTATTTCCATTAAAATTTCAATATTGAACATTTTAGTGGAGTATATCACTTTCCCTGATTCCTATAAACATTAAGCAACAGAGGAAGTAAAAAAAATTCATTAAATGGGAACTTCTCAAAGAGTTTTGCATCAGTTCCGTCTTCTATCGTCTGTAATCATGTTCAACAGTATTGATCTCACACGTTGTAGGTAACACACCTCCTGATCCGTGATGTTATCCCAGTAGAGGAATCACAACGGCGACGCAGAGGAACATTTCCTCTTCATGCATTTATTGACAGTATTACCTCCTCCTGTGTTCTCTTATCCTATCTTTTGCGAAGGCAAATGGTGTCCTTAAAATTTGAAGAGTCGCCCACTATGAGAACTAAACTGGCTCAAGTGATAGTTTACTTTGGGCAGTCTTTCCTTCTTTACACGAAAAAACTGGGTTTCTGTGTTACTGAAATAATAATTATACCGTAACGAACATTGCAGGGACACTTTTGCGTTATGTTAAGGCAAATAAAAGGTACGCAGTGGTGGCGGCGGTGGTGGGGTGGTGGTGCTGGTGGTGGTGGTGGGTGGTGGCGGTGGTGGCGGTGGCGGCGGCGGTGGTGGTGCTGGTGGTGGTGGGTGGTGGCGGTGGTGGTGGCGGCGGGGCGGCGGCGATGGTGGTGGGGTGGTGGTGGCGACGGTGGTGGCTATGGCGGCGGTGGTGGTGGTGGTGGTGGTGGTGGTGACGGTGGTGGCTGTGGCGGTGGTGGTGGTGGTGGTGGTGGTGGCGGTGGTGGTGGCGGCGGGGCGGCGGTGGTGGGGTGGTGGTGGCGACGGTGGTGGCTGTGGCGGTGGTGGTGGTGATGGTGGTGGCGGTGGTGGCGGTGGCGGTGGTGGTGGTGCTGGTGGTGGTGGGTGGTGGTGGTGGGTGGTGGTGGCGGGGCGGCGGCGAAGGTGGTGGTGGGGTGGTGGTGGCTGTGGCGGTGGTGGTGGTGGTGGTGGCGGTGGCGACGGCGGTGGCGGTGGCGGTGGTGGTGGTGGCGGTGTTTAAAATAAATCGGAAAAGTTTATTCAAGCTTCTCATCTTAACAACTCTATTCACTGGCAGGCAAACATGAAGTTATTTAAGAGGGAAATGAAAAGTTACTTCACAGCAGCTCTAGAAATCGTTAAAATACACAAATGATGTCAATTACAATAATGTATTGCAAAGTTAACCAGTTCCGAGGTATTATAATTTGTTGATTAATATTCCCAAATACTTACATAAAGGTATGCAATTTTTAACTTCTAAGTTCCTATTCCCTTTTTCATTCAAGGAGAACTTACACTTCAAATGCATCTGTCAGTGGTTTGCTTTTTAAATATCTGATTACTGCTTATATCACTTTATCCCAGGTATAAGAACAAAACATGTGCAATGTGCAAGGCCTTACTGCAGACTTTATCCAAAGAAACAAGACAAAAGCAAACTTTTCTAAGAACAATTTGTAGAAGCTTGGGTGAGAAAGACACGTGAATGTAATATATTACATGTGTTTTTATTTTTTACTAAATTGATAGAAACACTTCCCTGATTAATTATTTATTAAAATCAAATAATTAAACCTAGATTTTTTGGACCCCATCCCCGGAAATTGACTTCTAAATACGTGCCTGAATATGACGATTTAATCAAAATCACGAGAATTTTAAGAAAACAAATGAAACGTTTTACATGCAAAGTTTATTTTGGGAACGGAACTTTCATGAAATATTCTTGTTTCCTTGGTAAACCCTGAAGTTAAATATCTAACTGGTCATTTAACCGACAGTTCGTTTTTGGTTGATGCTCTTCCTTCCACTTATGTAGATAAGCTACGTTTTTCAGTTACTCAGTAGTTCTATTTTCATTAAAATGTCGATATCGAACATTATAGTTGAATATATTACTTTCTCTGATTGCTATAAACATTAAGCAGCAGAGAAAGTAAAAATATGCATTAGTTCCGTCTTCTATTGTCTGTAATCATATTCAACAGTATTGATTTCACACGTTGTAGTTAACACACCTCCTCATCCGTGATGTTATCCTGGTAGAGGAATCGTCCAAACGGCGACGCAAGAGGAGATTTTCTCTTCGTACATTTATTGACAGTATAACCTCCTCCTATGTTCTCTTATACTGTCCTGTGTGAAGGCAAATGGGGCCCTTAAAATTTGAGGAGTCGCCCACCATGGAAACTAAACTAGCTCAGGGGTCAGTTTACTTTGGGCACTCTTTCCTTCTTTTACGAAAAAACTGTTTCAGTGTTAGTTAAGTAATAACCGTAACGAAAATAGGAGGGACACTTCTGCGTTGTGTTAAGGCAAATAACAGGTACGCAGGCCTAATAGTAGTAGAAGCAGTAGTAGTAGAAGTAGTAGTAGCAGTAGCAGTAATAGTAGTAGTAGTGGTAGTAGCAGTAGCAGTAGCAGCACTAGTACTAGAAGTAATAGTAACAGTAGTAGTAGCAGTACTAGTAATAGTAGTAATAGTAGCAGTACTAGTAGTAGTAGTAGCAGTAGCAGTAGCAGCACTAGTACTAGTAGTAATAGTAGCAGTAGTAGCAGTAGCAGTACTAGTAATAGTAGTAATAGTAGCAGTAGTAGTAGCAGTAGTAGTAGCAGTAGCAGTAGCAGTAGCAGTACTAGTAGTAGTAGCAGTAGCAGTACTAGTAGTAGTAGTAGTAGCAGTAGCAGTAGCAGCACTAGTACTAGTAGTAATAGTAGCAGTAGCAGTACTAGTAATAGTAGCAGTAGTAGTAGTAGTACTAGTAATAGTAGTAATAGTAGCAGTACTAGTAGTAGTAGCAGTAGCAGTAGCAGCACTAGTACTAGTAGTAATAGTAGCAGTAGTAGTAGCAGTAGCAGTACTAGTAATAGAAGCAGTAGTTGTTTTTTTAACTGCAGGGGAAAAATCTTTTAAAGACGCCTTAGGCGAGTTGGATTTCCACCAACTAGAAAACCCCTGCCTTAATCTAGAGAGCTTCTTCTCGGAACCACCAAGACGGCATTACTTCAAGAAGAAGGCGATTCAAGATGTTAATGTAAGTCAAGTTCGGTCATCATATCTGTTCAGGTGTCGTCGTGGCCTCGGCGTTTGCGTGACAATATGGCATACGCCAGCTGACTAATTGTCCTCCAGTTGGAGGCGGAGGCAAGCATAGAAGGTATCATTCCTTGCGGCGTGAAGGATCCCAGCTTCAGCTCAACTTGCTGTCGGAGATATTGCCAGCGGATACATTCAAAAAAGGTGTGTTCCACAGTGTCCACTTTTCCGCAGTAGATGCATTCCTCAGTGGGACTGAGACCTAATCGATAGAGATATGCTCGGAAACAGCCGTGGCCGGTAAGGAGTTGCGTAAGGTGGAAGTTGACGTTGCCTCTGCGACATGTAAGCCAAGGCACCAATGTCGGAAGGAGCCGGTGAGTCCAGTGGGCAGTCCCATCATCTGTGTCCCACAGATCTTGCCACTGCTCCAACAATTGATGACGAGCTTCATCCCTGCTGATGTCGGTCTGTTCTCGTAGGAGGCGCTCCGTGATTAAGAGTGAAATAGGGGGCGTCCGTGCTAAAACTAACAGCGCCTTTTTCGACGTGGTGCGGTAGGCACTAGTGATGTGAATAGCCACCTTCCGTTGCAGACTAAGGAGCAAGGTGTTGTAGATCTTCCTGTCAAGAGCCTTGCGCCAGGCACAAACTCCATACAGGATCATGGAAGTGATAACCGAGAATAGGAGGCGCCTGCTAGTTTCAGTCGGCCCACCGGTATTGGGCATCAGGCGACTCAGGTGGTTTAAAGTCTTTCCCGCCTTCGCCACAATGGTCCTTACATGATGTCCCATGAACATATTCCGGTCCAGATGAATTCCAAGATACTTAAGCGTGTCCTGAATGCGGATAAGCAAATCGCCAAGGCGGATGCGGATAAAGCGAACCTTACGGCCCCCCACCAATAGAATCGCCTCAGTCTTATGTGGTGCCAACTGAAGTTTCTTGGATGACAAATAAACACCCAGGGTGGCTAAGGCTTGAGTAGCCTTTCTCTTTAGGGTTTCTGCATCCTCCGCAATGGCAATTATCGCCAGATCCTCCGCGTAGGCCGTTAGTGTGATGCCTTCGGGCATAGGGAGCCGTAGAACTCCATCAAAATAAATGTTCCGCAAAGTAGGGCTGAGTACAGATCCCTGGGGAACGCCGCAGGACATATCCATCCGGCAGTGAGCGCCCACCAGAAGCGATCTATCTTCCAGAAAACTAGCGATCAGGTTATAAATGTATGGTGCCACGTTCCGAGAACTGAGTTCCTGGAGGATACCACTCCATGGGGCTGAACCAAAGGCATTCTGGATGTCAAGACTGATGAGGGCACATAAGGGCCTCCGCCCACGAGGCCGAGCCTTTACCTCCTCTGCTAGTCCCTGTATTCTTCTCAGGGCAGTGATGGTGGACCTAGAAGCTCTGAAGCCATGCTGTCCGTCAGAGAGCCCGCCGCTGCATTCCAGCTCAATGTTCAGTCGTCCCAGAACCAAGCGTTCGAACAATTTTCCTAGGACATTAAGCAAACAGATCGGGTGATATGCAGTGATACCGGGATCGCGCCTAGGCTTCTCAAACAATAAAAGCCGGGCTAGCTTCCATTCTTCCAGGAAAATACCAGTCGTCAGCAAGTGGTTAAAGAGCCCCAGACATCTCCTCGGGTATTCACGGGCAACCATCTTCACCACCATGGGGTCCAGTCCATCCGGTCCTGGTGCTCGATGGGTTTTGATTTTATCTGCCGCATCGCTAAGTTCATCTGCAGTAAACAATGGTATCATCCCAACGGACACAGTGTGTTTAGCCCAGGTGATACAGACATGGGCTGGGAAGAGGGACCTTGCTAGTTCTAGCTGACGGTCGTCAGGCAGGGAAGCTGGTGGCGAGTGAAATTTTTTCATGACGATCTTATAGCCCTTTCCCCACAAATCGGAGTCAATCTCGTCGAGGACCAGTTGCCAAGAAGCTCGTTTGGCTTCAAATATTGCTGCCTTGAGTGCGGCTCTACTGGTTCGATAGTGTTCCCAGCACTGCTGCTTATAAACTTCGTCACTCCTCCTGTTGGCTCGTACCATGGCGCGACGGCTTCTCAGAGTATGGCGGCGTTTTTCTGCAATCTCGGCGGACCACCAATAGGCAGGCTTTGGAAAGTGTCCGGTGTATTTTCTGGGAAAAACTGTATTACAGGCCCGCAGTAGGAGTCGGGAGAAAGCTCGGGCAGTGAGAGGCGCTGTGCCTTCCGGTGGAAACAAGCGGTCCAGCTCCGACCTCAACGTAGGGAGCGCAGCTGGGGAAACTCGCCAACCCGGCGAACGTGGAAGGCGATTGACTGAACGAGGGGAGCGGGACCCGACCTCAATGTCAAAGATGATATGTTGATGGTAGCTGAGGGTGTCCACCTCCAACACTCGCCAGTGTAATACTCGTTCAGAAATGCTGCGGGTGCTGAAAGTGATGTCGATGTAGGAGGTACTATCGCGCCTCACGAATGTAGGAGCCCCTCCTTGATTAAGAACAACGAGGTCTTCTTCAGCGAACCACTCGGCTAAGGCCTGTCCACGGGCATCCTCCAAGGGGGAGGACCATTGATGCGACTTAGCATTGAAGTCTCCTCCAACCACGATCTCCTTAGTGTGATGTCTCATGGCCTGTCGTAGCCGACGAAGGAAGGTATTGAAAGTCAACAGGTCCACATTGGGAGATATGTAACAGCTGAAGATAACTAAAGACGGCAGCTCAAGCCACACAAAACCTTCACCTTGTCCGATGCGCAGTACTGGAATGGCAGCATTACGTACTCGGAGAGCGAGGTCCATGTGACGATCGACATGCCACTGCTCGTGAGTGACTTTGGCTCTGTTCGGTTCTGCCATGAGGTTAACATCCACACCATGGCCGTCTGATACAGGAGGTCCATGGCTTCTCTGCCTCTGTCGATATTGCCCTGAAGGACTCGAATATACGAGCACTCAGCCACGACACCCGGTGATGCGATGGAACCATTCTGCCTAGGGGAGCCCGCCATTGGTGTTCGTGAATCCCCGGGCACGGGCAGCGTTTAACAGTTTCCTGTACTTGGGACAGCTGTGTGTGCCCATCCTGTAGCCCCGACGAGCACAGGAGACACAGTAGGCTTCCTTGACGCAATCCACCGCTGAATGACCTGCTGTGCCACACCGTAGACACAAACATCCCCGAGGTGGTCCAGAGCAGGCTGAAGCACGGTGACCAAATTCCTGACAACGAAAACAGCGGGGTATATGGACATGACGCTGTATGTGAAAGGAACACCAGCCTATACGAACAGTTCCAAGGGTCAGAAGCTTCTGTGCCGCCTCAGCACCGACGGCGACGGTCGCAATTTGTCCGTCAGACGAAGTAGGGCGCATCGATTTCACCTGCACCTCTTGAAGTTCCAGTGCTAGGGCCCGAGCAAGCGCTTCCTGTACCTCTGAGGAAGAAGTGACACCATCAATACCACGGATGTGAAATAACAGTGAATTTTGCGTCGGACAGCGTGCCACCGTGTTTGGTACTTTGGCAGCAATAGCTGATCGTAGGGTCTCTGCCTGTGTGCTCCCCCCTTTGAGGGTCACCAGCATGTCACCGTTGCGGGTCTTGCGGATGTTGCGTACTTCAACGCCCAGCTCGTCAACGTTGACCTGTTGTTTGACCTCCTTCAACAAGTCTGCGTAAGACCGCTCACCTGATGACACAATGATAGTGCCCGCCTGTGCACGCACTGAAGAGGCTGGATGTGAGGGGCGAAGACGTGAGCTGCCATCCCCACTGTTGGGTTTGCGGGGAGCGTGCAAAAAGACTGTCACTCCAGAATTTAAAAAGACATAGACCAGTAGCTTGCGAAGTTGAAGTAGGTCTTGGCCGGCTGGCAATGGTAGACGAAGTTTCCATCGGCCATGTTTGCGAGCCAGCTCACGGAGTTTGGTGAGCCTATCAATAATGAGGCTCAACGCCTCCCCTGTTTCCGAAGGCTGCGGGGTGGTGAGCTTATAGAGGTACTGCTCCTGGGTCTTGAAGCCTCCGTCCACAGGTATTCGAGTACTGGTCGTCAAATACGACAACCCCACGTGCTCAGCGTCCAATTCGTTGAGCTCCAAAAGCTCCGGGTAGCGGTCCTTAAAGAGTTTATCTATTCCGGAACTCATCTCCAGATCGGCGGTTATGATTGCCAAGTCGGCATCCTTTGCCGCCAGCAGAGGGTTGCCATATTCAAGGGGCACTGTGTCAAACGCCTCTTCCGGCCAGGGTTCCTCCAAAACGGGTTGCAGCAGCCCTTCATCAGTTAGGCGTGATAGGTCGTCCTGGATGTCCGTTGCAGATTGGCATCGCGGAGGCACAGAAGAATCGGCTGTTCCCACAGGGTCAGTCTGGGTGCCAACACAGCAACAGGTGGGTGGAGCCAACTTCTGCCGCGTTAATAAAGGTACGGGTATTTCCTGCTGCAGCCAACTGCACAGCTTCTCGGAGATACTGTTCACAACCTTAACCTTATTCTTGATTTCCAATTAGGCATTCGCGTGCAGTTTAATAAGGTCCATAAGGCCCGTCGCCACCGTTGAAAGTGCTGACGCAAGCTGAGGTAAAGTAGGCTCTTCCTCCGGGGAAGGTTCCGTTCGTCCTCGCTTAAGGCTGACACGAGGTGCAGAGGAGGCGGTCTCTGAGGTGTCCATAGCAATTGACGGACGAACGCCTAGCAATGGACGATGAAGGGGCACCGTAGAAGCTCCCTCCGGAGAGTTACGACAAGGCCCGCTGGGGGTACTCATAGGGGCCATAATTGATGGATCTGGATCCCCAGTAACAGGGACGAATACCTCAGCCTGGGGACACAGAGGTATTCAGGCAGTCGCTGGATGACGGTCGGGTGGAGCCTGCCTGCCCACTCACATCACCGACCGGTTCTGGGGGTCCGAATCCCCTGTCCCGTAACATAGTATGTGTAGAAGAACTATCCATGATTATATGTAGAGCGTAAAATTATCCCTCCCGGCGTCATCAAATAATCCAGCCAGAAAGCGGGAAGAAAGCAGGCAAAGGAAGGGAAAGAGAGAAGAGGAAACAAAAGAGGATCTCACCCGGACAGAGAGGGAAGGAAGGGGGAGAACCAGCTCGGGGACCCCGGGTGCGCCACGCCCGTGCTTATTAGACATAAGCCCCTTGGGGAGAGTAGCAGTAGCAGTAGCAGTACTAGTAATAGTAGTAATAGCAGCAGTAATAGTAGTAGTAGCAGTAGCAGCACTAGTACTAGTAGTAATAGTAGCAGTAGTAGTAGCAGTAGCAGTACTAGTAATAGTAGCAGTAGTAGCTGTACTAGTAGTAGTAGAAGCAGTAGTAGCAGCAGTAGCAGTACTAGTAGTAGTAGCAGTAGTAGTAGCAGTACTAGTAGTAGTAGAAGCAGTAGTTGTAGCAGTACTAGTAGTAGTAGTAGCAGTAGCAGCACTAGTACTAGTAGTAATAGTAGCAGTAGTAGTAGCAGCAGCAGTACTAGTAATAGTACTAATAGTAGCAGTAGTAGTAGTACTAGTAGCAGTAGCAGTACTAGTAGTAGTAATAGTAGTAGTAGTAGCAGTAGCAGTAGCAGCACTAGTACTAGTAGTAATAGCAGCAGTAGCAGTAGCAGTAGTAGTAGCAGTAGCAGTAGTAGTAGCAGTAGTAGTAGCAGTAGCAGCACTAGTACTAGTAGTAATAGCAGAAGTAGTAGTAGCAGTAGTAGTAGGAGCACTAGTACTAGTAGTAATAGTAGCAGTACTAGTAGTAGTAGCAGTAGCAGCCCTAGTACTAGTAGTAATAGTAGCAGTAGTAGTAGTAGTACTAGTAATAGTAGTAATAGTAGCAGTACTAGTAGTAGTAGCAGTAGCAGTAGCAGCACTAGTACTAGTAGTAATAGTAGCAGTAGTAGTAGCAGTACTAGTAGTAGTAGTAATAGCAGCAGTAGTAGTAGCAGTAGCAGTAGCAGCACTAGTACTAGTAGTAATAGTAGCAGTAATAGTAGCAGTAGCAGTACCAGTAGCAGTAGCAGTACTAGTAGTAGTAGTAGCAGTAGCAGTAGCAGCGCTAGTACTAGTAGTAATAGTAGCAGTAGTAGCAGTACTAGTAATAGTACTAATAGTAGTAGTAGTACTAGTAGCAGTAGCAGTACTAGTAGTAGTAATAGTAGTAGTAGTAGCAGTAGCAGCACTAGTACTAGTAGTAATAGCAGCTGTAGTAGTAGCAGTAGTAGTAGCAGTAGCAGTAGCAGTAGTAGTAGTAGTAGTAGTAGCAGTAGCGGTAGCAGCACTAGTACTAGTAGTAATAGCAGCAGTAGTAGTAGCAGTAGCAGTAGCAGTACTAGTAATAGTACTAATAGTAGCAGTAGTAGTAGTACTAGCAGTAGCAGTACTAGTAGTAGTAGTAGCAGTAGTAATAGTAGTAGTAGCAGTAGCAGTACTAGTAATAGTAGTAATAATAGCAGTAGCAGTACTAGTAATAGTACTAATAGTAGCACTAGTAGTAGCAGTAGTAGTAGCAGTAGCAGTTCTAGTACTAGTAATAGTGGTAGTAGTAGTAGTTGTAGTAGTAGTAGTTGTTGTTGTAGTTGTTGTTGTAGTAGTAGTTGTAGTAGTATTTTTATCAGTGTTACTAGTGTTGTGTTGTTTTGTATTTTTTTTTTTTTTTTATAATTTATGTCCTCCAATCGTCATATCGGACGATGAATGAGAGGGGTGAAATGATACCTGAATGAGCCCAGGTGTGATCTGATATGCAGAAACCTAAAGAAAAAACATTCCTTGGGGACGCTATATATTATGGAAAGCACATTATACGTTTTAAACTGATGTATTACATCAACTGTTGAATTAAATATATATTATTTTTAAAATTTAATATGCAACACTGAGGTCTAACTATGAGTTAGCAAGGCCGCACCGTGGCTGAGTCGTTAGACCACTTGGCTCTCACCAAGGCAGCCCGGGTTCGATCTCAGGCAACAGCAAAGTGAGCTTTGTGGTGGACAACACAGCGCTGGGGTGGGTTTTCTTTGGAACCTCCGGTTTACCCCACCATCTCATTCCACGGGTGCTCCATCTTCATCTCATTTATAATCAGTGTCACCGCCTGCGGTGCCGTATGTAATAAAAGCGGGCGTTAAACACTACACATTAGGAGTTAGCAAACTGAAATGTACGAGCTCCCCACTGTCATCTAGCTTGTACATTTGAAGGTAGTGTGAACATATGGTGACTTTGTGGGTTCGTAAAATTTAAAGACCAATCGCACAAACTCAAAAGGTTCTTTATTTCCACCGAATTACAGTTGGAACACTTGCCGATTACATAGAATTACGTAGCGCACACAATTACAATTCACCAGTTCGTCTGTCACAGTTCCACTCTGCACTCGCAATTACGTACACTCCTCCGATGTACGTACACAGTCTTCAAGTCCGTTCGCTCACTGGGCGCTCCTCACGGCTGCTCGCCAAGAACTGAACTGACCCGCCAACTGCAGGCCTTATATAGGGAAGATCGCCGTTTCTGGAAGGTTCGCGGCGCGCACAATTATCACGAGGTTTCCAGACGTCTGGTGGGAGGGTAAAGAGACGGTACAGGGCTCGTGCCGCTCTCCTAATCATCCCTTCAGTTAGTGATCCGAGACAAATGGGTAGGCGTTCCTGGATGCTTCCCGTCTGGCCCTCCTGCCGGCCGGTTCTATCGGGAGTTCCGACGTTCGGGTGACAATATGCAGCGCTGTGGGGTGGGAGATGTGGGAATTGATCCAGGATCGGGAGTTCTTATTTCACTTGAATGTCCTGTCACGATTTGGAAACTTCACCTGAACAGATAATAACTGTCATTTCCACCACACATTGTTAAAAACCTAGTGAATAAATGCATCAAGCAAAGATTTCCAAAATCCCAGTGAGTAAATGCGTCAAGCCATAATTTAAAATCCCAGATTTCCTCTCAATAACAAATGTAAAAACTTGTTCGCAATATTGATGAAAGTCACTACAGCAATAACTCATGTAGAGGCTTTCGTTGAGTACTGAAGGTTTAATTATGAACTTTTCTATGCATAAGAGCTCTCTACAAAAATTCAATACTTTATTCTTATGTTTCGGTAACGGAAGACAAGTAGTGTTGCTAAGCTAGTTTTGTAATTTACGTCCTCCAACGTTAAGTCATATCGTACGATGAATGAAAGGTGTGAAATGATGCTAAAATGAGTCCAGGGTCCATGGAGCTTAGAGTTACCCGACATTCGTCTTTCAGGATAAGGGAAAACCCCGGATAAACCTTATCCAGATAACTCTCCCTGACCGAGATTCAAACTCGGGACCTCTTGAACGTGAGAAAGACATGCCACCACCTACGCTACTGAGGCGGGCTCTTACGATATATTTAACGAATACATGCCCCCGCTATATTTTGACAGTCTATGTGTGTAATAAATATTGTATGCAGCAAACTTTTAAGAGTGTTTTGCAGAAAGAATTATTCAGATATTTGCATTAGCTTAAGTGTAAAGATTCCAAAGACCAGATGCTCTGTCAGGGAGAGCCATGCCCATTTTTAGGTAGTAGCTGTGGGTAGCAGTTTTACATATATGGTATTTTTGAATTTTCGTGGGTTTGGAAGCGAAATATTTCGTACTTACTGTGCGCAATGCTTTGAAGGCTAGATTTTTCATACTTCTAACATGTTATAGACGCTGTTGTTTGGTTTGGTTTTTTTACCTTGTTAAAAATAGAAAGTAGGTGCATATTTTGTTGTGATTTCAGTACAAGTAGTTAAATAAATGTCAGAAAGAAGTTAAAATTGGCAATAGAAAGAAGGCGTAGAAACAGCAAAAGAAGAGCTTCCATGGTAATCAGCATACAAAGATCATACACAATGAAAATTAGCGGCAAAATGCAAAGTGCAGTGCTTCAGAGAGACAAATAACATCAACTAAATTGAAAACAGAAACCCCAGATCTGTGCCCCACGTGCTAGTGGCACATGTACATGCAATACCATGATTGACTTAGATTTGATGTACAATACATTAGTGAAGTGTCTTCGCTGTGTGTTTGTGTGTGTGGAGGATTAATAGATATAAATGTAAATAATGTTTTAGGGTTAGGTTGTAAATGGTATGTGACAGTTGTGGGGAAAGTGTTTCTTTTTATAATAGCCCAATGTCAGGTAGTAAAAGCAATATCTACTCTATCACCAAAAGGGCAGTGTATTCTATAAGATGCGTTGGACAAGGCTTAGCATGGGCTATATGGCACCATAAATGCTCATCTGATCCTAACTCCATGCATGTCCTTTACCCAAAAGAAGAGAATTCATGGTGTCTATATCAGTGAGCCATTAGTAATGAGACAGTGAACATCTATAAGCATAAAAATAACCTACCAGTAGCAGTGATGGAAACAATTAAGCCAGTATTCAAAACTCTTGTTGCAACAGAGCTAACCAGCAGGTGTTTCGGATGAGTCACACAAAATTCAAATGAGTCACTAAATTCCAAAATTTGGAAAGTATGCCCTAAAGCAGGATTTTGTTGGAAGACAATAGTTAAAATTGCTACAAATGATGCAGCAATTACCTTCAATGATGGCATGAAATGCAGATTAAAAGTGCTTAGGGAAATAGGGATTGTTCCTGGAATATTCAGTGAGAGTTTTGTGAATAATGAAGAGTCTTGTCGGATTAGGTCAGCAGAAAACAGGACACTAGCAAGTGTTAAAGAAGCCAGACAGTGCAGGAAGAGACTGAAATTACATGCTGCAGCCAAGAAATCTGCAAAGGAAGGAACTTCATATGCTCCTGGAGGGTTTTGTTAATTTTCAAATTTTAAAAAGGTACCCAAAATTAGATATCAAGATTTTGGAGCAAATTTCTCAAAAAGTACATTTTTGTAAACTATTTCCTTGACAGTTTTAAAACTACTGAAGGGGTTTAAATAAAACTTCTTGTGCATGTAACTGTATATATAATCTAGGGAAATGACCAGAATTATGCTCCTCTGTTTAATAATTTTTCTGAAAAAGAATAATTTATTACTAAATAATCTGTACAATTTGCTCTAAAATTTTGAAGATACATTTTTAATATAGTTCATGCAGATAGAAGTGCAGTTCTGGTCATTTCCCTAAAGCAAAGCTTAAGCTTTAATATAAAACAAACAGAAATGAAACATTTTTAAAAATAGCCAGTATATTAGGGAAATTGCGATTCTAGCACAGCAATGAGCCGCCATTTTGAATAACTTAATTAGACATGCTAAATTAATTTTTTGAAATTAAAATTAGGTACATCGCTTGTGAAAAAAATCACCATGTTTTATGGTATGAATAGCAACTGTATATGACTGTTCAGTTCATAGGAGTTATTTATTGAATATTACTAATTTTTATGCCCCTTAAGCTGTACCTGCCCCCTTAATCAATCCAAACTTTCATGTTCGTGTTTGGCGATTAAACAAAGGAGAGGGGGGAAAAGCACTATTGCACTGCACAGGAACAGAAAAGAAGAGATATGGAGCCATTTGATGGTAAACAAATTATTTTATTTCAAAATCATTGGTCTTTATGAAAATCATAAATCCTATAAAGATAATTTGCCGAAGGAAAATACATATTTGGAAGTAAGTTGTGAATAAACTGAAATGTGAGTTGCTCATATTATTTACGATGGTATCTGTCGATTTCATGAGAAAATTTATGTTAGGTAGGCTATAAGATACTTTGCTTTCTTTACAGTCAGATCAAAAATTATTCGTACACCACTAAAGCTTTAAGAAAAATGAATATTTTGGAGAGTATTTAACTGATACATTTACTGACTCAAAAGAAAGCATCCTGAAAATAATTTACATTTTATACGAAAATACCAAAATGTACAAACAAAATTTCATTTCTATAAAAAAATGCTTCTGTTTGATGTGACAGATTAACAACAATTTACATCTGTAGTATTCATCACTTAAATACAAAAGGTTAGTTGGAAATACAGTTTATTCATTGACGTAAGCATATTTATAGATGTGTTTCTGTAATAAGGTGTATTCAGAGTCTCATGATGTGATGGGGGCAAAGCATACATACTTGATTTTCATTTCCTGTGCTTAATTATTCTCATTGGATTGTTTCCCTTTTATAGATCCATGAATATGCTCAATTTGGTATATACATGAATTTTATGTAGAACTCTATGCAAAATCTGTTGTATGCGCTAAGTTATTGGTGTAACAGATGCCACATTAACATTTTGTGCTATTTGGTCAGTTAGTTCCACATACCTTAACTGCTGATGTTGGTAACAGTTTAATTGTTTCTAAGGCACATCTAAAATTATTTTGGGTGAAATTCCAGATTCTTCTTCAGTGTGGCAAAGACCATTATTTTCAAAGTTTTAATTGAGAAGCTGTTGTTCTTATCAAAGGTTTCTGTCACCTGAACAATTTCATTTAAATATTTGGCACACTAAGGAGTTGCATCTAATTGAGTTTCTCATTGAGTTCTTATGCGCTGCTCAGGCAGAAGGCAACTGGGTGCCAAATCCCTCATTTTGACACTCTCAAGAGCCTCTTGAAAAATATTTTTGTTTGCAATTTTCAATTAAGTTGTCTACATCACTGAAGGATTTTCATATTTCTTCTGCCACACTGTGGCAACCATGAGCAAGACATATTAGCTGGATTAAACAGGAATAACCCATTTCAGTTTCTCTGGCTGCTTTTATCATTTATGGTTACACCATCAGTAACAAGTAAACGAATACTCTGCAATTTTATGCCATTGGATCATAGCATATACATTCTTCTGTCAAAAAATGTTAGCACTTATTGAAATAGTGTTCTTGTAGCATTGCGTCAGTTGGCAGATATTGATGTGTGCATTTTTTCATGAACATTTTAAAGCTGTTATTTTTTACAGTACTAAAGGAGATATTAGCAGCTATCAACATTTCACATAGGTTCAAGTAAAAGTGGGATTTGTAAGACTTAAAACTTTCATGGCAAGCATTATTTAATCATAGCTTCATGGGTGATCAGCCATGTCAAAGTTAAAAATGTTGAGCTTAGAATGGCCAAAAGCTTGAAATGTTTAACTTTGAAACAGCTGATCACCCACGAAGCTATGATTAAAAGTGGGATTCTTTATTCAAAAGTGAAGTAGGAGACTCTCCACTCTTTCTAGACATAATATCAGCATGTGACCTATGCTTAAAGAAATTACAATGTTTCTGTATGCCTTATTGCTGCATATATTTTAATATCACATAATTTACATGTAGTGTTTTCACTAGCTTCTATAAACTACTCACTGCTAAGTTCATGCAGGAAACTATTAATCTTCCATCCCTTTGTTTTGTCACTGTGACTTAAGCTATTGCATTTCTTTTCAGTGCAACAGAGGCAAAAACTGCTGTGTAGCTGTTCTAGGAACAACTTGAGCATTGTTACTTCTACAGATTATAAACAGATTTAATATATCAGGAAATATAGACAACCACCATTGGTTGGGGATTAGTATTGGTACGTTCCAAAATCGAGAGCATGAATTTAAACCTTGCTTGGGATGACCAATTTGGACAAGTTACATTGGGCATCTCGATTCCCTGCCTCTTTAAACGTTGCAATTTCAATCCCTGCCCTATATTACCTAAGTTGCGAAAAGAAATGTTAAGCACTTACAAGTCAATAAATGGTACTGAAAATAATGAAGCAGAAAGTGGGAGTTTAACTCTTTGTTAGGTAGAAATGAGTCTTCCATAAGTTTAAACTGGTTAAATTGTACAGTCAGATTACAACTTGACAGCTGTATGCGGACAATACATATGAATGAACTAAAATTTAAAAATCTGATGTGAAAATTCACGTTATCTTTCTCTACCCATGGCAGTTTCCATGCATGTTCATTCTATACAAAATGTAACAAAAAGGTATATCAAAACTTTGGGAAAACATTTCTTGCATATAGAGGATAAAAAAAAAAAATGTTAAATGAACATAGGTCCGAAAAATTGTTTATTTCCATGGTAAAGTTCCTTACCTACAACTCTGCTTACAGGGTGAGATGCGTAATATGTAGCTGTCCTGTGGCCATGACCCCAGGGCAGAACAGTGGTTTAATTGTACAGTAGTAGACATTCGCTTTTATATCTGGTTAAATTGGATGGAGGTGATTCATGTCACCATTGTCATTGTTCTACAGTACACTTAGTCACCGGCACTCAGTTCTTGCACGATGGAGCTGCTCCTCATTTGAGGCTTTCTGTCTGTCTATTTCTGAATAGCAGGTTTCCTGGAAGATGGATAGAAAGAGGTGGACCAATTCCATGGCTTCTATGCTCCCCTGACTTAAACCCATTAGATTTTTATTTGTGGGGACGTTTGAAATCTGTTGTTTAAACAATTCCAGTTCCAGATGTAGAGACTTCACAATTCATGTTCTGACAATATGAAACTCTCCAGGCCTCACTCGTACATTAGGGAGTCCATGTGATGGTGAGTTGACGGATGCATCAAAGCTAATGGAGGTCATTTTGAACATGTGCTGTGATTTCCTGTATTCCGACCGTTCTGTCGTTGAGTGTTGTATGGGGTTCAGCTTGTAGAAAAAGTGCTCTAAAAAGGAAATAAACAATTTCTGGACCTATGTTAGTGTAACTTTTTTTATCCTCTATCCTCAAGAAAGGTTTTCTCAAAATTTTGACATACCTTTTTTATTACACTCTGTATAAAGGTAAACATAAAAACTCATTCTTTTGTCCATGTACATTGTTCATGATCTACTTTTACCTAAGAATGATTTGAAATGGAGGAAAAGCCATCTAGCTGCCGTAAATGAGTTCATGTCATTGAGAAAAATAAAAACAGGAATCACAAACCTAAAGCATGTTCATTAACTGATATGCTTGTGACAGTGTAAAACTTTAATATTTTGAAAATTTGCTAGTGCTACAAAAAATTATTTGGCACGAGTTTATTTTAATGAACTTTACATTTGTCCTATGGTGTATATTTCTCATCTCTTATATTTCACATTTAAGAATACAAAATTTGATCAGCATGTCATTCATAAAAAAAAATTAAGATAATATCTTAGATATATTGAGTCTAAATTAAAATCGTTGAGTCATTTGTCAGAAAATTCGGGGTGAAAATTCCATGTAAAGGTTAGTTTGGCTTGGGCAGATCTAGATTTTCTTTGAAATGCTCATCTGGCATGCCTAAATGGTGTGTGACCAGAGTGTGTGATTTTATTATTAATTATTCTGTGTCACTTTTGTTTAGACTACCTCACTTACTTTTGTAAAATTAGAATATGTTTCGAGAAAGTTCGCTCCCATCAGCTGAAACTGACTAGTATAGATGGTGGAGGTATCTTATGATGGTGAATAGAACTTGCTGAACTGGTTCAATAGGGAAAGTTCTAAGTTAAAAGTTTTATTTGTTATTTATTTGTAATGCGGATGTTTTCCCATATTGAGAGTTCATGCCCACATACACAAGGCAAAGGTGGGCGATCTTCCAGCCGATACGGGGAGGAGCTGTGGTCAGCATCTTGGCACCCCCAGCCGCAAAGTTGGCTATCTAGACCAGGGTTCGCTACCTAGCATAGCTCCTCCTGGGATTTAAAATCTGCACACCCCAGGGATGAGATCAATTCCTGGCACCTTCCGTGGCAGGGAACCAAAGTACAATGCTCTAGCCCACTATGCCTTGGTGCAGGAAAACCAATTTCCTCTAGAATATTTGGAACTTTATATTCTCCTTGATTCTCGATAATATTCGATAATAATATTCTTGATAATATTCTTTTCTTCTATCTTTGATGTTTTGTAACATTACTTCAGTACTCTATCCACTATGTTACTTTTGTAGCCTAGTTTTCCTAATTCTATTAGAACAACTTCATTTGGCAATGCTCTAGATAATCCTAGTTCAAGGCTACAAAATTCTCTCTGCAACATTGTTCTGGTTGAATGCCTAATATCTTCAGTAAACATAAGCTTTCTTATATCCATTGAGATGCAGAATATGTTTTTGTCTTTCAGATTTTTCTTGGCATAAGTGTAAGATCTGCTGCTTTTTGAATAACAATATTATTTGTTTTTAAGCCTATTCTGGAATTCAATTAATATAGGTTTTAGACCATACTTATTCAGACAGGCATCTTTTTTTCAAAGCTGTTTATTGCATTTAATTAATTTTCCAGAAAACTCCTAACTTTATTTATAATTGAGACCAAGAGATATATTTCTATGCAAATTTAAACTTTGCTGTTTGTGCGTTAGAGGGAGGAATTTAAAACTCTCATGTTAAAAATAAAAAATCCTTTAGCTTTGTAAACTAATTGGATATTTTGCTATGGTAATTGAGATATTTGCAGTGGTACTTACTAAAATGTGTGGTAGAGTTCTTAAGCATTATTGCATTTTGGTGTTTTATATTCATAACATTTTTTTTCTCTCTCCAGGGTCTGCAGGTTGCAACAAATGTAACTGAACAAAAGCATCATGTATCTCGAGATAAAAGAGGACAAATCCTGGGGCATCTGCGTGGATTTCGTGGGTGCACAGTCTGGTTTACAGGTGGGTATTTAAATTTAGTAAATGGGAAGTTACAGTTTATTTAAACTAATCTTGATTCTGTGTTCATTTTGTAGTTGTAGTTGTAATTTATTACTGTCAATAGACTCATACAGAGTGTCTGACATTGTCAGAGACTATTTAATATATTTACAAGGTTTATAAAAAATCAATTATTTTATACAAAAAGTATGTAATAATAGTAATAAAATTAATAATAATAACAAAAATCACCAAAATATACATAGTTCATAACAACTCAAATTAAAATTCTTCCAGTTTATACAAACATTTATGAATGAGATACATCTTTAGCTTATTTTTAAAAGAATGTTTTGCACAGGACTTAATTTTAGACGGTAGTTTATTATACAGTATACTTCCTACAATATATGGATCAGTATTAATTTTCTTTTTATTCACTGTTATTCTATGGAAATCCATATTTTGTCTGGTATTATGTGAATGTATTTCCCTATTCATTAGCATACCATTTGTACTATTTACAGTTAAAAGAATGTTTTTATATACATATAGTGATACAATGGTTAGAATATTTTCTCTAATAAATACATGTCTACAAGTTTCTATTTTAGGAATACTGTACATAATTCTTATACACTTCTTCTGTAAGTTTAATATTCTGTTAATATGTACATGTGCAGCTCCTCCCCAAACTTCTAAACAATAACTGAGATGTGGAAAAATAAGACCATAGTACATTATTTTCATGGTATGCTCATTCTCATATCTTTTCATTAGCCTAAAGAAGTAAAATATTTAGCTATTTTATTACAAACACCGTTTACATGCTCAGACCAGGTTAGCTTACTGTCTAGTTTTAACCCTAGTAAGGAATAGGATGGAGTTAGTGTCAGATTAATCATGGGGGAAACAGTTTTGCTAATTTCATTTCTTCCTCCTAGGTCAAATATCATAACTTTGGTTTTTTTTTCATTTACTTTTAGTTTGTTACATTCAAAGTAATGATTTATAGAGCAACTAGTAGAATTAATGGTATTTGCCAATTTGTATACAATGTAGAAAATTCAAGGAATAGGAAGGAAACGATTAACAAATATTAATGGGTGTGCATATTTATTATTATGCCGCTTACTTAACATAGACAAAGTGCTGCTATACAAAGTCTAGATCTAGAAATTCCATCAGAAATAAAAGTGATGTGTGTACCTGAATGGCATAACTTAAAGATGAAAATTCTGTAAATGTCACCTTTGCTGGAGAATTGCGCCATACGTAAAATGTTGAATATAACAGCTAGTATTTTAGTTAATTGGTGGAAATTTATTTATTTATTTATTTTCAGTTCAGTATAGTGTTAAATACACAAAAGAACCACGTCATATGAATTTATACAGTTTAAGAACACAGCTATACAGGTTGTGTGATATAAATAGAATAATAACTTGCTTTAATAAATCCATACACACTAACAATAATAATAATAATAATAATAATAATAATAATAATAATAATAATAATAATAATAATAATAATAATAATAATAATAATAATAATAATAATAATAATAATAATAATAATAGTAATCTTTATAAAAATAAAGTTCTAACTAGTATTAATAAACTCATCCACACAATAATAGGCTTTGTCAATTAGGAAACATTTCAACATTAATTTAAAATTATTATCTTTACAATTTTTGATAGTGGCTGGTAGTATGTTATAAAATTTTATGCCCATAAAACTAGGTGTCTTCTCATAAAAGTGCAGTCTATGGGTAGGAATCACTAATTCGTCTTTATGTCTACTGTTATGATTGTGTCTATCAGAGTTGATTTCAAGGTGTAGGTTAAATTTTTGAAGGTGCATTATTGTGTGGTATATGTATAAGCTAGGAAGGGTTAGAAGTTTCAATTTTATAAATACTGGACGACAAGATTCTTTATGTTTTAGATTCTCAAGGTGTCTGGCGGCTTTTTTCTGCAATACAAAGATTTTGTTAAAATTTGCCTTAGTTGTGTTACCCCATACTTCGATCCCATATGAGAGGTACGAGTAGATTAAAGAGTAATAGATCATTTTAGCTATGGGCGTAGGTATATATTTTGTTAGATATATCAGAATGAATAAATTTTTATTGATGGTATTGCCAAGTTTATCAATATGTTCAGAGAAGTTTAAGGTACTGTCTAGTGTAACACCTAATAATTTAGTATTCTTGACCATTTTTACTGGTTCATTGTCAATGTTTAAATGGATTAGAAGATCTGTTCTTTTACTGTCTGGCCGCTGTATCTCCGGCTCTGACATTTAGTGGCTGCAGGAGGTGGAGGGGGAAGGTTAATAGTACCAACATATAATAATGAGTAATTGAAAACATATCGTCAGAATTATCTTTATAATGAGAGTATAGGACTCTATTAGCTTCAAAACATTGAAATACAACTTGTAATTTCATTATCATGCAAGATATTCTTTACAACATCACTCTATTAAAATATTTCGTTCACACCTTTCACGCACACCAACTACTTCTGTTGGTGATACTGGGAGTCTGTACATCCGGTGTCGTGGTCAGGAAGTTAAAACTGTATGCTAGCGCCAATCAGCGTTGTCGCTGCTGGGCATGGCTTGCAAATCCAGCACCGTGTTGCCGCTGCAATTTTGTGTGGACCACGTGTCTTTTAGTTGCTTTTGGATCCCGCGCTGATGGTTTGTTTAAGTTTTTGTGTGTGCATGAATTCCGATTTCTAGCATCTGTAAGTCTTATTATTATTGCTATTATAGTAATATGGCTACTGGTTCGTCAGAATTCAAGAAAAGAATCGGCTCTTATAAGAGCCAAAGCCGTGAATTTATATTCAGGCTACGTGAGTACTTCGAGAAGGAGCGGGACAATGGTGGACCTCTACTACCTGTTACCAAGGTGCTGGACAGAGTTTGTGATGCCTTGAAGGTGGGAAAAACCACTGTGAAGAATGTGACCAAGGAAAAGTGCCCAGCCGATTTAAGATCGCCGTCTGCAGTTCTGCGTACACCGGGAAAGCAAAGGCAACGAGGCAGCCTTAAAACTTCACTTGATGCTTTTCAAAAGGATGCTATAAGGCGACATGTATATCAATATTATATGAGAAAGGAATTTCCCACTCGTGTGAAGTTGCTGTGTTGTTTAAAGGAGGCTGGCTTATTCGATGGCGGAAAAACCAGCCTAAGTAAAGTACTGAAAGAACTAGGTTTTCAGTTTAAAACTTTTTCTGGGAGGAAAGCTGTAATGGAAAGAAGTGATATAGTTGCATGGAGAGGCAGATTTTTGCGGGAAATTCTAAAAAGCAATCCCGAAAAGGTGGTATGGCTTGATGAAATGTGGGTAAATGCAGGACACACTAAGACAAAGGCATGGACAGATGACACAATGAATGGAAAAGGAAGCAGATTCATTTTGCTCCATGCTGGAACATATAAATCCTTTAGTTTCTAATTATTTATTATATTATGTATGTCCTGTTTTTTCTGTACGTGGTTTTATTCCAGGAGCAATGCTCTTATTCAGATCAAAGAGCACGCGTGATTATCACGAAGAAATGAATGGAGATACATTCAAGAACTGGTTCCAAGAATCTCTTCTGCCAAAGATCAATGCCAATTCAATTATTGTTATGGACAATGCGCCATACCATTCAGTTAAATTAAACAAAGCACCGACAATGTGCGACAGGAAAAGCGTCATTTTGTAGTGGTTGGAGAACAAAAACATACCTGGAGCGTCCGCAGAAATGACGAAAGCAGAACTCCTGCAAATTGTAAGACTTTACAAGCCACGTTTCTGCACTCATGAAATAGACAGTATTGCTGCTGCTCACGGTTACATTGTAATCAGGCTCCTTCCCTATCACTGTCATTTCAATGCCATTGAACTGATTCGGGCACAAGTGAAAGGTTATGTTGCAGAACATAACACAACATTCCGCATTTCTGATGTTCAGCTATTAGTGCAAAATGGTGTTAAACAAGTGACCCAGGATAATTGGAAAAGTGCCGTGGATCATACTTGGAAACTTTTAAGACAAGCCAAGGAAGATGACGGCATAGTGGAAACACGTGTAGAGGAGCTGATAATTTCATTCAGTGAAGATGACGTCAGCAGCGACTCCAGTGATGAAGCCGCGATGAGTGAAGATGATGAAGATATGGATATTTACGAGGATTGCGGCGTCTTCCCACTGGACTGAATGTAAGTTGTTTAATAGCCAATTTCAGTAAACGTAGCTTTTTGTTATTTCTTTTCCAGTAAATGGTATGGTATATTGTCTCCATATGCAACTATTCTGGGATCATGTATATACACATTGTCCACGTTCATTTACGAAGTTACGATCTGCAAATGCGTGAAATATTTAAATTACACATAATCCTCTGCTTGAAATTCCCGCTAAAGAACTGGCAACAGCGCGCTTCCCCCTCTCGAGAACTGTCGGAGCCGGAGATAGAGCGGCCCAACAGTAGCTCCAAATGTAATTAATTCACTTTTATTGGGATTCACAAACATGTTCAGATTATAAAAATAATGCAACAGTTTATCAGTGGTTTCATTTAAGGTATTCTGTAGAGTAGTAATATTTTTGTGACAAACTGTTACTGTGGAATCATCTGCATACTGGAATAATTTTGCATTATTGGGTATAAGCTGGTCAATATCGTGCATGTATAGAATAAACAGAAGAGGTCCTAAAATGGAACCTTGCGGAACTCCATGACTTAAAGTTTGTGTTTTTGACCTAAATTCACCATTTTCTGTTTTCAGGATAACAAACTGTTTTCGATTTGTCATATATGATTTCATCATTTTAAGCGCAAGGCCCCGGATGCCAAGATCATATAATTTATTCATTAGTATGTTACTATCAACACAGTCAAAAGCTTTAGTGAGATCTAATAATATGCTAGCCGCGTAGTTACCAGCATCTATATTGCTTATTATTTCTTCAATGCAACTTGAGATACACTTTGTAGTGGAGCTATTTCTCCCAAAACCGTTCTGATGTGTGGGTAAAAGGCAAAATTTTAAGAGATAATTCATAATTCTATTGAAAAGAACACGTTCAAAAATTTTTGATAGTGCTGGTAAGATAGAGATGGGTCGGTAGTTATTTATGGCATCTTTCTTTCCTTTTTTAAAAATTGGTCTAACTTTTGCTATTTTTAGGATATCTGGGAAAATTCCAACTTCTAAACAGGAGTTTATAATATTAGCAATTGGGTCAGCTATTGCCATTCTACATGCTTTTATCAAAGAGATGGGTATGCCATCATTTCCCATACTATTACGTTTTTTTAAATTTTTAATAATGTTTGATATCTCATATTTGTTGGTTGGATGTAGATATATACTGCGTGAGGATTTGCAGTTGCTTGCTAGTCCCAGAGAGGTATTGAAATTGCTTTTGGTATGATTGAGTTTTAATTTAGTTCCAACGGAGGTAAAATAGTTATTGAATGTCTCAGCTACCTGCGTAGGTTCTTTTATTGTTTTATTATCAAAATTAATGGTTATGCTTTCTACAGTAGCATGAGTTTTACATAAATTATTTATTATTTGCCAGCTAGTTTTACACACATTGTCTGATTTTAATATGGTTTTGCTTATACTGTTACGTTTTGCATCAATCACTAACTGATCATAAATGTGTTTTACTTTTTTATAGTTATTCGCTTGAAGAGTCTTGTCTGTATTGTAATGTAAAGCATTAAGTTTGAGCCATGTGCGTAGATATTTAATTTGTGGAGTAATCCAATTCTCCTGATAAACATGTTTAGGGTTACAATGTTTTACAGATTTGGGGGGACAGTGTATGTTGATGTAATAGTACAAAGTATCATAAAAAGTATTTAGTTTCACATTTGGGTCTTGAGCGGCATAGACATTTACCCACTCTTCCTTAGATAAGACTGTGTTTAGAGAGCATAGATTTAATTCATTAAATGAGTTTATGATTTTTAAATGACCTGTGCACTGTTTGAGGAGCCCTAAATCACTTAATTTTATACATTGAGCTGTGTGGTCTGATAAGCAGGAGTTAAGAATAGTAACATGATAATGTGTTTTGTCAAAGTTAGTGATGATATTGTCAATGGCTGTACTGGACGTACCTGTAATTCTTGTAGGTTCATTTATTGTTACAGTTAAGTTATATTCATTAAAGAGGTATTGAAGTTTCAATTTGTCATTGGAGTTTTGGAGAAAGTCAATATTAATGTCACCCATGATTATGATTTTACTCTTGTGGTTAACTGTAAAACGGTCTAAAAGGAATGTTACATTATTCAGGAAGATGTTTATGTCACCATTTGGTGGCCTGTACACTCCGATAATATTAATTGTGATATTATACAATGCAATACTGATCCCTGCTAGCTCTATGTGACCCTCAATACATAAGTTCTGGAGGTTTAATTCGGCCACGACCTTGGTTAGAATAGGATTAACTAGGATACTGACACCACCCCAGGTTTTGATACTTCGGCAAAAAGCTGAGATTAAGCGCATTTTAGGAATCAGGTTAAATAAGGACTCATGCTCCCGCAGTCCATGTTCGGTAAGGATCAGTATGTCGGGTTTCTCTTCTAAGAGAAAAACATTCAGTTGGTCAGCTTTGTTTGTGAGCATTTGAATGTTCTGATGAATTAATTTTAAAGACTTACTCATCACTTGGAAGCCGGAGAAGACACCTAGTTTTTTGAGTGTGAGACTATGGTTTTGTTAACAGTGCTTCTGTTGTGGTTATCTTTACAGAAGCTTCTTTAACTTTAACTAAATCTGAAACAACCTTAACTAGAGTGTTACAAAGTAATCTTTTCCCCCGCATATTGAAGTGCATACCATGTCTGGTATGATTTTCACATTTAACATTTGCAGTGTTTATCAACTTTACATGTTGGTACTTGCTGATAACAGAGGTTATGTTTGAGTTCACTAAGTTTGTTTGCTTGTTCACCCAAGAATTGGGGTTTTGGTTGTGTCTTTGAGGGAGTTGAACGACTATCACGTTTGTATGGTGTAGGTCCTGGATTACACGTTCCATGTTTTCCACTAAGTCACTCACTTCACCGTTTGCAACATCGTTACTGCCGCCAATGAGCACCACAAAAACCAAGAAATTAATAATTTCTTCACACTAGCTGTATATAGGCTAAGGTTTTTGATAGAGTCAACATGAAAAATTCAATGCCATAGCCGGGATTTGAACCACGGATCTCCTGGTTTTCGTCCAGTCGCTCTAACCCATTGAGCTACCATGGCCAACTTACTGTCACGACACATATACAAATCAAATGGAAAATTTAATGTCGTGAGGGCAAGTTGGCCATGGTAGCTCAATGGGTTAGAGCGACTGGACGGAAACCAGGAGATCCGTGGTTTAAATCCTGGCCATGGCATTGAATTTCTCATGTTGACTATCTATAACAGCCAGTACTTGAGCCAAAGAACTTTAATCTTCCATGTCTGTGTTCTGTCCTTGTCTGCAATGGCAAGATGCCCAAGCTTACGTTAAATCTTCTCATCAGATTCCACTAAAATTTCAAGGTGATCTCAAATACTATGAGATATAAATCTTAATGGTGGCTTGCAGTGGTTTAGGCTTTGCAATGGTTGACCAATGATGCATTTGTCAATGCAGCCATTAACTCTCCTGCTATCCAGTGTTTTCCAAATATTGAGAGTTTGGCTGATTGGCTAATTGGGGAGGTGTTGTGACAGGTGATCATGGCTTGTGATTAATATAAAAGATGAAACAGGACTATTCCTTGGTACTACAGTTGTGAATAAGCTTGAGTTGAGAAACTCCTATTTTTTGTTGTTTCTTGAAGCTTCATTTAAATAATTTGTCAACATATTTTTAAATTATAATTTAGGAATAACATATTTGATGAAAGTTTCTGTGTGATATTACTTCCTAAATAAGGGAACTATTGCAATTCACCCAAAAATATGGTGTTGAGGTTTCATCAGAAGTACAGTAGAAGCCCGAAATAACGCAGTTGTTGGGGGACATCCTTTATACCCACATTATAACATTATCACGTTATATAGAGACGTAACACAGAATGGACAAAAACATTGATCCCGTGCAGTTGGAGGATGGAAATATGCATGTAATACTAAATTGCAGAATAGTATTAAACTCTCGTATGTAAGGTAAATTTATTACAGTACTTTTAAAATTACTCACCAGTTATGCTGTGAAATGTATTCCATCCCGAAACTGATCTTGATTTATACCCTTTTCTGGTTTTAAAAAGAATCAGTAAATTCTACTTGACACACTAATGTGTTACATTTTTTCTGTGCATATGGTGGCAAGAGATGAATGCTGTTTTATTAGTTTTGCCTTGCCATCCAAAGAATCACAGTGTTTAAATGTGTTATCACTTCATTAACATTTAGAATGTTTTCATATACCTCCAAGTCATTTTCACCACTGTCATCTTCAGTCATTCTTGTTGTGGACAGCATGAAGTGAATTGTTGCATCAGCTTCATATGCTACTCATATAATGTACCTTCTCCATTCCCTCCCCATCTGCAGGGCGTGATTTCATTCAGCAGTATTTACATATTGTTTACTTTCCTGGAATGCAGCTGTCAGTGTCAACGAACTTGGCTGGTGATGAAAATTATAGTGCAGAATCTGTGGCTGCGGAATATTTTTATCACAACTTTCCAAATAAAGAAAGTAAAATAATTAACGACAATATTTTGTAACGGGGACATACTTTTAATCGCATTAAATCTGAATCTGCTGTATTTTGGACCATGCTGTTTCGGGCTTCTATTGTACATAATTTGGGACTGCCTGAATCTAAAAAAAGCAGTTTTAAAAATGTATATGCATGGGGGAACTGAGCTCAAAAATAAAAATCTGTTAAATACTTAACTTGGCATTTTCGAAGGATGCAATACAATTATTACCTAAACAATGGCTTTTAATAAAATTATCTTAATTATTTAATTTTAGGTGCAGACTAGTCGTGGCAGGGTAGTCTGCTAAATGTATCTCAGTTCCTTCTGAATGGAAAAAAGCAGTTATTATTTCTATTCATAAGAAAACATGAAGATACTGTTGACATTAATAGCTTCAGACTTGTATCACTAACCGGTATAATAGAAAATGTTATGGAATAACATTATACCAGACACACAGAAATAGTTCCTTGGAATTTCAATTTAATGTGTCTTAAAAATGAATAAAATAAAATCCAGTATTTTGAGGGAGTTTCCTCTCCCATCCTTTTCGTCTACTGTGCTCTAGAGGAACATGCTAGCCACTGGTCTCTGAGGCTGCAGATTTTTAAACCGATAGAAGGTGCATTATTTCCAGCGTAAAAGCCTTTAGCATGCTTCCTTTGGAAAGAAAGTAAAGTGGTGGTCCCATGTTGTAGATTTACGACATGTAAAGGAACCTCAAACCTGATGAAGAGGCCCAAGCATCTTTCATGCAAAGTATAGAATTTGAAGCTGAGAACCTAGGCAGTTAAAGAGTGCCCATAAATAACAATTTTAATTTCTCCTTTCTTAAGGGATATAGCACCTGATTAACATTGTTTAAGCCACTTGCACTTTTATGAAAAATGCTCTTAAGTATATGAAGTGTGTTCAAAAAGAAATCAAATTTTTTAAATAGGGCACCAAACAGCAGAGAGAGCGTACAGCAAATACAGAACACACCTAGTGGCAGATTTAGACAACAGACTGCCATTTGCCGTATTTCACTCGGATAATTAGCAAGCAAACCACAGCTGCAGAAGTAAGCATGTATACAGCCTGTTCATCATATTAGCGGCAAAATAACAATGAAGGAACTTGAACAACGTCTATGTGAAATTTTGCTGCTAACTTTATAAAACTTTCACAGAGACATTACAAGGGTCACCTCATCCAAAAAAGCATGCATGAGTCAGTCAAAGGTCAAGGTGATGTTGGTTGTATTTTTTTGACTATGAAGGCTTTATCCATATGCCACATGGTCAGAGTAAACAAGGAAGTCTACCAGGGAATCCTAGTATCCATGAGGTATGCTGTGGGCAGGAAGAGGCCTGAATTATGGGAAAACCAGAATTGGATGTTGTATCATGACAGTGCATCACTCCTTATCTGCAGCTATCTAGCAAAACACCATTTTCTACAAAAGTGAATCGAGAAGATATTGACACATTGCTTCACTCACACTGTTTATTCACAGGACATGTTTCAAGATCTCTTGCGCCTATCATCAGCTGATACTTGACTAATGCAAGTTGTAGTGGTTTCCTCTTTCTCCGTTTTGTCAATAGATGGCATGATGTACTTGTCAAAGATGTCCGGTGGTGGAGTTTCAAAATTCATGACTCTATGACGATTTTTGTTGATGAAGATTTTTTTCCCATACGGAAAGGTCTATGGGGTGATTAACATATTTTATTAGAGATGTTTCCAAGTTGATGTCATGTCTAGTATTCAAAAAATGAAAAGCCACTGCTGATTTTTCTGTTTCACCATTTTTAATATTTCTTAGATGCTCTTTAGTTCTGATGTTAATATTTCTTTTTGTTTTTCCTATATAAATTGTAGGGCAAGTTTCACATTTGATCTCATAGATTCCTGGTTTTTCTTTGGTAGTGATTGAATTTTTGGGAGGGCCTTTTAACAAATTTCTGATATTAAACCTATTTTGAGGTGCAAGAGATATGTTGTGTTTTGAGAAGATTTTTTGGAATTTGTTATAGGCTGATGGGTGGAAGGTGAATTTTTTAAAAAGTTTTTCTTTTTCTCCTGTAGGTTCTAGGGTGGTGGTTTCTTTTATTTTCTTAGCTTTGTTGAGTCTGTTAACAGACACATGCATTTGAATTAAAGTCGTTTCCAGTATTTTCCCCGCATCTTTCTCTTTAACATTCACCACATCCGTCCTCTTATTTTCCACGATATCCTTACACTTCGTCACCATTTCAATTAACAATTCTTTCTCCGTCGATGAGAAATTTGTCTCACGGCTTTATTTATGATTTTGTTCATCTGCCATTTGTGCAGACGAAAATGAAAACAAAAACGCATTGGAGTACGTTCAGAAAATCATCCATAGCCTTCTATAGCTGTGATATTTACAAGTTTCTTGGCGTTAACACAGGTTTGTTAACATTTTAAGCAAACAGGATGGTGAAATGCAAGAAATTTAACATTAGTTTTAGCGCTGTGACAATTGTTACGTTACATTTGTTAACGTCGATTTTAACATCTGTTGGTGAAATCGAGCATGAATGATTTAATTTTTTTTATCTACAAGGCTTTCTCCATATCCATTCTTAATAGCAGTTTTTAAGATTTTTATGGTAATCTTTTTTTATATTCTTGCTGGCTGAGGGGTAGGTTTACTAATCTGAGTGTGAGACTGTTGATGGTGGCATGTTTGTGTGGAATTGGGTTGAAACTTAACTTTAAAGAGAGTCGATTAAAGACACTAGACAACACTTACTTTTAAATTTTTCCGGAACATGTTTCTGAGGCTTTGCCTCTATCATCGGCCGGCTCTCGACTGGTTCTCGTTGGTGTAGCTGACGATATTTTGTCACAGGTCTCCTCTGGTGGCGGTTCAAGGAACTTGCTGAACAAATCTTTCTGGGGGATGTCGAAATTGAATACTTTGTTCCTATTTTTTGAAATGAAGATTTGTTCCCATGTGGATAGTTCTTGTTTTCCTGATATATGTTTTAGAAGTTTTGGTTCTGGATTTATGTTGTGGTTTTTTTCCCAAAAATGCATGGCAACTGCAGCTTTTTCTAATTGTTTATATTTTATGTTTCTAAAGTGTTCCTTTGCTCTTGTTTCTAAATTTCTTTTTGTTTTTCCAATATAAATTTGACTACAGTCATTGCATTCAATTTGATATATATCAGATTTTTTGTTAGATGGAATGGCATCTTTGATGTTTGAGCAAATTAGGTTTTTTAAGGAGAAATGGTTGACTGGTGCTAGTTGAATATTTTGTTTTTTGAAGACTTTTTTGAATTTATCATAGGCCCATGGATGGTAAGTGAATTTTTTGAAAATCATATTAGTTTCTGTAGCTGAGAGAGTTGTGGTTTCCTTTAGTAGCTTCTTCTTTTTTGCTAAGTTCACTTTTTTGTCCACTAATGATTTGGGAAAGTTATTTTTTTGTGCTATTTCAATTATTTTGTTGTATTCTGTTTTGTATTCTTCTGCTGTGAGAGGGATGATTACCAGTCTGTGTGCTAAACTATTGAAGATTGCCTGTTTGTGGGATCTTGGGTTGTAGCCATTAGCTTTTATGTAGTTGTCTGTCTGTGTTGGTTTTCTGTAAATGCCAAAGTTTAGTCTGTTTTTATTCCTCATTATTTTTGGATCCAAAAATGGTAAATGCTCATCTTTTTCTATTTCTACAGTGAATTTGATGCTTTTTTCTTGGATATTTAAAAGTTTTAGTGCATCACTGATGTGTTTTTTTGGTACTATTGCAAAGATGTCATCTACATATCGTTGCCAGAGTTTGAACATCCAAGGGAAACCTTTGTTGATCCTTATTTCTAATCCACTCATGTACAGATCGGCCAGGAAGGGTGATAGGGGGTTGCCCATTGCTAACCCTGAAGTTTGGTGATAATATTTTGTTTGAAACTGGAAGAAATTTTGTTCTATGCATAATTTGGTTAGTTCAATGTAGTCTGAAATTTCAGGTGATGCCATTCCAAGTGATTTGAGCCATTTTTCTATCAACGGTGGGAGCTAATTAACTGGTATGCTGGGAAACAGTGATTTAACATCAAATAAGACTAGTGTGTCCTCTTCTTTTAGTTCAGTATCCTTAATGTGTTCTATAAGTTCATAGGTGTTTTTGATGCTTAGGCTGTCGAATTTTGGAAATGAGTTGAATTTCAAAGTATAAACTTGAAAGAAGCGTAGGGACAGTGAAGCACAAACTAGTACAAAACACTCACACTGTGAGTGAAGCAATGTGTCAATATATTCTCGATTCAATTTTGTACTAGTTTGTGCTTCACTGTCCCTACGCTTCTTTCAAGTTTATACTTTGAGTGATTAGGCCTACAAGTCTGAGAAGCATCCAAATCTCGATAGTGTTATTTTCATATTATCAACAAAGATGGAGGACCAACGAACCAACTTGTTTTCATCGTTCAATACTGTATCTGAAGGTATGAAAAAAGATATCAAACTTTTTCTAAAGCTGAATCAAAAGAAAAGAAATACTTTTGCGGACATACATTTTCTAAAAAAATGTTTGAAATTCAATATAACACCCATTTTCGTCAGAAAAATTGTTAAACACAATAATAGCAAACAACAAAAAGCAGCAGAAAAACGTGTAATTAAAATGGAAATAAACCACCACTACAATTCGTTACATTCCACAGAATTAAAAATATACGAACTACACTTAAAAATTTCGAAATGTATGAACCCGGCCATGTGGTCTAACTTAGAAAATAATATGCTGTCAGTTCTTAATTTGAAAATGCGTAAGAAAACAGCCATTTTAAAACAAAAATTCATGAATCTTCAAAAGAAGCAAGAACCGTATCCACATAAAAAGCAAGATCTATTACTCTCATGTCAAAAACCTAACAATGTTACGAATCTATCCACATGCAACTTCACGGTGAAAGAAATAGATTTTCTAAACAAAGGCCTAAAAACATGTGTAGATTACACAAAAAACATTGAAAACTATATCGCGGACATTGAAATAGCGATATATAATTTGCCCGATAACAAAAAATCTACGATCAGAACACAGTGCTTAGAAACTCTAGATCATATTCAAAATGCAAATTCAAAAAGATATTCATATAAAAAATTAATCAAAAATTTAAATGAAAAACCGGTAGTCTACACAAAAGCAGACAAGGGTAACAAAATAGTAATATTGGACGAAGAAGACTATCGCAAAAAAATGGACAACCTTTTAAACGGGAAAGAATTTGTTAAACTAGAAAACAATCCATTAAAGAAAGCATGCAAATCTGTGGAATTAGCAATTAAAAACAGTAAAATCATGACTAAAAGAGATAAATTGAACAATAAAATAGACAGTCCAAAAACACCATACATATATGGTTTACCCAAAATACATAAACCTGAAATTACCCTCAGACCAATAATTAATAACATTGATGCACCCACTTACCAACTATCAAAATGGCTGGTTCAAATCTTCAGATCCTTCACAAAATTTGAAAATTTAAGTATCAAAAACTCGTTTGAATTGTTAAATCTCCTGAAGGACACAAAGATCAACTCTACAGATGCTTTAGTTTCCTTTGACGTCATTTCTTTATATCCAAGTATACCGACCAATGAACTTATTCCACTTCTCAAAAAATGGCTGTAATCAATACAAATAACACCTGAAGAAATAGAAGAACTTTCACAACTTACAGAAATTTGTATCAATCAAAATTTTTTCAGCTTTAATGGACAGATCTATAAACAAAAAACGGGCCTAGCTATGGGCAACCCATTGTCTCCCTTCTTGGCAGATTTATTCATGAGTGCTTTTGAAACATATATCACAAAAGCTTTTCCAAATTATTTCAAAGTGTGGTATCGCTATGTTGACGACATTTTTGCAATAGTACCTAAAAAACTCATACAAGATGGTCTTAAACTTTTGAATATACAAAATCCAGCTATAAAATTTACATTGGAAACAGAAGAGGATGGTGTGCTCCCCTTTTTGGACATCAAGATCAAAAAAATGAACAACAAACTCACTTTTGGTATCTATAGGAAACCGACACACACTGATAATTACATTAAGAACAACAGTTTCAACCCAAAACAACACCAACATGCCATTTTCAACAGTTTAATCTTTCGGATGATCAACTTTCCACTAAACAGAGAAGATTATCAAGAAGAATACCTACACATAAAAAAAGTAGCTATATCCAACGGTTTCAACCCAAATTTAGTAGACAAAACTGTTAACAGACTAAACAAAGCTAAGAAAATAAAAGAAACCACCACCCTAGAACCTACAGGAGAAAAAGAGAAAAAACTTTTTAAAAATTCACCTTCCACCCATCAGCCTATAACAAATTCCAAAAAATCTTCTCAAAACACAACATAACTCTTGCACCTCAAAACAGGTTTAATATCAGAAATTTGTTAAAAGGCCCTCCCAAAAATTCAATCACTACCAAAGAAAAACCAGGAATCTATGAGATCAAATGTGAAACTTGCCCTAAAATTTATATAGGAAAAACAAAAAGAAATATTAACATCAGAACTAAAGAACATATGAGAAACATTAAAAATGGTGAAACAGAAAAATCAGCTGTGGCTTTTCATTTTTTGAATACTAGACATGACATCAATTTGGAAACATCTCTAATAAAATACGTTAATCACCCCATAGACCTTTCCGTATGGGAAAAAATCTTCATTAACAAAAATCGTCATAGAGTCATGAATTTTGAAACTCCACCACCGGACATCTTTGACAAGTACATCACGCCATCTATTGACAATACGGAGAAAGAAGAAACCACTACAACTTGCACTAGTCGAGTATCAGCTGAGGATAGGAGCAAGAGCTCTTGAAACATGTCTTTTTAATGAATAACAGTGTGAGTGAAGCAATGTGTCAATATATTCTCGATTCAATTTTGTACTGAGTTGAATTTGTTTGTTAGCCACTTTGCAAGTTTGTATGTTGGTGAATTTATACTGCTAACTATAGGTCTCATTGTTATGGATGGTTTGTGTATTTTGGGTAAGCCATAAAGTCTAGGTAAGGTTGGGTTATCCGGTTTAACTGTATATTTGTTTGGTATTATGCTTGATTTTGCTATTGTTTTTTCAAATGACTGTATGCAAGTTTTTAGAGGATTTTTGTTAATGGTTTCATATTCATTGTCAGTTAGCATTTTTTCCATTTTTTCAATATAATCTGATTTTTCCATTATGACAATCTTGTTGCCTTTGTCTGCCTTTGTGTAAATAACGTTTTTCTGTTTCAAAGAATGGATAGTATTATGTTTTCTCTTCTGAAAGGATCTGTTCTCTATTTCCTCCAAAATATTTTCACAATGGCTTTTTACTGAATTTTGTATGGATACTGGTAGAATTTGTGTCGAAATGTTGATATCTGCAATGTAGTCTTCAATTTTGTTTGAGAAACTGACGCATGTTTTTAATCCATTATTTAAAAGATCCAATTCTTTTGTGGAGAAATTTTGCTTAGATAGGTTTACTACGTTTTCAAAGATTTGCGTGCTCAATTTTTCATTTACGCAACTTATTTCACTATTGAATTTAGCGTGTGTGACGATTGCTGATTGACATACGTTGATATTCCCGATGTTTTTAAACTTTTTCCCGGTATTTCTGTGTGAGGACATGTTGCACAGATTGGCCAATTTGTGTTTAAGTCGTACGGTCTTTTCTTTCATTTTCTTGCTTAGGATTGCCAAATAATTATGTTCAAAGTTTTCCCACATCACGTTTCCCAGCGCTTTCGTTAAAACTGAATGAACAAAAAATCTGGTATATATCAAATTGAATGCAATGACTGTAGTCAAATTTATATTGGAAAAACAAAAAGAAATTTAGAAACAAGAGCAAAGGAACACTTTAGAAACATAAAATATAAACAATTAGAAAAATCAGCAGTTGCCACACATTTTTGGGAAAAAAACCACAACATAAATCCAGAACCAAAACTACTAAAACATACATCAGGAAAACAAGAACTATCCACATGGGAACAAATCTTCATTTCAAAAAATAGGAACAAAGTATTCAATTTCGACATCCCCCAGAAAGATTTGTTCAGCCAGTTCCTTGAACCACCACCAGAGGAGACCTGTGACAAAATATCGTCAGCTACACCAACGAGAACCAGTCGAGAGCCGGCCGATGATAGAGGCAAAGCCTCAGAAACATGTTCCGGAAAAATTTAAAAGTAAGTGTTGTCTAGTGTCTTTAATCGACTCTCTTTAAAGTTAATTTATCATAACAACACTGTTTTCAACACTTCCAAGAAAGGAATTGGGTTGAAACTGTTTGCTTTGATCCCAATTCCAACATGTACAACATTTTAACCCGCAATTGCTCACATTGTTAGATACAATCTAACAACTTTCAATATATTGCTCCAATATGCTTATTTTTTCATTTTTTGGCCAGTTGGAAAGAGATTGAAAATGAAGGCAAATGCCTTTGAAACTAGTCTCTCATTAATATAAACAAGTAAGTGACGAGTATCAATAAACACACTACAAATAGTTTTTGAGATTAATTTTGAAGTCACTGTTAACTAAATTCATATATTTGCTTTGATGTAATTATCTGTGTGTGTTGCTTTTCTATAAATACCAAATTCCAGTTTTTCATTGTTTTTTTGTGATTTTAAGGTCCAAAAAAGATAAGAGTACAGTTTCTACTGTGAACTGTATGCTGGGTTCTTGAAGGTTGAGTAGTTTCAAAGCATCATCTATCTGTTTGTAGTGTACTATTGCAAAGATGTCGTCTATGTATCTGTACCATGATTTAAAAATATGAGAAAGGCTTTAGTTATATGTGTTTCGAAAAAGCTCACGTATAAATTGGCCAAAAATGGTGATAGCGGGCTTCCCATAGCCAGTCCTGAAATTTTTTTGTAATACTTTCCATCAAAGACAAAATAATTTTGATGTATACATATTTCAGTCATTGCCAAATATTCTTCTATTGTATTGGCATCTAGGTTAATAGAAGTTAATAGAACAGAAGAAAAGTCAGGCATTTACAAGAATAAGTGTAAAGACTGTGAAAAAATTTACATAGGGAGGACAAAAAGAAACATAGGCGCTAGAAAGAAAGAACATTTTAGGCACCTAAGATACAAAAATATTGATAAGTCCGCAATAGCAGCTCATTTCTGGTCTGAAAATCATCAAATTGAAGATAGCAACAAATTGCTATAATACGTACAAAAACATTGTGAACTCGTCATGTGGGAGAGAATATACATAGAAAAACATAAAAAACCAACTAATGAACTTCGAAATCCCACCAGAAGACAACCCCACATTTAAATTCATCACAAAATCAATAGACGGTAGCAGCAACTGCAGAACTACCACACCACAGGATCAAGCTTTAGTTGCATTAGAACCAATGATGCGAACAATAGTTCGCGAAACATGTCCTCAATATAGGTATGTAAGTGAAGCTGATGTGTAATAAATACGACTCATGTATAATTTAATAAAAGAATAAGCGTTATGAAGGCAATTATCAAAGTTCAGAAAGATTACAAAAAGCACAAAAGCATAATAATTTATGGTACTGCAGCTTACCTTTCTCATAGGTAGGACAGTAGATATTGAATATAAACATAACTGTGCTTCAGAATAAACTCCTTAGTGTTGATAAAATCAACAAGACTTGGCTATGTTGGTGTTATTTAAACAACTGTTGGTTTCATTTCAACTACTACCGAGAAAAGCAAATGCAAGTGCCTGAATACTTGCTTTATGTCAAGTATGCTAACTACAGAACAGTATTATGTGTATTAGAAACAAACTAACAATGCATATCGCTTTGAATAATACAGCTCTCAATAATGTTTGCTTTGTATTTATACACTTAATTCCACTTCAATGATATTTAAAAGTATCAACTGAAGCATTGCTAGCCCTATGTCTATTTAAATGAAAAAATAAACATATTGGAGCAATATATTGCCACGTGTTAGATTGTATCTAACACTGTGAGCAATTGCAGGTTAAAATGTTGTACAGTAAGCAATAAAGCTGATAAAGTAAAAGTTTGGTTTCTTTTTTAACACACCTCATGTGATAGCAAGAGGGATGTAGGGGACAGAGTGAAATGCAGTTAATCATATCCTGTTGGACATCTTCCAAATCAGCTTTCATCTTTGACAAGCACAGTCAGGTGCCAGATCCCTGAAGAGGAGAGATAAAACATAAAAAATAACAAACATTTTTCCATGTAAAGAATAGTTTGAGGTGAGGAAATTTTCTTGGAAATAATCATGTGACATCCTTAGAATACAGTGAACTTAAATATTTTTTATCCATTCTTTAATTGTGCTGTCTATATGCATGCATGGCTTTTTCTGTAACAGCTTTTTAATGCTTAAAAGATGTATTTGTGGTGATATCTTGATACTGAAGTTTTGGGTGGAATTTATCATAACGTCTATCAAATGTAAATGCTAGAGCAAGTCAAAAATGGCTCTAGCAATTTTAAGTACTTTAGGTTTGAGATCATTTATATAGTCTGTGAAGTCCTCTTTATTCTATTGAGTTTTGTATAATTTTGTGTAACTAGGAAACCACAAGAAATAGAAAAAAAACTAGCTGCAGGAAACTCATTAAAGTGTACAATTTACAAATTTATTTCTTTGTTAGCCATTTTTGAAATACTCCACGTTCCAAATTTACATTTACCTACCTTATGTTTTATCTTCCCCCTCCATTGCAAGAACTTGTCAAATGCTATTTCTGCATGTTATAACTAAGCAGTTGTTTAATTTTTAATCATTGCTAAGCAAAAACACATTAGTAATAGAAGCACAAGATTGAGTTTTTATAGAACTATTGTAATATGTCATGAATATTTGGTCAAAAGGTCCTGAGTTTGAATCTCGGTTAGGGTGAGTTACCTGGATAAGATTTTTCCGGAGTTTTCCCTTATCCTTAAAGACAAATGTCGGGTAACTCTAAGCTCTATGGACCCTGGGATCATTTGAGCATCATTTCATCAATTTCATTCATCGTCCGATATGACTTAACGTTGGAGGACGTAAATTAAAAAATAAAAAAATGAATATTTGGAAAAATAGAGTCAGACAATATAATATAATACAGGATTGCCCAAATTACACCCATTACACTTACAGATATTATTTATAAGTCACGTTTTTCAAATTGTCTTCCTTTGGCATTGACACATCTCTGAAGACGATTGGGGACACTTATGCATACTTCAGATAGTTGTGGATTGGCATCAGTATTGTGAAAAGCATTATCAATGTGTTTTCAATTCCTCTATCATGATTGGTTTCCTAGTACAGACAATATCTTTAATCAATCCCAAAAATGAAAAATCCATTGGAGTTAGATCTGGTGATCTGGGTGGCATTCTATTGTCCCTCGTCGTCCAATAACTCTTCCTTAAAACACTTCAGAACTAGTTTCAATGTCACCATGTTGAAGCTGATTCAGAATTGACTCACAAAATTGAAGTCTACGATCAGGGTCGTCTTCTAGTAGGTTGTGTATGAGACGTGGTGTGTACTACATTAGGTAAAATTCTATGAACAGATGTTTGGGAAAAATTTTGTTCCACAGAAAGCTTGCGAGTAGACTTTTTGGGACTTTTTTACAATAGCTTGTAACACATTCAGTTTTCTCTGCTCACTTAGTGATGGCCTACCTGACCCAGGGCAGTTCATCACTGATCGTTTTTCTTCAAAACGTTTCTGTAAATTGTAGACAGCCTTTCATGTTGGTGGAGTAGTATTGTAATGTTCATTCCATTCTTGAATTAAGAACTCAAAACAACCTTTGTACCTCTTTTTAAAACAAAAAATCTCTTTCTTCTTTCGACAACCTATCAACAATATAGATGTGAACATATCCAAAAAAAAGAAATCTTGAAATCAACTTGTGACAGTGGACAAATAAAACAAAAGTGGACTGATTATTTAACAGTGTACTCGTGTATGTACATTAGTCACTAATATACTGTCTGATGAATGTCATATTCCAGTAAGTTGTAAGTTTTAATTCACGGGAAGTTAGAACTATAGTGGTAGTATGTGTAGTAATGGGAGTGACTTTTGGGCCACACTTTATTATAATGACTAATCTAATGAATATATTATTTGAATTTGACTTTTGTAGAGAAAGTCATGTAAATGTCTATCATTAATTCTTTGAATTAAATTTATGGTTTATAAGAGTATTTTCACTTGTTTTGTTTAAGGTCTGTCTGGAGCAGGAAAGACCTCCATATCATTTGAACTAGAAGCCTATTTGGTATCCAGAGCTATCCGTGCATATGGTCTTGATGGTGACAATATCAGAACTGGTCTCAAAAAAAAATCTGGGCTTCTCAAAAGAAGACCGTGAAGAAAACATTAGACGAGTAGCTGAAGTTGCTGAACTTTTTGCGGATAGTGGAGTAGTATCACTCTGCAGTTTTGTTTCTCCATTTACTGAGGTAATGTTTCTTTCTAGTCAGGACCACATTATTTTATGAATGGCTAGGCTGCAGTCAATTGCCTAACCAATACAACGGAAAAAAATAAAAAAAATTGAATAAACTAAAAGATATCTTATTAAATTATAGATGAGTTGTATTTATTATACATCGGCTTCAGTATAGGTACATAAGTGAAGCCGATGTTTAATAAATACGACTCATCTATAATTTAATAATTATTTCGCTTCACTGTGGTGTTCCAATACAGTTACATTTAGATAAAAAATGTCTGTTTTAATACTGTAAAAATTAAAACCACCAATCATTGCCGATCACATTTTATCTTATCAGTGGTTGGCATAGCACTAATGCTACTGTTAAATCACTGTTGTCCACACTCAAAACCAATGTAGCTGACCTGTTGAGTCAAATCACAATTGAACTTACACTGTTGGATCACAACTCACACTGAACTACACTCTACACTTCATATGCAAAAAGCAGAAGCTAACAAAAGTGAATTAACAAATATTACAATAAAATAGAATAATTTTTCACAAACTTCACTTATCTTCTTAAGAAAATTGATGCACTTTCTACAGAATTCAAGAGACCAGTTTCACAAATCCTTATTTGCATCGTCTGTCTGTTTATTCCTGTAGTTATTGAACAGCTGCTAGGGGACAGATAAGTTTTATTACTGAACTCTGAAAGTAAAACAAACTTAAAGACAGAATCAATTGGCAATAAATGAATTATTCTCTATTATTTAGCTGTGGGAAGGCTTTGAAATATTTATATGATTTATGTATAGCATTTAATTCCACGAAAGCAAGGTCGGACAAGTGGAATATTGCAAATTATTATCAAGTCAGTGACGGGTCTTTAAGGTGGCAAAGGCCGTGCCGTGGCTCAGTGGTTAGACCGCTTGGCACTCACCAAGGCGGCCTGGGTTCGATCCCAGGCAACCGTAAAGTGAGATTTGTGGTGGACAACACGGCACTGGGGCGGGATTTCTCCGGGACCTCCGGTTTCCCCCGCCATCTCATTTCACCGGTGCTCCATCTTCATCTCATGTATCATCAGTGTCACCGCCTGCGGTGCCGTATGTAGTAAAAGCGGGCGTTAAACACTACACATTTCATTTAAGGTGGCAAATCTTTTCATTTAGATTGCGCTGCATTGAGTTTTGTAAAATCGCTGTAGATACGCTCTATCGAGTTATGAAAAAACTCTCATGATACACCATGCTATACACACAGCAAATATCTAGTTATGCAAAATCTGATTTCACAGACCGATCATAAACATACTGATCCTACATATAACTTAACTCATTTTCTCAAAATTTGTGCTCTATCGAGTTTTGAAAAAATGCTCCTCAGTTATAATAATCTTTTATTTTTTTAAGGGTAGAAACGTTTACATTTTTTGATATTTTAGTTTTTCAATCTTTTTATGTATTCAGTTCAATATAAAAGTTTTATTAAAATAACTAAAGCAGTATTAATAATTATATTATATATATAATATATATATAAATTTATATTCTTTAAATTCCTCTTTATTTGGGGTATACATATTAACCTGTAAATTAAACTATTAAAGAAAGTAAATTTGTGTGAAAAAGGGTTAAAACATTTATTTTTATGTAATTATCAATATGAGTAGATTTTTGATAAATGCCAAAGTTTAGTTTATTGTTATTTCTTAGTATCTTTAGATGTAGAAAAGGAAGACAACTTAATTTCAGTATCTAATGTGAATTGTATAGCTTTATCATGTAAAATTAGAAGTTCTAAAGCATTATTTATGTGTATCAGGAAGAGTAGCAAAAGTGTCATCTACATATCTATACCAAGCTTTAAAAATTAAAGGGAATGGTTTAATGACTTACATTTCCAAAAAGCTGATAAAAAGATCTGCAAGAAAAGGTGAAAGTTGCTATTGTTAAGTTGCTATTGTTAAACCAGAAGTTTGTTGAAAAAATTGACCATTAAAGCAGTGTTTACCTTGGAAGGACCAAATGTAATTTAGAAACCAGAATGAAGGAACATTTTAGAAATATTAGGTATAAACAGACTGATAAATCAACTGTGGCAGATCGTGTTTTTTTGTCATTTTACCATAAAATAAATCCAGAAGTTACATTATTAAAGCAATTAAATGGTCTGGTAGATTTAGGCCCGGTTGCATAAAAATCGCTAACTGCAGTTCATTTATAATCGAAGATAAAATTGAACTAAGTTTGCGAACCTGCGTGGGTTGTAAAATGCTGATCTTGGATCAGATGAATGCCATTTAGTACTGATCCAAGATCACAAAACCAAATGCGGCAACATTGCGAAACATGTTGCAACTTTCATGTTGTATTGAAAGGATTCGAGAATTATCGGAATTACTCGACTCTGTTTAATTCAAGTGCACAGAGCAGCCAATCTAGACATAAGAAAAACTAAATAAATCTTTCGCTTTATGCTCATTTGTCCTAGGGATAATGTTATTTTAAATAAACAGTATAAGAATTTACTCCATACTGAAACAGTACTTATCAAAAGTTAATTATTTGGCTTACTTTATCTCCATTATATGCCCAATGTACATGTTTTTCATTTTCGTCTGTTTACAATACTGTGAATTGGAAAACATAAACAAAAACAGGAAGTTCAAGCAAAAGAGAAGATGCGTTCAGCTAACTTTAAATCTCGCATAACCCTTCTTATTTCACCCTTTTCCATAGGTATCCTGATGAAATGAGATCTTAAAGCTGCAATATCCCTTGTAACTTTGTGTATTCTAAACGCAGTCCCTTTATTTATATTGAATATATTCCTGATCACCATCTGGAAGATTTCAGTTGCATAGAACTGTAATGCAAGAAGGATCATAAATATTGGATTAAGTGCGTATTTCCTCAGGGTTTGTCATCTTAATTGTGCATGTAGCCTATGCTCCAGTTCTTTGATTACATGCTTTGATAGTCAAAATCTCATTTTGAATTTTCTGTCATTTAGTTCTGAGATGGGATTTCCTCTATGTTGGAAAACACGAGGAGACCTTTTAAATTGAAAATTCTAATCATCAGAGATATCAGAGCAATCTGAATTCTGAAAATAATACAAATGTATAGGTTATGAGCACAAACAATGCATCTTTAACATACATTTGTGAAATAAAGAGGCTAATTATTTATGCAAGTAACCACAAAAAATGTTTTATTTACTATTTATTTAAAGCAGCACTACCTATTTCTCCTCAGAAACTATTGTGTAAATTCTGCAGCTCTGCTGATCTAAGTTCAATCAAGTTAACTGGAGAAAATTCACCAGTTAGATTTGATCATAGATCAAGAGGCCTTGAACTTAGATCAATGTTTATACAACCAAAATTCTAAGTTCAGCTTGACTGAAGATTATTTTCATGTGCTTGAACTTAGTTTATCTTTTATGCAAGTGGGCCTTCATGGTTTGGGAAAAATGATTTATCTTAAAAAACAGAAATTGCGTAATGAATTTTGAAATACTGCCGGTCGATTTTGTCTTTAAGTTTGTGTTTTCAGAGTTTGGTAATAAAACTTATACGTCCCCTAGTGGCTGTAATGATAACAGGAATAAACAGATTGACGATGCAAATAAGAATTTGTGAAACTAGTCTCTTGAATCCTGTGAAAAGTTCATCAATTTTCTTAAAAAGATAAGTGAAGTTTGTGACAAATAATTATATTGTATTGTTACACTCTGCACTGTTCCTGTGAGTGACATTGTAACAATATTGACAATACTATAGTGCAGGCCCACATAAAGACATACACACAATTATGTTCTGTGGACTAATTTGGTTGAATTCTCCAATGGACAGCTGATATGAGTCATGATCTTAGATATAGAACAACTGTATTGTATGCACTTAAAGATTGAGTAGTGTTTTAACTTTGCTCAGCACTGGAAATGATATTTTAAGACAACTACGTTGTGAAGATGTTACGAAGTGTAGACACAAACTATTTAACCTCCGAGATTATTTAACATCTTCATTTTAAATCTAATTGTAAAACTATTACATTTTAATTAAGTACTTGCAAAATTTGCCTGTTATATTCCTTTTTACCCTCTCTACTACATGTAGGAAAAGTTTCCATTCCACTCAAAAATGTGATACTGAGATAGTGGATATGCATGTTCTGAGGTCCCTTGAATAAAAACCTGCATTTTTAGGAAAGTATATTTGGTTGTGCCATATTGTAGATTTATAGTACAAAGAACCTCAAGAAAAACAGGCCTTGACAAAATTAAGTGGTTTTTCATGCCTAATATAGAAATTGATGGTGAGAATCATAGCAGTTAAAAAGCATCTGTAAATAGAAACACAGTTTCTGTGAAAAAATGTGAACACACAGTGATTTTTTGTAATTTTACATCCTCCAACGTTAAGTAATATCAGACGGTGAATGAAATGGGTGAAATGACGCTCAAATGTGTCCAGGGCCCATGGAACTTAGAGCTACCTGACATTCATCTTTAAGGATAAGGGAAAATCCTGGAAAAACCTTATCCAGGTAACTCACCCTGACCGAGATTTGAACTTGGGACCTCTTGAACGTGAGGCAGACATGCTGCCAACTATTCCACCAAACACACAGTGAACACACAGTGATTTTTTGTAATTTGACGTCCTCCAACATTAAGTCATATCGGACGGTGAATGAAATGGGTGAAATGATGCTCAAATGTGTCCAGGGCCCATGGAGCTTAGAGCTTCCTGACATTCATCTTTAAGGATAAGGGAAAATCCCGGAAAAACCTTATCCAGGTAACTCACCCTGACTGAGATTTGCAAATGTTAAGACTTAACATGAGTTTAGCAATAGTTAAAACAAAAATTGCATTTCACCAACAAGTGTTAGCATAACACAAGTGTTAAATCTCATGTTAAACTAACAAGCCGAATTTCTAATGTTAAGTCCTTAACAATTGTAAATAGTCAAGATGGCGAGCATGAACTCAGCTGTTGATGTCGATTTGCTATATTTAAGACCGTCTAAATGGCATTCATAATAGAGTACGGCCTATGAGGAGAAATGATTTTGAGGAACTATCCGAAGAAAATTGTTTTACAGAGGTATAGACTGTCGAAACATGTTGCTATGAAGGTTACTGCGGAAGTACGAGAGGTTAGAACATGCATCGAAAGGAATATGGCAATCTCGCCTTTGCTTCAAGTATCAATAACCTTGCGATTTTATAATTCACTGAATTATGTGGATAATAGATTGTCCACCTCCCGTCTTGAAACGTTCAAGTCACTTGCCCTTCTTCGCTCCTCGTTTTAAATTTACGTAATAATGAGTTAGAATATACATCGAAAGGAGTATGCCGATCTCGCCTTTGCTTTGCTATTAAACTTTGTGATTTTATAATTCACTGAATTATGTGGATAATGCATTGTTCACCTCCCGTCTTGAAACGTTTAAGGCACTTGTTCTTCGCACATCGTTTTAAATTTACGTAATACTGACAATTTGTTTGGTGCTTGTAGTGACACATGCATTTGAATTAAATTCGTTTCCAATATTTTCCCCGTGACAGCTTTCTCTTTTACATTTACTGCATCCGTCCTCTTATTTTCCACGATATCCTTACACTTCGTCACCATTTCAATTAACAATTCTTTCTCCGTCGATGAGAAATTTGTCTCACGGCTTTATTTATGATTTTGTTCATTCGCCATTTGTGCAGACGAAAATGAAAACAAAAGTGCATCGGAGTACATTTAGAAAATCATCCATAGCCTTCTATAGCTGTGATATTTACAAGTTTCTTGGCGTTGACAAAGGTTTGTTAACATTTTAAAAAAACAGGTGGGTGAAGTGCAAGAAATTTAACGGTAGTTTTAGGGCTGTGACAATTGTTACGTTACATTTGTTAACTTCGATTTTAACATCTGTTGGTGAAATTGGGCATTAAGGTCAATTAACCTTTTTTGTACCTTGACTGGTTTCAAGAACTACTTGCTTTTATTGTCAGATGGTCTGACCTAAGTGTCGATAAATTCAAATAGTTCTTGAAACCAATCCAAGTACAAAAAATGTTTTAACTCTGACTCAGTTCTACCATAAATTTTATTTCACATCACTGTTACTAGACTATACAATATACAAATAATAATTATTGCATCAGAAGTAGTTATTGACAGAAAAATGTAATTTGACAAACAGTACATTTTAATGGGCTCAACGTTTTTATTTTGTAAGCATTACGTTGTTATTTATTTGCTAAGCAGTAATATATTTGGGTACTGAGCAGGATGGCTCAGGTGGTTTCATCTGTGGCCTGCATTCAGGAGGTCCGGGTTTGATCCCCATGGCCAGCCTACCTGACATGGGTTTATCCTAGGGTTTTCCCAGGTCGCCAGGTGAATGCTCAGTAGGTTAATTAAAACCCCCAAATTTCCTGTCCCATTTCATCTCCATTATCATTTTGCATCATCTCTTATCTGGTGGTCTCTTTCAGGGTAGAAGTTTCGGCTCTCGGCACTGCATGGCAGGATAATATGCTCCTGGTAAACACTTCCCCTTCCAGTAGGACAATCTCCGGGCTGGCCTAGTGGGTCATTTCAGGACCACAGTAGGTGAGATATTGGTTGTACTGGCCTGCCGGGAAATTTCCAGCTGGTCAGTTGTAGTGACCCTGCCCTCTGCACTTTCAGGATTGCTGAGGTCACCTCATCCTTTCTCCCAGGGGTGCCACATTTGGGGCATAGGCATAATAGATCAAGTCTGGTCACAATGCCAAATACCCTCCGTAGCATAATCCAATCAAATCAATATAAATGGGGTTTATTGTATAAACTTCAAGAATTCCCCACAGAGGGGAATCGAGACTGTTGCAGTCTCAAAAACGTTCCTGATTTTGTAAAAGGACATGAGTGAAGTTACAAGTTTTAAAAGGTATAACTCAATTTTAGTCTTTATACATTGTGTTACATTCTCAATTTCTTTGTGAATAAGTGGATAAATCATTCGTCAGTCAGTTTAAAAGTATTATTTCTGTTTGCAACATTATTTGAGCCCACATTAACTCAATTGGATTGTACTGGTAGTGGTAAGGGGGAAGGCGGATTACCTTGTGTCTCATTTTGGGTTTAAGTTGACCCAGTTGATACACTTTTCCCTGATTTTTAAATGGAAGAACAACTAAATAATACTGCTTTTGATTTCTAGAGTAAATAGATTATGATCCATTCATAAACAAACATATAATGTGACAACTTACATTTTGCCAGGCTAGCAGGAAGTGAACCGTTTGCTCTCTCTCAAATTTAACAAACATCTTGGCTTATTCAAAGTAATTCTTTTACCACGTCATGTCAAACATTTACATTTCAGTTCAGAGTAATTAAAAATATATGTACATGCATACATGCTAACCAATAATGACGTTTATTACAGTGCTTGGGTTGTGATGTATTATTATAATATATTGGTACTTCATTTATATGTATTAGGAAAACTATTTGAGCTAAAAATATGGTTTTTTTACCGTTATGTTAGACAAGTTACTCTATATGTGTGTTTGGAGGAATTTAGTAACAGTGACGTCAAAATTAATATAAAAATTATTTGTGGTTGGTTTATTGACACTCGTCACTTACTTTTTCATATATTTATGAGAGACTAGTTTCAAAGGCCCTGGCCTCCATTTTCAATCTCTTTCCAACTGGCATCTGTTGTCTGCTCTCTCTGGTGGTGGAACTATGAACTTCTTTGTCAAATTATCTACTGGCGGGATTTCAAAGTTCATTACGCGATCCTTATTTTTCCAGATGAATATGTTCTCCCATGTTGTCAATCTATTTTGGTTTATCACTCCTTTTAATAATTTTGGATTTGGATCAATGTCATGGTTTTCATTCCAAAAATGAAATGCTACTGCTGACTTGTCTTCTTGTTTCAATCTGATGTTTCTAAAGTGTTCTTTGACTCTGGTTTTTAAATTTCTTTTTGTTTGAACTATGTAGCATTTTTCACAATTCTTACAATTTATTTGGTATATTCCAGATTTGTTACCTGAAGGAATTTCATCTTTTGTTTTTGAATTTAGTAATTTTAAAATTGAGTATCTATTAGTAGGTGCCAATATGATATTTTGTTCCTTGAATATCTTTTTAAATTTATTAAATGTTTTTGGATGATATGTGAATGAACTGAATATGCTGTTGCTTTCTTTTTCTTTAATAAATGTGGTTGCTTCCTTAATGGTTTTCTTTAGTTTAGATTTTCTAATTTTCTTCAACACCAAACTTTTGTTGTATCCGTTTTCTTCTGCTATGTGTATTATTGCTTTTTGTTCCTTGAAATATTCTTCTTTTTCCATGGGTATGTTGACTAGTCTGTGTGTAAGGCTGTTTATTATTGCATGTTTATGTGTAATTGGGTTGTGGCTATTATTTTTTATATAATTTTCTGAATGTGTTGGCTTCCTGTAAATTCCAAATTTTATTTTTGTATCATTCCTGATGATATTTAGATCCAAGAAAGGTAGTTGTCCATTGATTTCCTTTTCTATTGTGAATTTGATAGTCCTTTCTTGCAGATTGAGTAATTTTAATGCATCATCTAAATGTTTACTTGGTACAATTGCAAAGATGTCGTCAACATATCTATACCAAACCTTGAAGATCAATGGGAAGGACTTTTTAATTTGTGTTTCAAATGCACTCATAAATAAGTTAGCCAAAAAAGGTGAAAGTGGATTGCCCATTGATAATCCTGATTTCTGCTTGTAGTGTTTTCCATTAAAGCTGAAGAGGTTTTGTTCAATACATATTTTTGTTAGAGAAATATATTCTTCTGCTTCTATTGCTTCCATATCAATTATAGCTAGCCATTTTTTTTAACACAGTCTGCAATTTTTCTGTTGGTATGCTTGGAAATAAAGATGTGACATCAAATGAAACCAGTCTGTCATTTTTGTCCAAATTTATATCTTTGATTTTTTCTACTAAATCTAAAGAGTTTCTTAAATTTGCACTTTCAAATTTTGGAAAACTATTAAATTTACTTAGTAACCATTTGGCCAAATTATATGTGGGGGCATTTATGCTACTAGTAATAGGTCTCATGCCTTTCCCTGTTTTATGAGTTTTTGGCAGCCCATATACTCTTGGTAATGTTGGATTATCTACTTTAATTTTGTGCAATTCTTTTTTGTTGATTATATTGCTCTCTTTTAGCGTTTTATTTGTGGTTTCAATGCAATACTTTAATGGATTAGTTTCTACTTTTTGGTAATTACTGTCTTCTAACAAATCTTCCATCCTCTTTGTGTATTCTTCTTTTTCCAGAATTACTAGTTTATTTCCCTTGTCTGCTTTAGTATAAATAACCGGTTTCTTTTTAAGAGCTTTTATGATTTGGTTACTAAAATTCTTTTTCTTTTCATTTTTAATCTCTTCTACTATTTTGGAGCATTTGTTTTTTACTGTGTTTTTACTTTCTTCATTAAGTGTTTGTGTAGCAATTTGGATGTCAGCAATGTAATCTTCAATTTGGTTGGAATAATCTACACATGTCTTTAAACCTAGATTCAGCATATTCATTTCTGTTTTTGTAAAATTTTGGTTTGATAGGTTAACCACATTGTTTAGATGATCTTTTAGGTTATGTTTGTCTTTTTGATTTATCTTTTTAAAAGTGCCTGCTTTCTGGCATAAATTTTTTAATTTATTCTTTAACTTTGCTGTTTTTGTCTTCATTTTTCTATTAAGATATGCGAATAAATTGTTTTCAAAATTTTCCCAAAATATACTTCCTAATTGTTTGGTAAGTTTTTGATGCAAATTGTATTATATGCATTGAACAAAACTTCTTCAGCTTTAATGGAAAACACTACAAGCAGAAATCAGGATTATCAATGGGCAATCCACTTTCACCTTTTTTGGCTAACTTATTTATGAGTGCATTTGAAACACAAATTAAAAAGTCCTTCCCATTGATCTTCAAGGTTTGGTATAGATATGTTGACGACATCTTTGCAATTGTACCAAGTAAACATTTAGATGATGCATTAAAATTACTCAATCTGCAAGAAAGGACTATCAAATTCACAATAGTGTAACGCGACCGTTGGAACACCCTGTAAAGCAGCTGGGAGCGGAAGTCGGGGGAGGTCGGTGTTAGCTACGCCCTCCCCTCGTTTGTCTTATAGTGGTGACAGGCGGTGGTGATGGAGGAAAAACATGACTGTGCCGTCTGTTTCTGTCCACCTGGTTCCAGAAATTACGGGATCGTTCATCATCTGGAAACGTCGAGAAGACGGCGAGATGCCTATAGAAAGGGCTGCAGCTAGTCAGTGAGTCAGTCAGTTGGTTAGTGAGTGTGAGTGAGGAGACAGTCGCAGTTCTTGGTGTAAGAGTTAGTCAGTGTTAGTCAGTGACGTGCGTGGAAAGGAGCGCCGTGTTAACGAACGAGACTGTGTACGTGCATCGGAGTTTACGTAGTCGCGAGTACAAGTGAAATTGTAACGGACGAACTGGTGAATTGTAATTGTGTGCAGCACGTAATACTGTGTAATTGGCAAGTGTTAAACTGTAAGTCGGTGGAAATGAAGAACACTTTTGAGTGGTGAAATTGGACTTTTCATTTCACGAACCCACAAAGTCACAATTGGTGTCAGGAAGCGGGAAAACAACATAACATCACCGAACATTACAACCATGGAGGCAGCATTAGAAAAGATTTTAGCGGAACTGAAAGAAATGAAGACGGCAACTGAAAACCTCGCTGCAAAAATAGAAGCGGCAAACAACAACCTCATCGCCGAGTTGAAACAAATGAAGACGGCCAACGACAACATCACCGCGGAGATGGAAGAAATGAAGGCCGAGTTAACCACAGAAATGAGAGCAGCGAACGGCAGTCTGGCCACGGAAATGAAGGCGGCGAACGAGGCTCTCGCCGCAAAGTTTGAGGAACGGTTGGCCGGCGTGAGGGATGACGTCACGAACCTGGGCAAGCGGAAGGGTCAAGTAGACGACCGCCTTAATGATTTAGAGGAAAAGGCCGACAACATCGCAAAACCCCTCACCCGCCTGACGGAGGAAAACCTGCCTTATGTGTGGACGGAGGACGCCGAAGACGCTTTCCAGCACCCGAAGGGGACCCTGTGCAGTGCTCCAATTTTGGGTTTCCCACAACCGGGTGGCGCCTTCATTGTGGACACCGACGCTAGCGACCATTACATTGGAGGTGTCCTACCGCAGATCCAGGACGGCCATGAGCGCACAAGAGTGGAAGAGAAGGAGCGTGCCGCAGCAGTCCGAGTAGCTGTGGCAGTGCCTGCTGAAGGCTGGGATAGCGCAGGCCTGAGGAGGGAGCAGCTGGCGGACGCAGACTTGGGGCCACTCTTGAGGGAAGTGGACGCAGGGACGAGACCAACCTGGGAGGACAACGCACCGAGGAGCGCCACCTACAAGTCGCACTGGGCCCAATGGGACTCGTTGAAGGCCAGAGAGGGCGTGCTGTTCCGGGTATGGGAGTCACCCGATGGGAAGGCGCAGAGAGAACAGTTGGTACTTCCCCGGAGCAAGGTCCCGGAAGTCTTGGAGGAAGAGCACGCCGGTACTTCAGGAGGACACCTGGGAGCGAACCGAATGATTCACAAACTACGGCAGCGCTACTTCTGGCTCAGACTCCGAGCGGATGCTGGTGGTACACCTGGACCGCCTCGCACGCTACGTTGGGGCTGTTCGGGGCGAACAGCTTTGAGGAGGGAGCAGTGTAACGCGACCGTTGGAACACCCTGTAAAGCAGCTGGGAGCGGAAGACGGGGGAGGTCGGTGTTAGCTACGCCCTCCCCTCGTTTGTCTTATAGTGGTGACAGGCGGTGGTGATGGAGGAAAAACATGACTGTGCCGTCTGTTTCTGTCCACCTGGTTCCAGAAATTACGGGATCGTTCATCATCTGGAAACGTCGAGAAGACGGCGAGATGCCTATAGAAAGGGCTGCAGCTAGTCAGTGAGTCAGTCAGTTGGTTAGGGAGTGTGAGTGAGGAGACAGTCGCAGTTCTTGGTGTAAGAGTTAGTCAGTGTTAGTCAGTGACGTGCGTGGAAAGGAGCGCCGTGTTAACGAACGAGACTGTGTACGTGCATCGGAGTTTACGTAGTCGCGAGTACAAGTGAAATTGTAACGGACGAACTGGTGAATTGTAATTGTGTGCAGCACGTAATACTGTGTAATTGGCAAGTGTTAAACTGTAAGTCGGTGGAAATGAAGAACACTTTTGAGTGGTGAAATTGGACTTTTCATTTCACGAACCCACAAAGTCACAATAGAAAAGGAAATCAATGGACAACTACCTTTCTTGGATCTAAATATCATCAGGAATGATACAAAAATAAAATTTGGAATTTACAGGAAGCCAACACATTCAGAAAATTATATAAAAAATAATAGCCACAACCCAATTACACATAAACATGCAATAATAAACAGCCTTACACACAGACTAGTCAACATACCCATGGAAAAAGAAGAATATTTCAAGGAACAAAAAGCAATAATACACATAGCAGAAGAAAACGGATACAACAAAAGTTTGGTGTTGAAGAAAATTAGAAAATCTAAACTAAAGAAAACCATTAAGGAAGCAACCACATTTATTAAAGAAAAAGAAAGCAACAGCATATTCAGTTCATTCACATATCATCCAAAAACATTTAATAAATTTAAAAAGATATTCAAGGAACAAAATATCATATTGGCACCTACTAATAGATACTCAATTTTAAAATTACTAAATTCAAAAACAAAAGATGAAATTCCTTCATGTAACAAATCTGGAATATACCAAATAAATTGTAAGAATTGTGAAAAATGCTACATAGGTCAAACAAAAAGAAATTTAAAAACCAGAGTCAAAGAACACTTTAGAAACATCAGATTGAAACAAGAAGACTAGTCAGCAGTAGCATTTCATTTTTGGAATGAAAACCATGACATTGATCCAAATCCAAAATTATTAAAAGGAGTGATAAACCAAAATAGATTGACAACATGGGAGAACATATTCATCTGGAAAAATAAGGATCGTGTAATGAACTTAGAAATCCCGCCAGTAGATAATTTGACAAAAAAAGCTCATAGTTCCACCACCAGAGAGAGCAGACAACAACAGATGCCAGTTGGGAAGAGATTGAAAATGGAGGCCAGGGCCTTTGAAACTAGTCTCTCATAAATATATGAAAAAGTTACTCTATGTTCCTCATGGGTCACTTTTTGCAAAACAAATTTTGTGTCTTAGTGCAAATAGTATTTATTAGAGAAGGATTAAGTTAGTGCTTGCCACACACGGGGATGCAATATGACAACACTGCAGGACTCCGATTGGTTGCTCACTTAGTAGCTTTTAAGGACAAACATCATCCCATTTGAAACACATATTAGTAGTCTGTTTTAAAGGGCAAGTTACTTGACTTGTGCAGTAATACAAAATTTTGTTACATTAGGTAAAAACAAACAATATATATTTTGCTCTATATGATAAAGATTTCAGAGATTTTCATGTAGATGCTTCCTGTTTGTAAATGTTGTTAACAAATTGGTTTTTGGACTCCCTTATTTGAATGTGCTTGGAATGTCAACAAGTCTTGTATAGAGGTATTGTTTAGTGTTCAAAGTGTCTTCCATTTAATAGTATTTATTCACATCATGTATGGGGGAGTCTAAAAATTAGTTTGTAATCACACTTCATCTAAATGGCAAGCCTGAAAAGATTTTACTACATAAATTTAAATATGTTTGATTTTACCTTCTCTGTGATTATTGTAATTTGTAAACAAACTTTGAGCAATCTACCCAAGTCCACATAGTAAAAAAGTGGTGCATCTTCCAACGTTTTTCACTCTTATCATATGGAAAATATTTGAAATCAACTTTTTTGACAACTGGTGTAAATGTCAAGGAGCTTTTATGTGATTATGATCACAGAAATAATCACACTGTGCAAGTGCTGCGCTCTCCATGGAGTTTTATATCTATTGTATTATTAGTGTTAAATGTTTTGAACTAGTCTTTGAGGGTTTAATTCAGTTGCTTTTGTGTATAAACCATTGAAATTGATAAGGAAATTAAGCCAGCTTAGAGTTGGTTCTAAGAACTAGAATTTAAATTTCATATGGTTATATGTTGACAGATGTTTAGAAATTGTTTCAAGAAGTGAGTGTTTATTCTATGGTAAACTATATTGTCATTTCTTAAAACATTTTGGTGAAGACTGAAGTTTTATAACTCATTTTTTTTGGAAGAATGTTTGTCAGTTGTCTCTTATATTAATCTAATGTACTGTATGCAAAATCTGAGTTATTCCTTAAAGTAATGTATACTAAATCACAGAATGTGTACTCTGTAACAGGTTTCACAGGAGTGGACCAAGCCTACAAAAAGCCAGAGGCTCCAGACCTTGTAGTGAAGACAGTACAATGTACAATAGAGGAGAGCATGTTACAAGTAGTTGAACTGTTGGAAGAACATGTGAGTATTAGATGTATGTACATAGATGGCAGTATTGGTTCCTTATTTGCCTGCAGACCCTTACCACTCTACTGTCACCATTACATTTACCATCACCTCCACCTCCACCTCAATGGCAACCACGAATTGTTATTAAAAACGTTATTTGTCTTTACTTTAAAGATGGTTCATAATAGTCCAAGAATGGGAAGCAAAACATATACAATAGTTTGATCCTCAATAATCCAGGAACGGGAAGGTTAATATATATTGTGATTTGACTGATTTTCAAAACTTTCACTTAATGACCTAATTCAATTTTCACTGAGGCTTTGCTGAGCTCACACTTCCAGTAATGTGAACTAGTTCTACTGTTCACTTTCACTCCACTTTGTTTTGGTATTTACTTCCCTTTTTCCCCACGATGTAGCAGCATAACAAAACATGTCCAGCATAGGCTCTTCAGAAAGGTGGTTCTCTGGAGAGTCAAATGGAAGGGGTGTCGTAACAGCATTCCCTGTATGTCAACTTGCTGGAGAACAGCGTGTTTTGCTGAACCAGAAGTGCACTTGCTGACTTAATAGCTGATCCACTGAATCAGTCACTCATTTGCTCACCCTGTGAGACTCATTTCACCAGACTTCACCCTACTTATGAAAGCAATTGTTTATATAGCTAATGTAAGTTTCCAAAACGTGTAAGATGAGAAACATCCATAAGGTTGAGGTTAGCAGTTATTGTTTCCATTTATAAGGTCATTAGTGATAATTGGTTTTCTAACACACAGAAAGTATTAAACTATGAAAGGTAGAATCAGAACTGAATTTTTCTCTTCTGATTTTACCTTCTGTAGCACTTACCGTGTTTACGCTGGGTGAGTGTGTGACTTAACTGTCTAATATATCGAGATTTAACTGTATTGGAACACCACAGTGAAGCGAAATAATTATTAATTTTTAGATGAGTCGTATTTATTACACATCTGCTTCACTTTCGTACCTATTTTGAGGACATGTTTCGCAAATCATCGTTTGTATCTTCTGCTTTTATGCGACTAAAGCTTGATCCAGTGATGTGGGTAATTCTGGAGTTGCTGCTGCCATCTGTTGATTTAGTGATGAACTTAAATGTGGGATTCTCTTCTGGCGGGAATCCCACATTTAAGTTCATCACTAAATCAACAGATGGCAGCAGCAACTCCAGAATTACCCACATCACTGGATCAAGCTTTAGTCGCATAAAAGCAGAAGATACAAACGATGATTTGCGAAACATGTCCTCAAAATAGGTACGAAAGTGAAGCAGATGTGTAATAAATACGACTCATCTAAAAATTAATAATTATTTCGCTTCACTGTGGTGTTCCAATACAGTTAAATCTCGATATATTGAAGTGACGTCAAGTCAAGAGGAACACGCGAAAGTTAGATCCAGCCAATTTTAAAAACCGGACAACATGGAGGTAAGAAAGCTCACATTTGAAAATTTCAATGAACATTTCGGCAACAAGAAAGAAATAAAACAATATTTGAAACTAAAGACAAAAAGAAGGTTAATCTCAGCGGACATAAAATTTATCAACAATTACCTAAAACAAAACATTTCTCCGAAATTTGTAAGAAAAATAGTAAAATTTAACCACAACAGTAGAACAATTTGCTGCTGAAAAAGCCGTGTTAAAATCCGAAAAAACAAATCACTACAGAAAACTAATATAGAACTCTCATTGTACAACCTACATTTGAAACTGGTAAAATTACTAGGAAACACAGCATGGGACCATTTAGAAACCAAATCATTTGAACATATAAATTATAAAGTCAAAGAGAAAGTTTGTCGTCAAAAGAAGAAACTAAAGCATAACCATAATCATTGGCAACCAAAACATAACAAAATTTCAGCAAAGAACACATCCCTAGACAATGTAATTAATCTCTCAAAGCAAAATTTTAACACTGAAGAAATAGATGTGCTTAACCAAGGCCTAAAAACATGTATAACATATTAAAGTTTAGATGAATCGTATGTTTTACACATCTGCTTCACTTTCGTACCTATTTTGAGGACATGTTTCGCAAATCATCGTTTGCATCTACGGCTCTTATGCGACTTACGCATAAGAGCCGTAGATGCAAACGATGATTTGCGAAACATGTCCTCAAAATAGGTACGAAAGTGAAGCAGATGTGTAAAAAATACGACTCATCTAAAATGTAATAATTTTTCGCTTCACTGTGGTGTTCCAATACAGTTAAATCTCGATATGTATAACATACTCCAGCAACCCGGATGAATTCATTGCAGATATAGAATTAGCAGTAGAAGGCTTGGAAACCATGGACAAAAATATAATTAGGAAAAAATCATCTCCTATATTGGAAAACTTAATAAATAAAAAACCAGGAAAACATTTGAAACAAATTAAGATAATTAAATCTTTAAGGAAAAAGGATGTAATCTTCTCAAGGGCTGATAAAGGGAACAAAATGGTAATCTTAGATACAGCTACATACAAGGAAAAAATGTTAGAGTTACTACAACAAAAAGAATTCCAAGAAATAGATCCTAATCCACTCAACCGATGCATAAAAGATGTACAAAAAACCATCATTAATAGTAAAATTTTAACAACTGCAGAACAAAAAACTATCAAACCAGACAACCCTACCCTTGCAAGACTGTATGGTTTGCCTAAAATACACAAACCCAACATACCCATGAGACCCATTGTAAATAATATAAACACTCCTACTTACCTTCTGGCAAAATGGCTGTCCAAAAAATTTCAGTCCTTTCCACAATTCCATACTCTGAGCACAAAAAACTCTTTAGACCTGGTAGAAAAAATTCAAAATCTTAAACTAAAACCTCATGACACTTTAGTATCCTTTGATGTCCGTTCCCTCTTCCCTAGCATTCCATTAGACAAACTTTTGATTCAACTGAAAAAATGGCTAAATTCTATAAACCTAGATGCCAATGCAATAGAAGAATATTTGGCAATGACTGAAATATGTATACATCAAAATTATTTTGTCTTCGATGGAAAATATTATAAACAAATTTCAGGACTAGCTATGGGAAGCCCGCTATCACCATTTTTGGCCAATCTATACATGAGCTTTTTCGAAACACATATTACTAAAGCCTTCCCTCATATGTTTAAAACATGGTACAGATACGTAGACGACATCTTTGCAATAGTGCCCTACAAACAAGTAGATGATGCTTTGAAACTACTCAACCTGCAAGAACCCAGCATACAATTCACAGTGGAAACCGAAGAGGACTGTACTCTACCTTTTTTGGACCTTAAAATCACAAAAAGCAATGAAAAACTAGAATTTGGTATCCATAGAAAAGCAACACACACAGATAATTACATCAAAGCAAATAGTTTCAACCCAATTCCACACAAACATGCCACCATCAACAGTCTCACACACAGATTAGTAAATCTACCCCTCAGCCAGCAAGAATATCAAAACGAATACCATCAAATCTTAAAAACTGCAATTAAAAATGGATATGGAAGAAACCTTGTAGATAAAAAACTAAAATCATTCAAACTTCAAAAGAGATTAAAACAGATCACAGCTCTCACACCAATAAAACAAGAAATTAGATTTGCTAAATTTACTTACCACCCCTGGGCCACAAAAAAGTTCCAAAAAATATTCAAGAAATGCAATATAACATTGGCACCAAAAAACAATTACAACATTAAAAACCTACTTCACAGTAATAATACTGATAAGATAAAACCAGAGGAAAAGTCAAGCATTTACAAGATTATGTGTAAAGACTGTGAAAAAATTTACATAGGGAGAACAAAAAGAAACATAGGCACTAGAAAGAAAGAACACTTCAGGCAATTAAGATACAAAAATATTGATAAGTCCGCAATAGCAGCTCATTTCTGGTCTGAAAATCATGAAATTGAAGATAGCACAGAATTACTAAAATACGTACAAAAACATAGTGAACTTGTCATATGGGAGAGAATATACATAGAAAAGCATAAAAACCAACTAATGAACTTTGAAATCCCGCCAGAAGAGAATCCCACATTTAAGTTCATCACTAAATCAACAGATGGCAGCAGCAACTCCAGAATTACCCACACCACTGGATCAAGCTTTAGTCGCATAAGAGCAGAAGATGCAAACGAAGATTTGCGAAACATGTCCTCAAAATAGGTACGAAAGTGAAGCAGATGTGTAATAAATACGACTCATCGAAAAATTAATAATTAACTGTCTAAGTTTCAACTTCAAAGTACCAAATTTCTGATAACGTCCGTAGCCACTGTGTACACCTTCTTCCTCAGAGCCATTCAGTGTGATGTGCAGAAAGGCAAAATCGTGTAGTTCATAATTGAACTAGCAACAGCTTTCCTTGGAGTTAGCAGTGAATGTGTATTGCAGGTCCAGGACCTGTTGTGTGGATGCTTCATGGTTGGCACCAGCTCTCCACATCCCTTCGAAAATGTAACCAATTGATTGGTAATATAGCTTATTTACATCTTAAGTGCCCTCTGATTATACTGGCATGGGTTTTTTCAGTGTTTTTCTCAGAAGTACCAGCTGTTCCCCCTGGGTTTTCCATCTGTAGACTTCCACACTGTCTTCAGCACACCATTTCTGACTACCAGAAAGTCCCATTGCATCCAATAGCTCTTGCAGGTCAGGGCGCTGAGATAACATCTGCCTACACATGAGTGCTATGTCAGATTTTTTCTCCTTCAGGATCGACCCTATGTCTTGATACGTTCTCAGAGTTTCCTCATTTGAACTGCTGCAGGTTACGCTGTGGCTGGGCATTGGGCTGTAGTTCTCTCCAGGTGCTCTCCATGGGCCAGATGCTGGTCCGTTGCAGTTCTCTTGTTTTCTTCTCTGTGTCCGTCTAGCTATACTTCTTTCTGGTCTAGGCACTTTTTTCACCATATTACTTTTGTCTTTCAGGTCACATTTAATTTATTTTCACTCCTTTGCAAAGTTGTATTTCAGGGCTTTCATTGTTGCATTTATCTTAGATTTAAGAGATCGATTTCAAAACAGTTGAAATTTCTTTTTCTCTTCATTTCCTCCTTAACATTCTTCATTTCCTCGTCTATCTCCTCCATTCTGGAGTTCATTTTCTCCATTTCATTATTTGTTTCACTTCTCATCACTTCCATTCTGGATTTCATTCCTGTTTCCATTTTATCCATGTATACAATAAAGTATCAAAATCGATAATGACAGCTAAAGCACAAGCGAACTGATTATAAGAATGGCAAAACAGATGGAACAAAACTACATAATCCTTTCTCCCATCAATTAAGGAAAGACTGAAACTGAAATTAAGTGACACCAGAGTTTGTAGATCATAGCAAAACAAATTCTTACTTATACAGATTCCACATAATAAACAGCCCAGGATGCACATGTACAAGGGTGGTTCATTAAATACCTGTATTTCAAAATAAATGGTGTTATCAAGGCAAGTTGGTGTTACCATTGTGTACTGTCATTCTTACACATTACCAAAACAAATTTGGCAATGATTCATAGTGATTACGTAGAAAATGAAGCTAGCTACAGTGAAGCAATGAATATTACACAAATATAAATATTTGTAACAAAAAAACTTCACTTATCTTAAGAAAATGGTGTTAATTCTTCTTTCTAATGGAGATCGATTTCACAAACAGATTGCTTGCATCGTCATTCCATCAATAAACTCATAAATGTTTGTGTAATGATTCATAGGTTAGTAATATGTAGAAGTTTTCGGGCTTACTGGCCGTGGTCTAGTAGGAAAAACTGAAGTTCCTGACGTTTCACTAGTATGTGCGTCGAGCATCCTCAGAGGACTCATGGCAAACTAGAGTGGCTCCGGCATAGGCCACCAAATATATATATAGGCTGGAAGGAGACTGCCTACTTCTCTCCTATTGGCTGCATGTCCGACAGTCACAAGATGGCTGCTAGGCCTGTGTCTCGGTTGGTCCAACTCGTGTGAATGGTGTCCGCCTCGTGTTTTGTAATACGGAAAAACCAGGTTTTATGCAAACTTGCTGTTTCCTCCTTCCTGTTAAAATTATGTTTGTGCTTGATTTGAATAGCCTCCCGATAAAGTCTGGCATGGTACTGGGCTGTGTTGTCGAGAACCTCTGTTTCATGGAACTTGATGTCATGTCCCATCAGAAGGGCATTTTCAGCAACAGCAGAGTTTTCACTATGTCCCAACCAGCAGTTGCTTATGTGTTCCTTAATACAGATACGTATACTACGTTTAGTAGTGCCAATGTACACCTTGCTGCAGCTGCAGGGAATAGGTAGATCCTTTTTGTGGCCAGAGGGTCCCGTCTGTCCTTGACTGATCAGAGATGATCTTTGAGCTTCTCGGTGGGTTTAAAGATGGTTCTTATGTTAAACTTTCCTAACAGTTTGCTGATTCTGCCCATTACTCTACTTATGTATGGTAAAGTCTGTCTAGTCAATGCAAGTGCAGTTGCCACACAAAGGAAACGGACCCTACCGCCCACTAATGACCGTCATATCTCCACACTTCAGAAATGGAACACTGTCATTGAGGACCAATAGCAACCCTGAATTTCTGGAAATGACAGTCGCATGTTTACTCCATGTGGAGTCTCAGTTACCAAAGTTCCAACTTCCAGTTGATCTGTTTCATTACGTGCAGAAATTCTTTGTGTGTCACAATGTGGAGACCGTGGGATGGAATTGCAGTGGTAAATGCAAATGAAGTAGTAGATAACTTTCAGTCAAGTGAAAATAAAGTGAAGACAGAAGTGTGAATGAATTGGAAAGTGTTTCTGGGCCGAGTTAGCCTCAGAAAACAAAGTTATAACGGGAACTCTTTCTAAGCAAATTCAAGCACTTGTTTTGAACACACATAAATATGTTCTGAAAAATAATCTTGGTAAGGGGTTATGCAATGAACCTGATAAATTGTGGGTATTCACAGAAATACGATAAGAAAAATTGTGATGAAAGGAATACCAAAAATGTCGATCAGGTGTGAAAACAAAAGGAAACGTTTCTCTAAAGTTTCGATAAATTCACATGCGATTTAATTTGCCGAGAAATTTATAGATTATATGGATAATAGGGAAGCGCCCACCTTAGATGAATTGGTTTGCTCATTTGCAAGAAATTTGTGATTTTCCTTATGGCACTGCACTTTGCGCAACCTCCTAAAGGAGCTGGGTTTCCAATACTGCACTTTGAATAAGATAAGGGTCATTATGGAATCCAGTAGAATTGTAGCTTGGGGATATATATATATTTGTCAAAACTAAGGAAGTTTCGCAGAAATTGACACCTTGCAGATAGGACTGGGAGAAGGAGAGCCGCTGTTGTAAAACGATTATAAGAGTTCATCAAAAGAGGCAGCCGAACTGCACACGTGTTAACTAAACAGACTTTAGGCAGGCTATATTCTGCGCTTTCTGTGTCTCCATACTTTTCTTTGCTCTATTGGAGCGTGAAGCCCATTTTATTTCTTTTAAACCGTACCCGTTAGCCTGTAGTGTAGTATGTAGGTGTTTGATTTCTTGTTCTAAGGTAGCCGGTTCACAGATATGTCTAGCCCGTGCGGTCAAGGTCCTTATTATGCCTCTCTTCTGCCGTGGGTGGTAGTTAGAAGTTCTCTGTAGATAGCGGTCTGTGTGGGTAGGTTTCCTATAAACTGTGTGTCCTAATGTCATGTTGGGTCTTTTGGGACACCAAAACATCCAGGAAGGCAATGCAGTGATCCTTCTCCTTTTCCATAGTAAATTTTATACTGTCATTGATGCTATTGAATGGCGTGAGAAACCTTTCAGTTCCCTATCATCATGCTGCCAAATCAAGTTCTAAATGCCTGAAGCAGATGGAGCATTGACACCACAAACTCTTGTAATAAAGAAGCCATTAGTTTAGTCTTTTATTTCAACCATTGACTACCTGGAAAATAGAATAGCAGAAACTATAAAGCACAGCCTTCTATGATATAATTTAAAGTAAGATTGCATAAGACACATGAAAAGTCCTGTGTTTGTATTTGTCAACAATGGCACCTCAGAGCTCAAGATAAAGTATGTGAATAATCTTGGTTCTCCTCTCTGGATGTTATTGATTATTCTCTGATATTGCCATATATCTCATTTATTCTTTCTTGCTATAGTTGATTCTGTGGTTTGCCATGAAATCTTTGGACACTATTTTTCCTCTATTGATTTCTAAATGTGCCATTGTGTGCTTCACTAACGTAATTAAAGCCTTACTCAAGTTACTTGTTCAGTGCCTGGGTGTATACTCACTTCTATGTTAAGGTCTTTATCTAACTAGACCATGTCTCCTATTCAGCCATACATGAAGGTCAGCTGTTTTGGGCGGCAGCAGGTCATTAAGTTTTTTAAAATCTTCACTTTTGATTATACACTATGCTCCACCTGCTACTGAACCTAGAATTTATTGTAATAATTTGAACTCTAAGGTAGATACAAAATAGGAATGAACATAAGGTGGGGCTAGGCATGGCTGTTCTATGGCTACTAGCCAATACGGTGTGTGCAACGTTGTACACTTAAGCATACTGGTTTGCTTTGCCAAAGCATGCGCCTAATTTCTTTGCATGCTCCAAAGATACCAATTAAAGAATTATTTTGTTTTTCCCATGTCACAGAGCTATTTTTTCTGAGGATTACTGTCCAAACCCCATGTTTGGGTTTCCAATACTGCACTTTGAATAAGATAAGGGTCATTATGGAATCCAGTAGAATTGTAGCTTGGCGATATATATATATATATTTGTCAAAACTAAGGAAGTTTCACAGAAATTGACATAAGATTATTTATTTAGACCTTGTACAATACCCATGACATATTGGCAAACAGTTTACCAAATTAGGAGAGTTTCGACTTGAAGGTTTCACGGCGAGCATTACTAATCAAGGCTTCACAGCTGATTAGCTGTGTCAAATTAATAAACGGTTTGCTCAGAGTGGAGAATTAATGTTACAAGCTTGTCGCATGAGTGCTCATTCTGTGATGAACATTGTTAAAGAAGGCAAACAGTTTACCAAATTAGGAGAGTTTCGACTTGAAGGTTTCACGGCGAGCATTACTAATCAAGGCTTCACAGCTGATCAGCCGTGTCAAATTAATAAACGTCGAGCTTTCGGCCATTGCAAACTCCATGGTTCCCTCAGATCCTGAAGAAGGCCATGGAGTTTGCAATGGCCGAAAGCACGTTTATTAATTTGACACGGCTGATCACCCATGAAGCCTTGATTAGGAGAGTTTTCATATTTAGGTCTACAGGGAAACATCGGGAAGCTGAAAGGCATGTTACTAACTTAGACAATTTTCAAAAGTATGTTTCACGTAGAACAATTTATGATTTATATGACAATGGTGAATAATCCAACTGCCAAAAGGTTGACCAATTTAATGAGGGGGAAAATAGAATATATGGATTCTGTATCTTCTATGCATAATATTGTGAAATCTCTTGGGTTCAAATATAGGAGAACCAATGATGGTTGCAAATTTCTGCTTGAAAGAAGTGATATTGTTGCTGCAAGACCAAAATTTCTGTGCACAATGCATAACATTAGTACATAAGATTCATGGTGTAAAAATGCTTTATGAATACACATTCATATCTTCCATATTTATTAAGTATTTTAATGAAACAAAAATTGGTTTAAAGTCCATTACAGGCAGTTAACAAATATGGCATCATTAAAATAGAAACTATATTTGAAAATTGTTGAAATGTCACTATTTTGTTTAATTGTAGCAAACACCTTATTTCGTAGAATGCATCTAATTTGAATAATGTTGCTTTGTGTGCATATGAACGTTAGCTATGTAAGTGAACTGTTATCCAGTTCAAGGTTTTAACGTTGAGATTGTGCGATAATCATTGTGCATGTTCTCACAAACATGCTGAAATATTAAGCGAACTTCTCTGTCAGCATTGTATCACTGTACATCTCAGCATCTGTATGATACTTGCTAGATTGAGACAAAGACATATATCTTCCATCTCTGTCACCTGCTAGCCATGGAACTGGCAACACCAAGATGGTAGGATAACCGTATTGGCTCAACCCATGTTCATTCTTATTTTGTAGCTACTCTAATGAGTATATTGCAATGAAATGATGCTAGAAGTGACTGTCATTTGCATCCAGGCAAGATTGAATTTGCGGAATCATATTATTGAATCTCTTCACTAAGATGTTTGTGTTTATTGCCTGGATCTTGTGATGATATTTTCTTTCAAAGCATCTATGGTTTGTGAGTTTTTCTTATAAATCTTTCCTTTCAGATGTCCCCCCCCCCCCTAAAAAAAATCAGGTGATATGAGGTTGGACAAGTGTTGTAGCCAAAGCCTTCTCGAAATGATAGTTGCTGAAAAAGGACTGAAAACTCAGCCATACTGACAAATGATGTGTGTAATGTTGCACTCTCTTGTGGAAATATCCCGTGGAGAATTTTTTATTGTCCAATTGATTTACAAACGTACTAAATATTTCGAAATATTCATTTGTTACAATGGTTGTATTGAATAGTTGACTTACTTGGTGGATGTCCATTGTATCCAAATCTTCCTACAAACTGTTCATGAAATATCGAAATTTAACTGTATTGGAACACCACAGTTAAGCGAAATAATTATTAAATTACAGAAGAGTCGTATTTATTACATATCGACTTCACTTATGTACTTAAATGTTCTTGACATGCCTGTAATTGAGTCTGTGTTCCAATGCATACACATGCTCTTCTAGAGTATGTAGATTCATACTGCTTGTCTTCCTATGAACTGAACTGTGTTGAGTATGTTTTTCAGTTCATGAATAAACACAACAATTATCAATGATTACACATACAGTAATCATGCAATTCAACAATCACATCAACCAAATAATCTTAAAATTGTAAAATAGAAATAATCCATTGAAAAGAATTCCCAAACTCAAAATTCCCCTTATATGGAAAATGTTTCAAAAATTTTGTTCTTCTGAAGAATGACTAACATCATTGTCATTGTCATTGTCATCGTCATCATCATCATCATCAACATCCATCTTGGTTACATAGACTTCCACAGCCTTTATCCATTACAGAATGCAGACCACGCCGGAAGACAGGTAAAAAAGTAATGAAAAAGTAATCATCCATCAACCATTAGCCATCATCATGCCATATGCTTGATAAAGTTTGATGAAAAATGAAATGGATGTCTTGTATTTTCTGGCAATAGTCTTCGAAGTCCTCTTCATTTTGAATTATTTTTGTATTACTGGTAAGCTCTAAGCAGTATACAAAATCTTACAGTATTAATATGTAAATCTTGCTAAAGCATACCGTTTTTGCCAAATAAGTATGTTGTGCATGCATGCAAAGAGAATGGAATTTCAAAGCCATCACTAGTGACATGTTGTTAAAAGATATGGCTATTCTTTATTTCCCTATTATTGTACCTACAAGGAAATATGTAATAAAAGCAAATGTTTATGTTCATTAACTTGAAGTAGTTAGAAGAATAAGCATTTTAAGAATAGCTTTTGAAGTATATTTAAAGAAAGTCCTGTGAAGGTAACACATATTTTTGAACATGAACATGTTCTATTACATACAGAAAAAATGTGAGAGGTGTTTTTATAGCAATTTAGTGATTGGTTGCTTGTTAGAGGTTGGTTAAAAGATAGTTTGAGGATAAGGAAAAACTGCAGCACATGGGCGACAAGCCAGCCCCGAATCACCTTGGTACAGTACGCAGTATCACCTTGATTCTCTGTAACAAATTTATGGAAGGTGGTTGGGGTAGAAATAAACAGTGAACTGATTCATTGGCATCCTGTACTATGTATTTAAACAAAATTAAGCATTTCTGATGTCACATCTGTACTCTCGTCCAGTGCAAGAGAAAACTTCACAAAGTCAGTCATTTTCAAATCCATCTGCCTTGTTATGTTGGCAGAGAGGTCTTCAACTTTCTTTGCAATTGTTTGTCAGGAAATATCTAAACCTCAAAATTATGAACCTCTTGAGGTCATAAAATCCCAGCAAGTTTTATTAAACGTGTTTTGATGAATTCCCCTTCCTAAGTGGCTTAAGACCCTTTGCGATCTCCCAGGCTACAATGTAACTAGCATGATTTCTTTTCTCTGCCATGGTTTGAGTCTTTGCAGTTGGTTTAGGTCCATTTTTTCCATCAGTTTCAGAATTTCTTGCGGTCTTTCACATCCTGCAAACATATTGAAAATTAGCAATCTAACCCATAACTTAAATAGGAATTAAGATCGCATTAAATAAAATGTTTAATGATGATGATACTGATACTAATAATAATAAATAATTAATGATGATGGTTTTTTTTTTTTCAATTTATGTCCTCCAACGTTAAGTCATATCGGACGATGAATGAAATGGGTAAAATGATACTCAAATGAGTCTGGGTCCAAAGAGCTTAGAGTTACCCGACATTCGTCTTCCAGGATAAGGGAAAACCCTGGAAAAAACCTTATCCAGGTAACTCGCCCTGAACGAGATTCGAACTCGGGACCTCTTGAACTTGAGGCAGACATGCTACCATCTACGCTACTGAGGCGGGCATGATGATGATGATGATGATGATGATGATGATGATGATGATGATGATGATGATGATGATGATGATGATGATGATGATGATGATGATGATGATGATGATGATGATGATGATGATGATAAAAAACTCAATTTACCTTTTAACTTAGCATATTCCGAATGATAAGAATTATAATGGCATTTCATGTTGAGCTGCATTATTCTGCATTATACTTTTTAACATATTAAACATTTTGCATTGTCACCATCCTCAAATAAAAAGAACTGCTCCTTCCATTCCGGATCCGATTTTCTCATCTTCAAATTTTGCGTTAAAAGTGTCAGAGCGAGCTGCCTGTGTTTGACACAGCACTGACTATGCTGACCCGACTTGTGGAAGAGGGGTGGGAGAAATGAGGACATTTGACACATAATATTTAAATGTAAAAAGACTGAAGTTTGGAGAAAAGAGTGCATTAATAAGACATGGTTCAAGCTAGACATAAATATAGCTGTAGTTAAAATGTTTCGAAAGACAGTAAGAAGATTGGACAATTCTTACATAAAGTGAAAAAAAAAAAAATGGTTTTGTACAGTAAATACATAGAATCAGATAACAAAGCATAAATGTTGTAACTAATTAGAATTAAGGAACCACTGTGAAATATGAGTATGACTGGTAAAGAGCCAGGGCTGACACCGGTCAGACTCACTTGTACATAGCTTAGCATAAAAAAATAAGACAAAATTGATTCAATGCTTAGGTTGTCAGTGATGGTGTTACATATACCTCTAATAGCAAAATGTTGTGTTCTTAGGGCATCATACCAGCAACAATAAGAGCCAGTGACTTTGTGGAGGAGCTCTTTGTGCCAGAGAACCGTATCGAGGCAGCAAGAGAAGAAATTCAACATCTACCAGCATTTGAAATTTCCACAGTGGATCTGCAGTGGGTGCAAGTTCTATCAGAGGGCTAGGCAATGCCCCTCAAAGGCTTCATGCGAGAAGATCAGTTCTTGCAGGTCAGTTGTGCCAAAATCTGTTTTCTTGGTTATTCAAGCATAAGTTTGAAACCAAATTTTAAAATCTGCAGTTAAAGTAGAAATACAAAAGTTTGTGTGGTACTTTACAGTAATATTACTTTTCATAAGAGATGGGACAGTGAGATTAATGCTTGATACTGATTTTTGAACATACTTATTCGACACTCAATGCTCTGTTTATAGGTTCTTTCTCAAGTTAAAGAACAAAATTTGCTATTTAAGTCCAGCATCGTCCAAAACTGAAACATAGAATTTTCATGATAATTGCCTCACCTAAAACTATCACCTCCAAGAATATTTTTTCTCTAATGATTTTGAATAAAACAATATATATTTGATATATTGACATGAATAAAATGTATATCTTGAATTTTCTGAGAAATGGTCTGAAATTCTTTAGAGGTAGAAAATTTTATTTTCCAGGAATCATTAACCATCTAGTTCAAAACGAAATAGTGTGTTTGAAAAATAAGCATTCCAAAATAACTGACAAGTATGTCCCTAAATAATTATAAATAACTGTAATTATAAGATTCTCTTGACTCAATATTATTGAGTGATTTGTTCTTTTGTATGAAGTTCATTATTCTTTGTTCCATTATGAATATTAAAAGTTAAACCCATGGCACTACAGTCCGTATCGGACCAAGGCCTGTCAACCTGACTGCCGGCCTCACGCCCACATATGCAAGATAGAGGTGGGCAATCATCCAACCGATACGGGGAAGAGATTGATCAGCATCTCGATATCCCCAGCCAGAAAGCTGATTTTCCGACCAGGGTCGCTTACATATCACAAGTTCCTATATTTCCTCACGATGCTGAGTGGGTGCTGGTCCTATACCCGGGACTTAAAATCTGCACCCTCAGGATTGGGATCGAACCTGGGTTGCATTCCGTGGCAGGGAACTAAGGTATGATGCCTTAGCCCACTACGCCACAGTGCAGGACATTATGAATATTGCCATTCCCTTTTCTCCTCTCTTCCCTATCCTGCATTCAAACATGCAAGTTTGTAACCTACAGTTAACAGCAATACTTTTCCTTACATAATCTCTCTATCTTGCAAGGCTCGTATTCCCAATATGCATTCTCACCTTGATAAGTATTACTTGCAGTTCTTAGTACGCAATATACTCTAAGTAATTTTGTTTTTGAGTTTGTGCTCTCTCTCTCTCACGCACGCATGCACGCACACACACGCGCATGCATGCACACACACGCGCACACATGCGCTCACACTCACACAAAAAGATGACAGAAGGTGGTGGGGATGCATTTGGAAGTGCTCTTGATATTTTAGTTAATGTGACGGTTAAAAGTGGTAATTTAAAGAATGAGTATAAGCAAGAAATTCTTCAGGCAGTGAGTGTGTTAAGAGGCGAGTTTGCAAGCTTGAAAACCGACGTGTCTGAGAAGAGGAATAGAATTTTGGAACTAGAACGTCGTGTAACAGAAACGGAATCCATATTGCAAGCTTTTCAGAGCGGCAGTGGTGATGGCGCGACATCTACTCAGGCGGCCGGGAACTGCGAGGATGGTGAGTGGATATTAGCGGGCCCTGCCGGCAGACGGAGGAAGTCTTATGCGCAAGCACTGAAAATCAATAGCAGCGCAGTACAAAGAAATGTAGCTGCAGAAATTAAGACTTTCAAGTTATTTGTTAAGTCGAAAAATGATCAGAGCGCCGAGTATATCAAAACTCTGATTAAAACAAAGGTGAACCCAGTGAAAATGAAAGTGGGAATTACTGCTATGAAAACGCTATGAAATGGACAGGTATTAATAGAATCCGATAAAAAATGTGAATTGGAGAAGGTTTGCAGTGAAGTAAATCATGTTTGCGGCAATGAACTAGAAAGCTACCTCCCGAAACTCAAAAAGCCAAGACTAATAGTTTTTAACGTGCCGGAAGACATAACTATGGAAAACGCAGAAGAGGCAATTATATCACAAAATTCAGAAGCAAACCTTAGCAAGGGGGAGATAACACCGAAATTTATTTTTGAGGACAGGAAGAAACACAAGAATTTGGTCATTGAAGTCAGCTCCGAACTGCAGAAATGGCTTATAGGCAGGAAGTTGAAAATTGGGTGGCAAATCTGCAATAATGATGAGTATATATCAGTCCTACGATGTCATAATTGCTCGAAATACAACCATAGAGCACAAGATTGCAAAGCAGAGTTGACATGCCCACACTGCACAGGAAAACATAAGATCAGTGAGTGTAATGCGAGAAAAGAGAACTGTTGCTGCATCAATTGGACAAATTATAATAAATACAACGACAAACCAGTAGATGTAAACCATTCATCGCTGGACAGGAACTGCACATGCTACAAAAACACATTGAAAAGAAATGCAGACAGAATTGAGTACTGACATGGCTCATAATTACTCAAAAACAAATATGAAGTGTATAAATTGTATACAAGTTAATTTACAATATAAATGTGTGGCGACAAGTAATCTAATAAGTATAATGAACAAGAATCATGTTGACATAGTCTTCATACAAGAGCCATACCTTATAAATAATTGTCCAGCTGGAATACCCAAATCACTCAGTTGGAAATGAGTGTTAGTGGAAATGGAAGAAAAAGAGCAGCGACAATTATAAATAATCACGAAATAGATGCAGTAGTAATCACACAACTCTCTAATGAGGATACCATAGTGATCAAACTCACCTACAGTACATGCAAATTTTACGCAGTAAGCGCATATTTCGACATCACAGAAAATATTGAGAGAAACATTAGCCGAGTGGAAGATATTTTAAGTTACACCAAAGGGAATGGTTTGTTGATTGCGGTTGACAGCAACTGTCGTAGCAAAACATGGTACGATTTGTTAACAAATCAACGGGGTAAAGCACTGGAGGAATTTGTAACACTGAATGATATGAATATCGTTAACAAGAGATCTGAACCAACTTTTGAAACCATAAGAGCCAGAAGCTATATTGATCTAGCAATAGTCAATAATAAATTACTGAGACAAGTGACCGATTGGGAGTGTGGCACTCAAGAAAGCTGCTCGGATCACAAAATTCTATCTTTCAAAGTCAACGCAACATGCCAGCGGCCACAGATCACAGACATCGGTCAGAGAACTAGACGGTATATAATAAAAGATGGAGACCTGGAGAAATTTGAAGCCGCTCTTGTGACGGAAATCATATCCAAGTTCGGCCGTCTGAACAACATTGCAGATACGAGGAGTATAGATCTTGAGTTGAAAGAGAAAATCAATGAATATGAGAACATTGATGAAGTAGAAAACGTATTCTTCTCAGCAATTACAGCAGCATGTAACACAACGTTCAAGATTTCCCAAGGCGCGAAATATGCGCTGAAACGAAATACCGTACCCTGGTGGAACGATGATCTAAGCATACTAAGGAAAAGGAACAATGCGCTACGGAGGCGATTTCAAAGAACAACAGCAAACGAAAATCTAAGGGTCGAAAGGAAGATAAAATACTACGAAGGCAAACGCAAATATGAGAGGAAGTTGCAAGAAGCGAAATTTAACTCCTGGAAAAAGTTTTGCACTATACTTGATGAAACCAACCCTTGGAATGTAATTTATAAAATAGCGGCAGGAAAACTCAGAACCACCATACCACTGACAACTCTCGAGAAAGAAGATGGCACATACACCACTGACACCGAGGATACAATTAAACATATGCTAAAACATTTTGTGCCCGAAGATAATGAAAACAACGATAGTGCACACCATAAGGAACTTCGAATGGAAGTTAGAGCTCCAATAGACACCAAGGATGATGTACTTTTTAAAACAGAAGAAATAATATCTGCTCTTAAAAACTTTAACCCACAAAAAGCACCTGGTGAGGATGGTTTAATCAGCGACATCCTGCTAAGAGGTTTTAAAGTTCTGCCGTTATCCTTCACACAGCTGTACAATATATGCCTGAGTAGAGGTTGCTTTCCAAAGAGATGGAAACATTTTGTTGCGATTCCACTCCTTAAACCCGGCAAGGAAGACTGCAAGGACGTGTCTAAATACCGCCCAATTAGTTTGATAAATGTTGGCAGAAAATTACTTGAGAAACTAATGATAGACAGAATTAACTACCATGTACGATCCAATGTTGTACTCAACAAAAATCAGTATGGGTTTACTCCCCAAAGAGGAACAATAGAAGCAGTGATGGTGGTAAAACTTTTCATTGAACAAGGCTTGAGATCAAAACAGTGCATAATCCTAACGAGCCTGGATGTAAAAGGTGCATTTGATGCAGCATGGTGGCCAGCATCCTAAAAAACTTAAAAGAACTTAAGTGTCCAAAGAACCTTTTTATCCTGGCTTCAAATTACTTCAGCAATAGGAAATCAACATTATCAATAAATAATTACACGGCCGTGAAAGAAGTCCAGAAAGTGTGTCCTCAAGGATCCTGCTGCGGTCCAGGATTTTGGAATATTATGTACAACAGCATGTTAAATCTACAGTTCACCAGAAGAACAAAAGTGATTGCTTTCGCAGATGACGTTATCATCTTAACAAGAGGAACATCCAAACTCAAAGCAGAAAACACGGTGAACCAGGACATACTGAAGATCCAGAACTGGGCCTCAGACAACAAACTAGAATTCATTGACAAGAAATTGCAGACTATGTTTATCTCCAGGAAGAGAAACGAAGATAAAGAAATCAGCATTTACATAAATAACAAGAAACTCAGACAAACGGAGGAAATGAAATACTTAGGCATCTACTTTGACAGCAACTTCAACTTCAATGCACACATAGCTCATACTGCAGAAAAATCCATTAAACTCATCAATATGTTATCAGCCAAACTACAATGGGGATTAGGATACAGATCTCTAAGAACGTTCTATGAAGGAGCTATAGTTCCAGTGATGACATATGGCTCACCAGTGTGGATAGAAGCCATAAAGAAATACAAGAACATTATTAAGTACAGAAGAGTGCAGAGACTAATTAATATAAAAATTGCTAAAGCATACAGTACAGTTTCATATGAGGCTTCATGTGTAATAGCTGGTACACAACCTCTACAAGTAACCATAGAGGGAAAGGTAAGGACTTATCTGGCAACAAGAGCTCACAATGAGGAATACGACGCACCAATAGAAATGTGACACTGGAGACACCCGGCACAAAATCCTTCAATATATGAGACAGACAATAACAGTACATACGCATTTGAAATATACACAGACGGCAGCAAAATGGGAGACAAAGTTGGGGCAGCGGCAGTAATATTTATAAACGGCATGTTGACCCATAAGTTAAAGTTCAAGCTGCATGCTCGATGCTCAAATAACCAGGCAGAGCAACTTGCAATTCTTGAGGTGCTGAAGAAACTAAAGGAACTAGAAAATGAAGGTTACACTGATAAACGAGTTGCATTTTTCACTGATAGCAGGATAACACTGGATCTCCTGAAAAACAACTCAAAACACAATTACCTGACTGAGGCAATCAAAGCTAAAATCCTCGACCTTAGAACATCAGACTGGATGCTGCATTTTGGATGGGTGAAAGCATACTCGGCCATATATGGCAATGAAATAGTAGATAGACTAGCAAAAGAGGCTGCTGGGGAAGATCGTGAAATACAATATAATAAAACACCTAAAGAAGTCCTGATAAGCATGGAGAGAGACATTGGACTGAATTGCATGGCAACTACAATGGATAGCATTAAGGAAAGGAGCCATCACCAAAGAATTCTTCCCATCAGTGAGAAATAGACTAAAACAAGAACTGTCCATATGCCAAGAGTTTACAGCAATTGTCACGGGACATGGAAAGCTCCGTTCATACCGCCATTGATTTGCTTTACTGGATAGCCCAGTATGCAAATGTCAAGAAGAGGACCAAAACAGTAGACCACATAATATTCAAATGTCCAATCATAAACAAACAAAGAACCGAAATGATCAGGAAAATAAAAAGCACACAATGCGCGTGGCCCATTACCAAAGAAGAACTTATTAACACACATCTAAAATGTTTCGTCAAATTTGTTAAATCAATAAACTTCATAGATATAGAGTAGGCAAATGAAGCATAAAAATTCAATCAAAACTGCTAATTAATTGCAATTATTTTAATAAGAATATTGTAAAATATTGTAGGATACATTTCAATACAAATACAAGATATGTAAAATCATTGTAAAATTATTGTAAAAGTTGAATATAATGTAAATAAAATAAGGCATGTAGCATTCCTAAAGAATGGGGCATGCCAGGTATTAATAATAATAATAATAATAATAATAATAATAATAATAATAATAATAATAATAATAATAATAATAATAATAAGAAGAAGAAGAAGAAGAATAAGAATAAGAATAAGAATAAGAATAAGAATAAGAATAAGAATAAGAATAAGAATAAGAATAAGAATAAGAATAAGAATAAGAATAAGAATAAGAATAAGAATAAGAATAATAATAATAATAATAATAATAATAATAATAATAATAATAATAATAATAATAATAATAATAATAATAAAAAAAAAAACACTCACACACACACACACACAGTAAATTTGTAAACAGTATCAACTTTCGAGATTTAACTGTGTTGGAACACCACAGTGAAACGAAATAATTACTAATTTTTAGATGAGTCGTATTTATTACACATCTGCTTATACGACTCATCTAAAAATTAGTAAGTATCAACTTTGATGATCTGTAGTCAAGTAGGATGCAAATACATATATTAGTTTATAGAATTGTAAGTCTCGAGGAAATGTGATAATATGTAATACAATAGTGAAAACAAACTTTAATGTAACTTTGCACCCAAGCATATAGTATTACTCACTATGTAATGGAATATGCTGTATAATAAATGAATAATTAAAAAAAATATATAAAACACACACACACGCACGCACACGCACACAGACACACACACAGACACACACACACTCTCCTAAAATTGCTTTTTTTTTATTTGGGGTCCCAAAACATATTTCCAGTGAAATATCAATGTTATATTTTGTGGTAGAGTGAAGTTTTTCCTTCTGTACTCTACTGTACATAGTAGAGATAGTAAAAAGTAATTATTCCAAAGCAAAAAATCCTAAGATATGGACTTTGCAAGTTTTTACTCAGTAAATTGTGTATTCCATTCTAGTTTTTTTTTAATAATACTGAATATTTGTTTTATTAAATGTATTATTTATAACATACTTTACCAAACATAGTACAGAATTCCATTACATTTTGGAAATTTTGTATAGTGATGTATGAACAATTTAATGGTATTATGCGTGGATCAGTTTATTTATGCTATATCACTTACATTTTTGTAAAAATGGGACATATTTTAAGATCTCAGTTGCTCACAATGTCAACCTGATGCTTACTGTTGGAGTGTGGTATCCTTGTGTTGCAGACTTCAAAAAAAAAAAAAATGTCCTCCAATGTTAAGTCATATTGGACGATGAATGAAATGAGTGAAATGATGCTCAAATGAGCCCAGGGTAAATAGAGCTTAGAGTTAGCCAACATTCATCTTTTAGGATAAGGAAAAAACCCAGAAAAACCTTATCCAGATACTCACCCTTACTAGGATTCAAACTCAGGACCTGTTGAACGTGAGGCAGACATGCTACCACCTACGCTACAGCAGGCAGGTATGCGTTAGAGATTGTTGCTATGTTGCCTTTTCAAGGAATTTCTCACTGAGATTGTTGTTTTGAGATAATTGAAAACTGAAAACCAGATCCTTGTTTTTTACAATGAAAATGTTCTTCCAGACTGCTAGTTGTTTCAAATTTGAGATGCTTTTTAAAAGTATAGGCTCAGAATTAATTTTGTGGTTTTCTAGCCAAAAGTGCACTGCTACTGCCAGTTTTTCTTTTGTTTATATTTTATATTTCTGAAATGTTCCTTTTGCCATTGTTTTCAATTTCCTTTTTGTTTTTCCAGTATTCATTTTTTGTAAGTCTTTGCAGTTAATATATAGAATAAAAAGAAGTATTTCAAAAAGTGGAGTGCCATTGTTATTAAAATTAGGCAAATGAGTCAACCTTGTATATACTTTTCTCCACTTACTTAAGTGACTTAGTGAATTAGTAACTTTGCAGTTAAATTTGTATATACCTGGTTTGTCTATAGCAAGAATGGAATCCTTTAACTCAGAATATTAAAAAACTTACTAGGCCAATTTGCACATATGTGTATGTGTGTGTGTATGAGAACGGATTACGCAAAAATGTAAAGTTAATTAAATACCGAATTTGGTAACGTAGAAAATGAAGCTAGTTACAGTGAAGCAATAAATATTACACAAATATAAATATTTGCTACTAAGGCATTCTTTCCATAGGAAAGAAGAAAGAAGTATTAGCATCAATTTAAGATGAATGGAGCCTTAGTAGGAAATATTTATATTTGTGTAATACCGAATTTGGTATTTTAAATTCAGCATCTTCCAAGGATGTGACAGAAGGATTTTCAAGAAAATCCCCCCCCCCACCCACCTTTGCATAAAAATTTTGATTTCTTAAAATTACATTTAATGATTTTGATTAAAATACCATATGTTTAGGGTATTTTTATAACAATTGAAATGTATATCTGGAATTTTCTGGAAATGTCCTTAGAAGTTCTTTTAATTATGGATGAGTTTGGAAGCCATAAGAGATAGACAAGGTCTTAATACACAAAAATGTATATATTTTTTGTGGAGTGAACCATTTCAGAGATACCCCGTGTGAATTTTCTAATAGTTATACTTTTCTCAAATGCGAAGTTGTTAATTTTCTTATCCCTTGGCATGCAAAAACAGTGGAATTTAAAAGGCATCAGTTAGCAACCACCTCTATAAAGATCTATCACTTAAGCCCTACTGTATTCCCATATTCCCTTGTACTTATAGGAAAAGTAGCATTAAGATAATGAAAATAAACTGTTGTTACCCACTCAGCTGGTATAGGGCAAATTTGGAATGGTGAAGTGGTAGACTGGACAATTCAATGTCACAGTGGTTCATATCTCATCTGTTATATTAAATTTTTCCATTCTTATAAGATTATGTTTTTCTCAGTTAAAATGGAGTAGATAGAGGAATAAGCTAAATTTAAATGGAGTTGATTAATGACACTAAAAGCACTTACTTCTAAATTTTTCCAGAACATGCTTCAGAGACTTTGCCTCCATCCTCAACCGGCCATTGACTGGTTCTCATTGGTGTAGTTGACGATATTTTGTCATAGGTCTCCTCTGGTGGTGGTTCGAGGAACTTGCTGAACAAATCTTTCTGGGGGATGTCGAAATTGAATACTTTGTTCCTATTTTTTGAAATGAAGATTTGTTCCCATGTGGATAGTTCTTGTTTTCCTGATGTAAGTTTTAGAAGTTTTGGTTCTGGATTTATGTTGTGGTTTTTTTTTCCCCCCAAAAATGCATGGCAACTGCTGATTTTTCTAATTGTTTATATTTTATGTTCCTAAAGTGTTCCTTTGCTCTTGCTTCTAAATTTCTTTTGGTTTTTCCAATATAAATTTGACTACAGTCACAACATTCAATTTGATATATACCAGATTTTTTGTTAAATGGAATGGCATCTTTGATGTTTGAACAAAGTAGGTTTTTTAATCAGTAATGGTTGACTGGTGCTAGTTGAATGTTTTGGTTTTTGAAGACTTTTTTGAATTTATCAAAGGCCCATGGATGGTAAGTGAATTTTTTGAAATTCATATTAGTTTCTGTAGCTGAGAGAGTTGTGGTTTCCTTTATTAGCTTCTTCTTTTTTGCTAAGTTCACTTTTTTGTCTACTAATGATTTGGGAAAGTCATTTTTTGTGCTATTTCAATAATTTTGTTGTATTCTGTTTTGTATTCTTCTGCTGTGAGAGGGATGTTTACCAGTCTGTGTGCTAAACTATTGAAGATTGCCTGTTTGTGGGATCTTGGGTTGTAGCCATTAGCTTTTATGTAGTTGTCTGTCTGTGTTGATTTTCTGTAAATGCCAAAGTTTAGTCTGTTTTTATTTCTCATTATTTTTAGATCCAGAAATGGTGAATACTTGTCTTTTTCTATTTCTACAGTGAACTTGATGGTTTTTACTTGGATATTTAAAAGTTTTAGTGCATCACTGATGTGTTTTTTTGGTACTATTGCAAAGATGTCATCTACATATCGTTGCCAGAGTTTGAACATCCAGAGGAAACCTTTGGTGATCCTTATTTCTAATGCACTCATGTACAGATCGGCCAGGAAGGGTGATAGGGGGTTGCCCATTGCTAAACCTGAAGTTTGGTGGAAATATTTTGTTTGAAACTGGAAGAAATTTTGTTCTATTGAAATAGCACAAAAAAATGACTTTCCCAAATCATTAGTAGACAAAAAAGTGAACTTAGCAAAAAAGAAGAAGCTAATAAAGGAAACCACAACTCTCTCAGCTACAGAAACTAATATGAATTTCAAAAAATTCACTTACCATCCAAGGGCCTTTGATAAATTAAAAAAAGTCTTCAAAAAACAAAACATTCAACTAGCACGTCAACCATTAGTCCTTAAAAAACCTAATTTGTTCAAACATCAAAGATGCCATTCCATCTAACAAAAAATCTGGTATATATCAAATTGAATGTTGTGACTGTAGTCAAATTTATATTGGAAAAACCAAAAGAAATTTAGAAACAAGAGCAAAGGAACACTTTAGGAACATAAAATATAAACAATTAGAAAAATCAGCAGTTGCCATGCATTTTTGGGAAAAAAACCTCAACATAAATCCAGAATCAAAACTACTAAAACATACATCAGGAAAACAAGAACTATCCACATGGGAACAAATCTTCATTTAAAAAAATAGGAACAAAGTATTCAATTTCGACATCCCCCAGAAAGATTTGTTCAGCAAGTTCCTCGAACCACCACCAGAGGAGACCTATGACAAAATATCATCAACTACACCAATGAGAACCAGTCGATGGCCGGTTGAGGATGGTGGCAAAGTCTCTGAAACATGTTCCGGAAAAAATTAGAAATAAGTGTTGTTTAGTGTCACTAATCGATTCCATTTAAATTTAATTTATTATAACAACACTGTTTTCAACACTTCCAAGAAAGGAAGAGGAATGTATAAAAATTATTTGTGGTTGGTTTATTGACACTCGTCACTTACTTTTTCATATATTTATGAGAGACTAGTTTCAAAGGCCCTGACCTCCATTTTCAATCTCTTTCCAACTGGCATCTGTTGTTGTCTGCTCTCTCTGGTGGTGGAACTATGAACTTTTTTGTCAAATTATCTACTGGCGGGATTTCAAAGTTCATTACACGATCCTTATTTTTCCAGATGAATATGTTCTCCCATGTTGTCAATCTATTTTGGTTTATCACTCCTTTTAATAATTTTGGATTTGGATCAATGTCATGGTTTTCATTCCAAAAATGAAATGCTACTGCTGACTTGTCTTCTTGTTTCAATCTGATGTTTCTAAAGTATTCTTTGACTCTGGTTTTTAAATTTCTTTTTGTTTGACCTATGTAGCATTTTTCACAATTCTTACAATTTATTTGGTATATTCCAGATTTGTTACCTGAAGGAATTTCATCTTTTGTTTTTGAATTTAGTAATTTTAAAATTGAGTATCTATTAGTAGGTGCCAAGATGATATTTTGTTCCTTGAATATCTTTTTAAATTTATTAAATGTTTTTGGATGATAGATGAAATGTTTTGGAATGAAAACCATGACATTGATCCAAATCCAAAATTATTAAAAGGAGTGATAAACCAAAATAGATTGACAACATGGGAGAACATATTCATCTGGAAAAATAAGGATCGTGTAATGAACTTAGAAATCCCGCCAGTAGATAATTTGACAAAAAAGTTCATAGTTCCACCACCAGAGAGAGCAGACAACAACAGATGCCAGTTGGAAAGAGATTGAAAATGGAGGCCAGGGCCTTTGAAACTAGTCTCTCATAAATATATGAAAAAGTAAGTGACAAGTGTCAATAAACCAACCACAAATAATTTTTATATATCAATTTTGACGTCACTGTTACTAAATTCCTCCAAACACACATGAAGAGGAATGTGTTTGCAAGAAAAGTTGTGGAAGAGTAATTGGCTAATGCTGTAGCCTACCATATCCTCACACCTAAAGTGGCATACATAAATGTGCAGTGAGAGTATCTTGGTTACCAAGCGGTATATAGAAAAATAAACTTTTGCAAAAATAGTTTGTATAAGAGTGAGTAAATAAAATGAATTGAGTGAAACATAAGTGCTTCTTAATTTCTTACTTGGATACTGTTTCAGACACAACATTTCAATTGCTTATCGGATGGGAATGGTGTAAACAGTCAATTCCTGTTGTTCTGCCTGTACCCACAGAGGATAAGGAAAGCCTAGAAGGAACATCATCATTTGCTTTATCACATGAAGGGCATTGAGTAGCCATCCTGCACAAGCCAGAGTTCTACCCTCATCGCAAAGAGGAACGTGTATGCAGACAGTTTGGAACATGCCATAAAGATCACCCCTATATTAAAGTGTGTATGTATGCTTAACTTGTTGTCTAATCACTACCAGAATGCTCAGCTCTGCTTGATAATTGATTTTCAGACATTTGAGAAATTGTAAGATCAGCTTTTCTCCTCATTGGATTAAGTTAAAGTCAGTAGGAATTATCAGGAAAAGGAGTAGATAAATGTGTATTCAGGTACTTTTAGTGCATCAAAATTAAGCTCAGGACTTAAATATCTATTTCTATAAATTAGTGGACGATTTCATAAGGCTATATTTTCACCATCATACTATCACTTGAAAGGGGGAAGTTTGAAATTTTGTTATCACCTTAGATGCACTGGACGTGAGCACCATGTGTAATACGGCAGACATCCAGCTGGTGATCCCATTCATGCCACACCCTCTCAAGCATGTCTTGTGTGGTGTGCTCTATGGCTGCAGTAATGCTGTTTCTCAATTCCTCCAATGTCGCAGGAAGTGGTGGGATATAATCCTATCCTTGATGTAACCCCTCAGGAAGAAAGCACAAACTGGAAGGTCAGGTGAACGGGGTGGCCATATGCAGAAGGTGTTGTCTGTAGATGTTGCATGACCAACATCTGGGAGGCATCGAATGAGGTACCCATGGACATTCCTATGCCAATGTGGAAAGCCCCCGTCTTGTAGGAAAATTAATCCCTGTGGCATTAACCAATTTTGCAACATGTCCACATGTCCAGGTACACATTTCAATTAAGTGTTTTCAGCCAAAAAAAAGAAAAAGGTGGGGGCAAGCACACATCTTTCAGAAACAGCACAAAACATGTTTACTTTGGACTGTCATGTTCTATCTGGGTCACAGCATGGGGGTTCTCAGATCCTGATATCCGAACATTGCATCTGTTGACACTTCCAGATACATGAAATGTCACTTCATCGCTCATAATGATTCACTCCGGCAAACCCTCATCCTCTTAGATCATGGCCATATTCTTCTCACAAAATGATCATCAGGCTGCAGTTTTTGTACCAGCTGCAGTTATCACGGAAATATCCTCATTCACTTCTGTGTAATCTTCTGCACTGTTTATGTCAGTATCTGCAACTGTTGATTGGTTCTCCATACTGATTTTTAAGGGCTCTGTTTAAAGCTTTCACAGACTCTGTCAGTTGTTTCTTCATTTACACGTGGCCTTCCTGCATGCCCTTTCCCTTGATGACAGATACATCCTCTGTCATAAAATTGTTTGTACCACCTTCAGATTGACACAGGAGATGCAGGATGTCTAAATGCCCTGCAAACCGCTAAAACACTGTTTTTTTTGCACAAATTCAAGCACACACCAGCTATGATCAGTTGGTAAAGCAGCCATTTTCTCCAAAACGGTGTACAAGTTTCTCACTTGATTGCACAAAACTTAAAACTTTCCTCCTTCAAATGTTGGTAAGACTATGTTATGTATTGGTGAAAATAGAGCCTTTTGAAATTGTCCAATTATTTTTATAATTCTGTACACATGTGTCAGTTTTTATGGTTTGGTTGTAAAATGTATTCAAGCAGAGGCCTTTTTTACAACTTTACATTAAATTAGGCAGATTCAAAAAAATGTTAGATTTCATCATAGACACAATAAAAGTGTTAAATTTGATTGCATTATATTATAACTATTACAGAGTGAATGTACCATGTCATGATAGACCAGAGCTTATCTGTGTTCCTATCCTTCGTCACAATCATGGTCTCCCATTCACGGACTGCATCAAAGTGTATAGTTTATGGATTTAAGATTCCATTGTACATCAGTGTCCTTAAGGAAGCACTGAACATTAAGTGGATGAAAACATTCTGTGATGGGCAACATGAATGGTAAAGTCAACTCCCACATATAAAATGCTTATCTTATGCTGCAAGATATTGTCGTGAGCATTGTTGTGGCCGGGAGTACAAAGGGACAGATAGTGCAGCGCCGAGATAAAAGCTTGCCGAAACAGTTAAAGAGACAGATAGCTGACTGGAAAGTTCAATTACTTGTTTGTTACAGAACATTCCAGAAATGTTTAGAAATATGAATGATCGTATAAAAGGAAGCCATGGTTAGTTGAGTGGACAGTCGTAATGAGAGAGTGGTAATTGAATTGGACTCGTACAGCTGTGTTTTGAAAGTGTACTCTTTGTGGTTAACGACGTTGCAGATTGTCTTTGTGTATGTTATGTAGTTCTGTTACTGTAGGGTTGACCACAGTGTGTTTCTACGGAAATAAAGAGCATTTTGGAATTTCTGCGACTGGACTTTTAATTCTACGAACCCACAAAGTCACAATATGTTTCACATTTTATACTTTTTTGAGTCTGATAGAATAACTGTCTTATAAAATTTATCTATCATAAAAATTCATTGTTATATTCTATTTTAACTTTCTCTTTGTACCTTAGAGCAGTAGGAAGATAGAGCCTCCTACGTTGATGTAAACAAGGCACAATCTTGCAAGACTAGTCTCCAAGCTTCATAAGAATGCAATAATTTTCTTATCTGTTGGAGCTAATTTATTTATCTGATTATTAATTGTCTTATCACAACAAAAATGTCACATATCTCCTAATTATGTTATGTCTAGCCTACCACTAGAGTTTTCTAAGGAAGTGAAGTTAAACACAGCTTTGTGTAACTTAATTTCTTAGTTAACCCAAAGTTAATACCAGAGACTTTTAATGATCACTTCATAAATCTTGCTGAAAATATTGTTTCACAAAAGAACTTCACAATGGGTACTTCAGTTAAAACAAATAGAGTAAATATATGTGAAACAATAATGTTCTTATGCCCTACTGATTTCGAGGAAATCGTTTCAGTAATATCCAAATTTAAATCCAAGTACTCTTCAGGTTTTGATAACGTTCCTGATTTTTTGCTAAAGAAATGTTCTATTCTTATTGCACACCCGTTAGCAGACGTATGCAATAGCTCACTTGAACATGCAGTGTTTCCAGAAGCTTTAAAAACTGCTAAAGTAAAGCCACTGTACAAAAAAGGAGATAAAACCGATTTACTAAATTACAGGCCAATTTCACTCTTATCCAGCTTCTCTAAAGTACTGGAAAAGATATTCTATAAAAGACTTATAGCATTTATAGAGATGAATGATTTAATATCTAAAACTCAGCATGGGTTTTGTAAACAAAAGTCAACAGAAACTGCACTTTTTAATTTTGTAAACAGTGTAATAAATACTTTAGATAACAAAGGCAAAATACTAGGCATATTTTTCGACCTAACTAAAGCATTCGATATACTAAACCACAATTTACTATTCCAAAAATTAGAACATATGGGTATTAGAGGGCATGCATTGGAATGGATCATATCTAAAGGACAGGAAGCAAATAGTAGAAATTTCATATACAGGAAAAGATCGCATTAAAGAATACCGATCAGACACAAAATACATTAAGTTTGGTGTACCACAAGGTTCTATTTTGGGTCCTATTCTTTTCTTATTGTTTGTAAATGATTTACAGTCAAATATTACAGCTTAAACAATAGTTCGATATGCGGTTGACACAAATATATTAATTGAAAGCAATGCACTGAAGAGCTACAAATCTTATCAAGCAGAATGTTCAGTAATATTTCTAAATGGTTCAGCAATAATAATTTAATTGTAAACTTGGATAAGACACATGTAATTCATTTCAGTTTTCTCAGAATAAGTCTCCTGTACAATCACAATTAATATGTAATAATCAAGTAATTAAGTATGTAAATACAACTAAATTAATCTCAGAAACTATTTGTAGTTGGTTTATTAACAACTAAATTTCTTGGTCTTTGGATACAGAGTAACCTAAAGTGGGAGACACATGTTGATCATCTAATTAAAAAACTGAGTACAATTTGTTATAATTTCAGACAACTGGTACACATAGTTAACATAAAAACTCTCAGAAGCGTGTATTTTGCGTGTGCTCACTCCATTTTAAAATATGGCGTAACATTATGGGGTAACTCACCACATTGTAAATCATTATTCATAATGCAAAAACGGATTCTAAGAATACTTGGAGGAGTTAAATCAACATCTACGTGCAGGCCATTATTGAAAACATTTAAAATCTTACCTCTCCCATGTATTTTCATTTTTGAAATTTTAAAATTTACAAAGACAAATTTAATGAAAGGAAATGGCCACTGTACCTTTAATGACACAGTTCATAATCATTATACTAGACAGAGAATGGACATTCATGTGAATAGAAGTAACACAAGAGCTCATCAAAACAGTATAATAAACCTAGGAATCACTTTTTTTAATAAACTGCCTATAGCCAATAAAACCACACTTGCAATTTTTCGGCATTTAGCCCTTTCACCCATATGGATGTCATATGACGTCCAAGTTAAAATGCCCCAAACCGATATGGACGTGTATAGACGTCCTGTGCATACATGCATTTGATGCTCATTTAATGCCAATTATTTTAATCTTGCTATTTTACAATAAATTTAAATTAGTTCTATAAGGAATGTGAACGTACCCTTAAAGGTTTCTTTTTGAATAGTACACCTTCAAACCTGGATAAATACCCAAGGGCACATCTGAAGATTCACAATAAATAAATTGGTTTCCTTGCGAACTTCTTTTTCGCAACACACTACACATTTTCGAAATGGTTACAACTATTTTTGGTTGTGGGTGGGATACTTTTAGGAAAGTGTTTTCTCTCAAGTATGAGGGGTGATGTGAATTTCTTACCCCCTAGTATAAAGAGGCTTCTGAGTATTATAATACTCAATTACGTTACGAGCTATTTATACGTGCAAGTACAGGTAGATGAATGTCTTGCATGAATTTGCAGCTCTGAAAATTACTAAACAACTGTGCATAGTTACATCCAGTGGTATAAAAATACTTTTTTTTTACCATTTAACTGTTTTCCGTAAAGAGGAATAGCTAGTAATAGCTGATCTGCATCACCCATATTTGACCCGCCATTTCCCCCAAACAATGGAGTAGCTAACATGTCATCTGTAGACCAGCACACGTCACTGCTACGTATGTCCTAAAGATCTCCTTCATAATCGTACAACAAATCTTCCAGATTTTTTACAGTAATATCAGAAGCCTGTACACATCATACGCAAGCTAATTTATTTGCTATATTACCGGGATAAGCCATGGTTAACATTGAAATTTAACAATTTCAAATGTTATTAATAATAACTAAACACTAGTAACACAACTTCACTTATCTTATTTAAATCCGGGGACCGGTTTCAAAGCAAACATCTGCTTTATCCTCAGCCACTCAGCTTGACATTCACCCACTTACTGACTTACTGACAGAGTCAGTAAGTGGGTGAATGTCAAGCTGAGTGGCTGAGGATAAAGCAGATGTTTGCTTTGAAACCGGTCCCCGGATTTAAATAAGATAAGTGAAGTTGTGTTACTAGTATTTAGTTATTATTAATAACCTAGTTTACTTCACTGTCAGCAGCTTCAGTTTTTTACATAAAAAAATTTCAAATGTGCCATTCATTTAGCTCTTGATAGCTATAAGAAATCACTCTGAACACAAAGAGAGTATAAATAACTAAAATACTGAGCGAAAACAGCTGCATAAGCCTACCAGAAACCTTGGTTGAGAAACACTGTAATAACAGATGCTGACAGAGAGTTTTCTTTCCAGTGTGTGAGTGTGTAACGCAAGATATTCTCGTCATATTATCGCTTGGTATAGCATAAATCAACTAAACTTGAACCGGAGAAGTTGCTTGCATAGCTATACATACATACATTCGTTCATAAACACACAAACAAAATGATTCAACTGTTAGGCGTGTTCGGCGCAAACAATGGCTTTTGCTACAGTGAAACAAAGTAGTGAAATTTCAACGATTTATTAATGTAGTCTCTACTTTATTGTTACTGTAGATGTATACTGCCTTTAATGAGTTTTAAACCAGTTTTTGTTTCGTTTAAATAACTTAATAAATACGGCGGTTATGGAATTGTATTTATGATGCATTTTTACAGCAATTAACAATTTAAATGTCCTGTTCTGTTTATCGGGTATCCGTTTCCGGCCCCTAAAGGATTTAAATGGCCATCGGCGAAGCAGTTAAAAAGTCAGTTTTGTCATACTTGGTAGACCATTGTTTTTATTCTGTTAGTGAATTTATGGAAAGTTTATAATATTGTTGCATTTCTGAACTAATTGTGTATATTATAAAATTCTTGAGATATATTTATAAAACATTATTTTGTACAAGCACTAACTTGTCCTTATTGGATGTGACTTGTTAATTTACAAGTATAGTTAATTGCACTGTAAATTCACAATTTGACGTGTCTTATATCATAGTACTCATGTACAATGTATGATTTACAAGATGAATAAATTATCTATCTAAATTATCTATCTAAATTATCTATCATATGTGCTTTCCACCAGATCAATGTCATCTTGCAACCTGGTGAGGGAATTAGTTACCCTTCGCTGCCTTTATAACATGAAATTAAGTAGCTGCAGTTTCCTGGATGATCTTAAATATTATAGTAATCATAAGTTAAGTAACAAATCTGGAGTGGCTCCTACACTGCTCCTACACTTCCTTCCTGGTTGAAACTTGTTTCCACTGGATAAATCATGGTAATTATTATGCTTAGTAGTTTGAATACTTGGTAACAACATACAGAGTTAATAAATCATTATTCCTTTATATCCATTTGGGTCACTACATTATTGGGACCCATCAGGGGTGAAGAACAACAGTAGTGAGAAAGTAAAGAGAGAGAAGAATTGCAGATGGTGAAAGAGAAAAAATAAAGGCATGGTAATGTGGTCCTCCACTAAAGGAGCGTCCCATTGAGTGGTTACCTAACTTGCCTGCTGGGGGGGGGGGGGGGGTAAATATATTTTACAAATACTACTTTAGAGAGTAAATACACTATAATTCAATTATTCCAATGTGTAAGGACTATGATACAATGAAGCTCAAAATTAATATAATTTTGAGTTCAACTAATACTCAATGCTCCATTTATTGCTAGTATTTACCTAGAACGTGTTTTGTTAGGATTTTGAAGTTTGGGTTCTCTTCAAAGGTAGTGTCGAAATTGAACAATTTTCTTTCATATTTCTTTATGAATATCTTTTCCCATGTGGTTAATGATCTTGAACACTTTTTAATAAGTGGATTTCTTGTTCTATATCATGATTCTCTTCCAGAAATGCTACGCTACCACCAATTTATCTATTTCTTTGTTCCTGATGTTCCTAAAATGCTCTTTTAGCCTAATGTTCAAATTCCTTTTTGTTTTTCCAATGTAAAAGTTGTCACAGCCTTTGCAGTTTATCCGGTACACACCTTATATTTTTGTCTGTAGGTATCTCGTTTGTATTATGCGATTTCAAAAGGTGTTGTACACTGATTTTTTGTTGTTGTTGTTGTTGTAATTTACGGCCTTTAACTTTTTAAGTCATATCAGACCATGAATGGAATGGGTGAAATGATGCTCAAATGGGCCCAGGGTCCATGAAGCTTAGAGTTACGCAACATTCATTTTTTAGGATAAGGGAAAACCCCGAAAGAAACCTTATCCAGGTAGCTCACCCTGACAAGATTCAAACTCGGGACCTCTTGAACGTGAGGCAGACATGCTACCATCTATGCTATTGAGGTGGGCAAATTTGTTCTTTGGGGCCAAAGTAATGTTGTGCTCTTTGAAGACTTTTGAAAAAGGTGTGTAGCTCACTACAGTTAGTTTCTTCTGGCTTTCTCTACTGTCTGCTTTGTTGATTCATGTTTCGCTTTTGTTGCTAATGTACTGGAATTATATCTGCTTTTTACTGTTCAAAACATACTGCCTTCTTTTCTTTTACCTGTTATAGGCTGTCCTGGCTACATGGAATCTATTTAGAGTTTTTATGCTACATTCTTGTGCTATCCTCTATTTCAATTTTCTCCTTAAATTTAAAGGTAAAGCATCACTCTTTGATATCTTACGTGTATTCTCTCCCATATCACACCGGGTCCACATACTGAGATAGCTGTAGCAGTTGCAGGAAATCAAAAGCATAACAAGCACCAAAAAGGCTAACTGATTCAGAAGACTGTATATCACTCAGTGTAATTGATCATAGCCTCCTCCTTCTCCTTTCTCCTAATAGAAATGTAGCATGACTGTATAGATGAATTTAGATGCTTCTCTGCCTATTGTAAATTCAATTCAATTCAATATATTGATTAGTCATTAGGTAAATACACAATTTACAAAAGACTTTGACAACGCCAGTTAAGTGTAGCACTAATGTATTCTTTCCAAGAAAGCTGTCAGAAACACCAAAACAAATACAGATATCCTAATTAGTTGTCTCAGTTGGACAACTCGATAAAATATACTTTGTGTATATTGCACCATAAGTTAAATTTGTACATGTACTAAACCTAAGACCATTCATTTGGTCTTATTAGCACACCAGGAACCCTAGAGTTTTAACTTTGGACACAATTATTGAAAACCATCATTATAACATGAAGTGCTAGCCACAAGCCTATCAACACCTTGATACATTTATCATTTTGTTTTTCTGGTAGGTCACAGTTTAAACTGTAACAATGTAAATGAATACAGAGAAAGAAAGACAGCTAGTCGGCTGATGGAGAATTAAATACTAAAATGAATACCTGTAAATAGTAACAGTGTCCTACAGTGTGGTGTAGTGGGCTAACGCATCATGCTTTGGTTCCCTGCCAAGGAATGTGCCCAGGATTGATCCCACCCATGGGAGGTGCAGATTTTAAGACCTGGGTATAGGATCGGTGCCCACTCAGCATCATGAGGAAATTGAGGTAATGAACCTTGTTTAGAAAGTCAGCTTTATGGCTGGGGTTGCCTAGACTCTGACCACATTTCCACTCTGTATCAGATGATCACCCACCTCTGCCTTGCATTTGTGGGCATGAGGCCGGCAGTTGAGCTGGCCGGCTGTGGCCCACTAGAACTGTTACACCACTGGGTTGGTTTGATTTGATTGAATAGTGACAGTATGGAGCTTGACTTAAGGATTTTACTATTTATGTACATGGCATGCTATGCAGATTTTCAAAAGAAAACCAGAGATATCAGTGGATATCAGTCAAGGTGTCCCTCTGTGCAAAATGTCAGATGATTGCTAGAAGTACATCAGGCTAAACATTTGAGCCCCTCCTGCTTTGGAGCTATTCAAATTGGGTTTGTCTTGATGGGTAGTGGTTCCTGTCACCCACTGGTTTTGGATATGTCTGGCTGGCTTGGGCTGCCCTGACAGGGTTGAGGGATGACTCAAAGAATCCCTTGTGCTAGCCTGGATAGCTGGTAGCATGATATGCTAGATCATCAGCAGCCCTGCTGAGATTATTGGTAGTCTTCACAGATAGGTTGATACCGTAAGTGGTGTATTCACTTCCACCTGAAAGGGGGGCCTTTTTAGACTCAAGGTATTGCCCTAATGCAAAGACTCACGGAGATTGCTTTGGCGCTCCGTGGTATTAGAGGAAATTTCAACTTCTGGGTAGACCTTGTCAAGACACACAAGATATATATATATATCAATGGTAACATAATTATCCAAAAACAGTTTCATCAAGATATCACCTAAATGGTTATTAGCATGAATGATGCAGTTCATAATTTCACATTTTAAAACATGCCTAGTCAGAGAATAAAAAATGTTTGACAATTCAGTTAACAATAACAATCGGAAGTTTTTGAACAGTGAGGTTAATCACACAATTGAACAGTGGTTATGTTTACACTTGCTTGCTGTTTTGGTAATGTTCACTACCATCATTAACTGACAACTGAGTAATTGTATTGATGGTAGAGGTCTTTGTTGATGGTGATATGTACTTGCTGAGCAGGCGCGATCATAATTTGATCCTTGTTTTGTGTAATGTGGATGTTTTCCCATACTGAGAGCCCAGATGGAAAAATCACTATAGCAGCACACATTTGGAACCACTACCTTGATATTAAAAGACTTATTGAGTCATATTTTATTAAAACTTAAAGCTTCACTTACGTAAGTTTCAATAAAATATGACTCAATATGTCTTTTAATATGAAATGAGCTTCACTTTTAACAACACTTTTGAATCTTAACAACTTCATTCAACATGATATTACCCTGGTTAAACTTGAAAACCAGATTTTGAGATAAATCAATACTCTAGGAGGTAAAGTTAACAAGTTAATACATAAATACGTAAAATATGAAGCTATTAACAGTGAAGCAAACAACTATATACAAATATAATAATTTTTAACTTAAAACTTCACTTATCTTTTAAGAAATGATGAAACTTTTCTCATAAATTGATCAGGATCGCGATTTCATGAAAAAAATTTTCACATCTTCAGCCAGTCATAAACAACATCGTCGTCAGTGTTATAATCCCTAGATGTCACTATCTTTTTGTTAGTACTACCAAAATCTGAAAATGAAATAAATTTAAAAACAGAATTGAAATTTCAAAATTCATTACACAATGTTTATTTTTTTAAATAAATATCTCTTCCCAAACCATTAAATGTATCGGACTATTTAAATTATTAAAACAATTAAATAGTCTGATAGATTAATGGTTTGGGAAAATAAACATCGCTAATGAAGTTTGAAATACCGGTAGTTGATTCTGTTTTTAAATTAAGTTTTAAGTTACAAATCATTATATTTGTATATATAGGTTAATACATATTATAAGTAATTAGAGATTGGGATTAATAAGTCATAAGCAGAAAGAAATGTGTAAATAGTCTCTGTGAAAAACAAACTAGAACTTAAGAGGCACTTAGTAAAGTTATCTTTTACATCTCTGAAGAAGCATTTCTAAATTTTACCATTACCAAATTACCTAAACTGTAGTTCATTTCAACGGATTAAAGGTTTATGCAAGTGGTTAAAGAAATGTAGCAGAATTTTGTTAGTTCATCTGTGGCTGTACAATTAGGCAGATTGGCTTTGAACTGAGTAAATTTGACAAATCAAATCTGGAGATGGACAGATATTTTCTTCCCCCCCCCCCCCCCCCCCCCATCTTGAGAACAATGTTATGCTTATACCTTAAAATTGCAAAATAATAGTTAAAAGAATTTGAAATATAAACTTAAATGTTGGTTAAAAGAAAAATTACAACACTACACAAATGCTTCCTATAAATCAAATCAAGTAAAAAAAGAACACAAAAAACTCTGTGGCTTTAGGAATTCCTACCCAAAATTGTAATGCATGCACACTTCTGCAGCCTAACAACATAGCCATTATGCTAGACACATGGGCTCCAAATTTTTCCACATGTTTTCTCATCATGCAGTTGAAGTGGACATGATCATGTCATACATGTGCCCTAGTAATTTTAAGGCACAACTTTGGAATTCCTTTTTGTAAACCATAGGTTTCCTGTTTGATTGAGTATCTTTGAACCATCTGTCACCAGTAAAATTGGTGGCCATAGATCTATGGATCTGCATTGATCTGTTCGGAGGTATCTCTTGGCTTGGTTTGTGTTGGACAGTTAACCCTTGTAAGTTTTATCCCTGTATCATCATACCATTTTGCTTCATCATGTGTTCACAGAGGCCTTAGTGGTAGGCAATGTACATCTGATTGTGCATGTGATGGGCAGATGGCTACTTTGACCCATGACCATAGTGGCCTTATCTGCTCGCAGATGGCATTAGAGTGTCATCTGGCTACTTTCAGTAATTTGTGGATAGATGGCAGAGCATTCACCATTACCATTTATTTTCAACATGTTAACTGTTAATTTGAAAAGGTAAATTGGAATTAACACTGTGAAGTAATGTAATAATTAAAATTATGCTATGAGTCTACTGAGACACTACTTCATATACCACAAATTTTGTTTCAAAGCATTTCACCATCACTTGAAGGCATTATCAAGAAATTGTTGACTGGCTAGAACTTTAGTGTTCCAGCTGATCATGGTTCTCTGGAGACGAGACATCTGGCGACGATCCAGTGAGGCTAAGTGAAATATTTTCTTTCGATTGTCGCCATCTTCCTGGTAAACTTTATGCAAATTTGAAGCAATGCACAGTCTAGCCTCAGCTTCGAGCAAGAGCTTTCTCTCAGGGTCTGCGTGAGCATATAGGAGTAAGGATGACACTTACAACACTGGAATCCAATGTTAAGACTTATTTAATTACTGTTTGTTTTATAATCACATAAATCATGAAGTTGCCGACCAAGGTACGCCAGTCTGTATTAATGTCTGGTATTACTGTATGTGAAATGTATACTGCATGATAACACTTAATTCGCGATTTACGCAGGAACATATATGTTCCTCCTAGGGTCACATCTGCCCTCCTGGACAGACAGTCCAGCTGTGTCTGAATCCTTTTAAGAAAACTGTGTTATTCACATCAGAATACCCTTACTCAAGTTGACCTTTTGTTGTAAGTGAACTTTTGTATCTTTTGTTACTAAAGGAAGGGTCTAAGAAAACCACTTTACCCAAGTGTCGACCAGATTGACTGCCTGTGACGATGCCTTCCCTCCAGTGAACTGCTAACCCAACAAACATCCTGTTTTACATTTAACAAATATTTCCAATGTTTATATCTAATCTATTATGATCCTTAATTTACTGAATTCATAATTTCAGTATCATGATGGAATGTCAAAATTCATTAAATGTGTTTCAAATTTCTTTATATGAATGTTTTCCCAGATGTTTAATTCTTGATTCAATTGAACTGATTTTAGTAGTTGGGTTTTATGTTCTATGTTGTGGTTATATTCCATAAATGTGCTGCTGCTGCTGCAGATTTATCTGTTTCTTTGTGCTTGATCTTCCTAAAATGTTCTGTTAATCTGGTTCCAATGTTGTGTTTCGTCTTTCCGATGTATATCTTATTGCAGTCTGATCAATTAGTTTTATAAATGCCAGATTTCTTTAGCAGAGGAATTTTGTCTATTTTTTTGGTGTTTTGATGAGGCTTCTGATATTGAATTTGTTTACTCGTGCCAGGTTGATATTAAATTCACTGAAAATCTTTTGAAATTTTCTGGTTGCCCATGGGTGATAGGTGAGTTTCTTGTAATTTTTCTTTTTTGTCCCTAAAAGGTGGTGGTCCCATTCAACTGTTTTTGTCTAATCCATCCTTTTATTTTCTTCTCTACCAATTTTTTGCTGAAACTGTTTGTTGTCGCCATTTCTATTATTTTGGTATACTTGGTCATGTATTCCTTTTCATCCATTGGTATGTTAATCAGTTTGTGTTAGGCTATTGGTAACTGCATGTTTGAGAGGGCTTTGATTGAAAGTATTGGCTTTAATGTAGTTGTCTGCATGTGTGTCTTTTCTGTAAATACCAAATTTTAATCTTTGATTATTTTTAGGTACAGAAAAGGAAGCATGCTGTGGGATTCTATTTCCATTGAATTGATGGTGGGTTCCTGTAAATTTAATAGTTTTAGGCCCTCAGTGCTCTGTTTTTTGTTGATTATTGCAAATATCTCATCCACATATCTAACCCATGTTTTAAAGATGTATGGGAAGGCTGTAGTAATATGAACTTCAAAGTGGCTCATGGAATAAGTTGGCCAGGAAAGGTGACAAGAGGTTGCGCATTGCTAGTCCAAATTGTTGGTAAAACTTCCCTTGGAAGGTGAAGAAAGTTTGCTCAACTCAGATTTCTGTATTTAATGTATTCTTTAATGTGAATCTTGATCATATCAATAAATTCTAGCCATTTATTTTGGATGGTGAGTAGTTTTTACTTAAGGACACTTGGGAACAATGATTTCACGTCAAATGATATGAGTACGTCAGCTGAAATTTTGTATCTTTGATTTTTTTTCTATTAAATCCAGAGAGTTTGGAGAGGTTGTCATGCTTCTGCTTCCAAATTTGGTTACAGAACTGAGATGTTTTGATAACCATTTTGCTAACTGATATGCCGATGTGTTGATGTTGTTGATTATTGTTCTCATGCAGTTCTCAAGTTTGTGAATTTTTAACTGGCCATAAATACATGCCAGATTTGGATTAACTAGTTTAATCTAATAGAAATCTTCTTTGGATTTTAGTTAATTGATGGAAATTAATCATTTCTTCACACTAGCTGTATATAGGCTAAGGCTTTTGATGGATAGAGTCAACGTGAAAAATTCAATGCCATGAGTGAATCGAGAAGATATTGACACACTGCTTCACTCACACTGTAAAAAAACAGTCAATATCTTCTCGATTCACTTTTGTGCTAAGTTATCCTTCACTGTCTCTACACTTCTTTCAATTTTATACTTTTAAGGTTATATTAACATGTTTCTAAATTACATTTTTTGCAGGACGTGCAAATATTTATGTATAAATACAAGTTACATATAACTGGTTTACTTATAAAGCAGGTTCAACTGCTTTCTATACTGCAAATAGGTGGAAAAATAATGGCTATATTAGTGACTTTTCAAAATGTTCAATGTCTTTTTGCTTATGTTGGTGCATTTTAATGCCTAATATATCAAATGTTTTCTGTTATAGATGATCAATGAAAGTGGTGACTAGCTGGTTGGTGGCTGGAACGTATTCTTTGGGGAGATGGACTGGACAGCTACAGGTTGACTCCGAATGAGCTTAGAGCAAAATTCAAAGAAATGGGTGCAGATGCTGTTTTTGCATTCCAGTTAAGAAATCCTATCCATAATGGCCATGCTCTTTTGATGCAGGTCAGTATTTCTTTGTATAGAGATCCATATTGCCTATTCTGCTGTAGTCCTTACCATGTTTAATGAACTTAATTGTAGGTAATTTCAAGTATACATACAAATTATTAAATTTTAGATGAGTCGCATTTTTTACACATCTGCTTCACTTTCGTACCTATTTTGAGGACATGTTTCGCAAATCTTCGTTTGCATCTACGGCTCTTGTGCGACTGACGCTAGATCCAGCGGTGTGGGTAATTCTGGGGTTGTTGCTGCCATCTGTTGATTTAGTGATGAACTGAAATGTGGGATTCTCTTCTAGCGGGATTTCAAAGTTCATTAGTTGGTTTTTATGTTTTTCTATGTATATCCTCTCCCATATGACGAGTTCACTATGTTTTTGTACGTATTTTAGTAATTCTGTGCTATCTTCAATTTCATGATTTTCAGACCAGAAATGAGCTGCTATTGCGGACTTATCAATATTTTTGTATCTTAAGTGCCTGAAGTGTTCTTTCTTTCTAGTGCCTATGTTCCTTTTTGTCCTTCCTATGTAAATTTTTTCACAGTCTTTACACTTAATTTTGTAAATGCCTGACTTTTCCTCTGGTTTTATCTTATCAGTATTATTACTGTGAAGTAGGTTTTTAATGTTGTAATTGTTTTTTGGTGCCAATGTTATATTGTATTTCTTGAATATTTTTTGGAACTTTTTTGTGGCCCAGGGGTGGTAAGTAAATTTAGCAAATCTAGTTTCTAGAAACTAGATTTGCTAAATTTACTTACCACCCCTGGGCCACAAAAAAGTTCCAAAAAATATTCAAGAAATACAATATAACATTGGCACCAAAAAACAATTACAACATTAAAAACCTACTTCACAGTAATAATACTGATAAGATAAAACCAGAGGAAAAGTCAGGCATTTACAAAATTAAGTGTAAAGACTGTGAAAAAATTTACATAGGAAGGACAAAAAGGAACATAGGCACTAGAAAGAAAGAACACTTCAGGCACTTAAGATACAAAAATATTGATAAGTCCGTAATAGCAGCTCATTTCTGGTCTGAAAATCATGAAATTGAAGATAGCACAGAATTACTAAAATACGTACAAAAACATAGTGAACTCGTCATATGGGAGAGGATATACATAGAAAAACATAAAAACCAACTAATGAACTTTGAAATCCCGCTAGAAGAGAATCCCACATTTCAGTTCATCACTAAATCAACAGATGGCAGCAACAACCCCAGAATTACCCACACCGCTGGATCTAGCGTCAGTCGCACAAGAGCCGTAGATGCAAACGAAGATTTGCGAAACATGTCCTCAAAATAGGTACGAAAGTGAAGCAGATGTGTAAAAAATGCGACTCATCTAAAATTTAATAATTTTTCGCTTCACTGTGGTGTTCCAATACAGTTGAATCTCGATATACATACAAAGTTTACATATCAGAAATTTACAGCCTAAATACTTATTTACTTTTAATTTAAACATATATATATATTTATTTATTTATTTATTTATTTATTTATTTATTTAAGTTGTAGGCAATGAAAAACTTTTACTCCATTCACATAAATTTTACAGAAATACGAGGGCTGATCAACAAAGACTGAGACTGATTTTTCTTCACAGATGTTTATTTTCAATGTTTACATGATCTTTTTCAAAGTAGTCCCCTCTCAATGTACTTTTTATGGCGTCTCTGCCAGTCCTTGAACATGTGCTGCAGACCATTCTTTGTCAGGTCTCTGAGAATTGCCTTACTTTTCTCGAGCACTGCTTCAGAGTTCTCAAATCGAATACCCCTAAGCTTTGCCTTTAGTGATGGGATTAAAAAACAGTCACAACAGGGTGCAAGATGGGGGCTATAAGGTGGATGTGGTGCAAGGTAATGTTGAATCGAGCCATAAACTGCATGACTTGATTTGCGACGTGAGGCCGTGCATTGTCATGATGAAGTCGCCACCCAGTCTGAGAAAACTCTGGTCGTTTCTTTGCAATGTGCTTTCTCAGTGTAGCCAATACTGACATGTAGTATGCTGCTGTAACAGTAGTGTGAGGGGGAACTGCATGCTGGTAAATCATTCCATTACAGTCAAAAAATGTGATCCCATCACTTTCCCTGCAGATGGAACAACTTTTGCCTTTTTTGGTGTTGGATAACCTATCGATTTCCACACTGTACTGGCTTGTTTTCCTTCAGGATCATAATGATGCAGCCATGACTCATCACCGGTGATAATTGATTTAAAAAATGCATCCCCTCCATCAGCAAAGAGATGCAGGACCTCACGGCTTGTCTCCATTCGCACAACCTTTTGTTCGGGAGTCAGCAGACGTGACACCCAACGAGCACAAACTCAGGTCACATGGAGATGATTGTGCATAATTGTAAATACACTGCCATATGAAATTCTCAACACTTCACTGAGGTTACGTAATGTTATATGCCAATCCTCTCTGACAATCACAGCAGTTGTGTTGATGTTGACTTCAGTCACAGCAGAAGCCGAAACACCAGGCCCACCTTGCTGAACACTGACAAGTCGGCCTTCTTTGAAGTCCTTGAACCACCTAAACACTATTGCACGAGGTAGTGCATCTTCACTGTATACTTGCTTCAGCTTTTCATAAGTTTCGGTGGCTGTATGGTTTAAACAAATTTTGCGAAATGCACATAGGGTCTACAAAATAGAGCATTACTACCAACCTATCAATACAAGAGTGCTGCCGCCTACCGACATTATGCATAAAAACCCTCTCTTTTCAAATATTTATGTTACAGATACGAAACTATCACGGAAGCTGCAGGAAAAAATCAGTCTCAGTCTTTGTTGATCAGCCCTTGTAAATAACTGATTTATTACTATGGTCACTACAGTGCTAAGCTCTCTGTTAGCCTGCTGCCAGACTCATTGTGTTACATGTGTGGGTGCTACATAATGAGACAAAGGCAGCCAATAACTGCATTGGCGAAACATTTATACTATATGCATTTTAAAGTAATATTAGGCGACCAGAACAAGGTATAGGCCTCTCACGTAATTTGTAAAACATGACTTGAAAACCTACGACAGGGGAGTCAAGGGAAACGTTAGGCCATTCCATATGGCATAGGTTAGTTTGGGTAAGCCTCAGGACCAGAGCATTGACTGCTGTTTTTGAATAAGTAAAGTGGCTGGATATAATAGCAAAAATAAGACAATTTTTTGTACTCAAATGTCAAGTCTGCGATGAGACCTATTCCTCATGGGCAAGAATTCCAGTACTTTCACCTCCTAGCAGTTAACTGGATTCTGGAGCTTCAGATTCCGCTGAAAAGTAAGTTGATTTGGATTTTTCACCAGCAACAGAAACAGAAAATCCAGAATTGTGTAACCAGTTAGAATTGGGTAATCTGATACAAGACCTCAGTCTCACAAAGGAAAAATGGAACTGCTAGGTTCCCGATTGAAAGAAAATCTTTTGCAGTTGGAACTACCTTTTCTTGGTACAGACATAGAGATAGAATACATGAATTACATCAAGAAACAAGATGATCTGACCTTCTGCTCTGACATATCAGGATTTATAGAACAGTTGGGAAGTGATTCAGTCGGAAAATTGGAGACTGTTGATTCCTCTAAAAGAAACTTCAAGGCTGTACTACTTCACAGCAGAAACATTCCAGCTTTGATATGTGTGGGAGACTCCATTTTATTAAAGGAAAATTATATTACAATACAAGTTTCCACATTTATCAATGCAAAGGTCAACGAAGTCATTTTTGATGGGCCACAAAGTTGCTGAAAGACCAAGACTTTGAACAGACTATGAATGCCATGGAACTTGTATAGAATTTCAGTGAGAGAAGTCGTAACAAAGTTCCTAGGAAATATAAATGGTGAACAATAGTGAAAGGAATGTTGGATCACATGAAAAGTTGGAGTGTAGAATGAGCCTAAAACTAAACATTTCTTTATTCTCATCTCGATCACTTTCCTTAAAAACATGGGGCTGTCAGTGAACAAATAGGAGAAAGTGAAAGTTTTCATTAAGACATCAAGGAGGCAGAAAGTAGATATTAGGGGAGATAGGATGTACCAATGATGGCTGGCTGCTGTTGGTGTTTGAAAAGAGATAGCAAACATGCAGCAGCCAGGCACTGGGCAGCCAAGCAGACAGTCAAAGGGGACATCTAGGTCTGTTCTCATTAAAGGTGACTACAGTGTTTTCCTGTAGTAACTTCATCTGGTGTACAAAATAGAAGTTAGCAACAGTGAAGCAACAAATACTACACAAAATATAATAATTTGTAACAAAACTTCACTTATCTTTAAGGAAGTTGAGAATTTCAAGGAATTGTGTTAAAACTGGTTTTGTATTTGTATTTATTTCTCATCTTTCTTCTACATACAATTTCATTGATACATTGACATTTATAACATTTCTTTCACACAATAACAAAATGACTTATTCACATTTAACATACCCTTTCTACCTGCTTGCCTCGAGTCTCAGTCTCAATACACATAACCCCTGGTTTTCGTGTATTGATGACCCTCCTCTTCCTTGTATCCCTCGTTCTAGTTTTCTAACCCTTAATTGTTATTTATTCTTCGTCAGTCTTAACCATTTCTCTCTAATTTTCCCGAGATATTCACCTATATTTCTTACATTGTTTTCTCCTTTTACCAATAACATTTTTTTTTATTATTAATACCTCCCCCCATCCCTAAAACTGTCCCACTTTTGTTGCCAAATTTGTTCTCTTTATCTTTGTTTGCAATAAAGTATACTATGCCAATCTGTATCCTCTTCTCCACACATTGGGCATTTCCTTGTATCCTTTTCATATCTAATACCTTTCAAACTTCTAACTCCTGTCCTTGCCCAGGCAAATCCTTCTCGCCCTAACTTATTACACATATCTATGTACTTCTCCCTCTCCCACACTGTCTTTATTTCCCTATATATCCTTAATGATCTTTTCTCCCATACACTGGCAAATATAACTTGGCTATCTAAATCTTCCAGCCTTAATTCTACCTCTTTCCGAAAGCCCCTATAATAATACTCTTTGTTTCTCTATATATGTCCCATACCTATCTGTTCCATCAGTTCCCTTACTTTTTGCGCCCAAGACTCTCCCCATTTGCTTCTCATCTGCAAAAGAAAACATTCCTTGATAATATTGCTTTCCTCCAACTCTGTATAGATATTTCAATGCCCTTGAGACAATTTTAACCCTTGTTGAATGTCTTCCCAACTAATTGTGCTGCCCCATTCGGTGAAGTTGCCGGTAAGCCTGAAATATACGAGGGCCGTTCAGAAAGTAACCTCCGATCGGTCACAGTGCGGGTAGTGGGGGGGGAGTAGCGACGCCATCTGTGCATTCACGCACTCAGCAGGTCAGTCGGCATCAAGCCGTGGTCGAGTGAACGTCGTATCTGCGCTAGTTTAGGGTTTGTGGCCGTTTGAAATGTGTGCTGCAATAGAAAACCCCGCCAAATGTGCATGGAACGTGGGACGACCATTAATCAAGACGTGTACTGTGAAACACTAAAAAAGTTACGACGGACTATACAGAACAAACGCCGTGGTATGCTGACTTCCGGTATCGTTTTTTTGCCTGATAACGCCCGTCCTCACTCTGCTCGCAGAACAACAGCCCTTCTTGAGTCCTTCAAGTGGGACGTTGTCAACCATCCACCTTACAGCCCAGATCTGGCGCCAAGCGATTATCACCTCTTCATGCATATAAAGACATGGCTCGGGTCCCAGTGGTTTGATGACGACGAAGAGCTCAAAGATGCGGTCACAGGCTGGCTCCAGGCACAAGCGGGTGATTTTTATGCAGAAGGAATTTCAAAGCTTGTGAACAGATACGATAAGTGCCTCAATCGTTATGGAGACTATGTAGAAAAATAGTGCAAAGATGTAGTTGTAAGATGTATATATTAAAATATTTTTATTTATCTTGGTGAATTTTTTGCAATCAACCAGAGGTTACTCTCTGAACGGCCCTCGTATTTACAGAAAGATCTATTAATAACATCCATCTCTTCCCATGCTTCATCCACTCCCCATATCTCTGCCCCATGCAACATCTTATTTTCCACTATTGCAGTATAGATTCTTTCCAGCCATTTGACATTAATGTCAGGTAATTTCCTTAAATATGCTCTTACAATACTCATGGCCATTTTACCTTTTGCTAGAGCCAATTTTTTCTGTTCAGTCCATTTACCATCACGGCTCAATCTTATCCCCAAATAATCAAATCTCTTTACGACTTCTATTTCTCTTCCATTTATCTCGCATTTCTCATCTTTACGTAATCTATAACCTTTCTTAAAAACCATGATCTTTGTTTTCTTTTCGTTAAATCTCAACCCCCATTTTTGGCAATAACTGCTTATTGCTTCAGTTGCCCTTCTCAGCCCTCCAACAGATATAGAACCAACTACTAAGTCATCTGCAAATAACAACCCTGGAATTTCTTTGTTATGAATAACTGGTGAGTGAACCCTATTTTTACAATCTCCTCTAGAATATCATCTATAAAAAGGTTAAATAGCACCGGACTGAGTTTACATCCTTGTCTTACACCCACCTTGCTCTCTATACAATCAGTTACTTTGTTTCCCTGCAGCTTGATGCAGAACTCATTATCATGATATATTTTGCGCAGTATTTCAATAAATTTACAACTTACCCCTTTGTTATTTAATTTTATCCACAATGCCTCTCTATTAATTGTATCAAATGCTTTCTCTAAATCAATAAATGCCATATAAACCCTCCCCCTTTTATTGCTTAAATATTTGTCTATGACTGTTTTGATAATAAAAATATTATCAGTTGTTCTCCTCCCTGGTCTAAATTCTGCTTGGAACTCTAATAGCTTCTTCTCTTTCTCTACCCACTTCTGTAGTCTATTTGCTAAAATACCTGTAAAGATCTTCCCTGTAACAGAAAGTAAGCTTATCCCCCTATAATTTGCTGGGTCGCTTTTACTTTCCTTTCCTTTGTAAATTGGTACTACCATGCTAAATCCTGCTTGGAACTCTGATAGCTTCTTCTCCTTCTCTACCCACTTCTGTAGTCTATTTGCTAAAATACCTGTAAAGATCTTCCCTGTAACAGAAAGTAAGCTTATCCCCCTATAATTTGATGGGTCGCTTTTACTTTCCTTTCCTTTGTAAATTGGTACTACCATGCTAAATTCTGCTTGGAACTCTGATAGCTTCTTCTCTTTCTCTACCCACTTCTGTAGTCTATTTGCTAAAATACCTGTAAAGATCTTCCGTGTAACAGAAAGTAAGCTTATCCCCCTATAATTTGCTGGGTCGCTTTTACTTTCCTTTCCTTTCCTTTGTAAATTGGTACTACCATGCTAAATCCTGCTTGGAACTCTGATAGCTTCTTCTCCTTCTCAAACAACTTCTGTAGTCTATTTGCTAAAATACCTGTAAAGATCTTCCCTATAACAGAAAGTAAGCTTATCCCCCTATAATTTGCTGGGTCGCTTTTACTTCCCTTTCCTTTCTAAATTGGTACTATCATGCTAAATCCTGCTTGGAACTCTGATAGCTTCTTCTCCTTCTCCTTCTCTACCCACTTCTGTAGTCTATTTGCTAAAATACCTGTAAAGATCTTCCCTATAACAGAAAGTAAGCTTATCCCCCTATAATTTGCTGGGTCGCTTTTACTTTCCTTTCCTTTCTAAATTGGTACTATCATGCTAAATCCTGCTTGGAACTCTGATAGCTTCTTCTCCTTCTCTACCCACTTCTGTAGTCTATTTGCTAAAATACCTGTAAAGATCTTCCCTATAACAGAAAGTAAGCTTATCCCCCTATAATTTGCTGGGTCGCTTTTACTTCCCTTTCCTTTGTAAATTGGTACTACCATGCTAAATCCTGCTTGGAACTCTGATAGCTTCTTCTCCTTCTCTACCCACTTCTGTAGTCTATTTGCTAAAATACCTGTAAAGATCTTCCCTATAACAGAAAGTAAGCTTATCCCCCTATAATTTGCTGGGTCGCTTTTACTTCCCTTTCCTTTGTAAATTGGTACTACCATGCTAAATCCTGCTTGGAACTCTGATAGCTTCTCCTTCTCTACCCACTTCTGTAGTCTATTTGCTAAAATACCTGTAAAGATCTTCCCTATAACAGAAAGTAAGCTTATCCCCCTATAATTTGCTGGGTCGCTTTTACTTGCCTTTCCTTTCTAAATTGGTACTATCATGCTAAATCCTGCTTGGAACTCTGATAGCTTCTTCTCCTTCTCTACCCACTTCTGTAGTCTATTTGCTAAAATACCTGTAAAGATCTTCCCTATAACAGAAAGTAAGCTTATCCCCCTATAATTTGCTGGGTCGCTTTTACTTCCCTTTCCTTTCTTAATTGGTACTATCATGCTAAATCCTGCTTGGAACTCTGATAGCTTCTTCTCCTTCTCTACCCACTTCTGTAGTCTATTTGCTAAAATACCTGTAAAGATCTTCCCTATAACAGAAAGTAAGCTTATCCCCCTATAATTTGCTGGGTCGCTTTTACTTCCCTTTCCTTTCTAAATTGGTACTACCATGCTAAATCCTGCTTGGAACTCTGATAGCTTCTTCTCCTTCTCTACCCACTTCTGTAGTCTATTTGCTAAAATACCTGTAAAGATCTTCCCTATAACAGAAAGTAAGCTTATCCCCCTATAATTTGCTGGGTCGCTTTTACTTTCCTTTCCTTTCTAAATTGGTACTATCATGCTAAATCCTGCTTGGAACTCTGATAGCTTCTTCTCCTTCTCTACCCACTTCTGTAGTCTATTTGCTAAAATACCTGTAAAGATCTTCCCTATAACAGAAAGTAAGCTTATCCCCCTATAATTTGCTGGGTCGCTTTTACTTCCCGTTCCTTTCTAAATTGGTACTACCATGCTAAATGCTGCTTGGAACTCTGATAGCTTCTTCTCCTTCTCTACCCACTTCTGTAGTCTATTTGCTAAAATACCTGTAAAGATCTTCCCTATAACAGAAAGTAAGCTTATCCCCCTATAATTTGCTGGGTCGCTTTTACTTGCCTTTCCTTTCTAAATTGGTACTACCATGCTAAATGCTGCTTGGAACTCTGATAGCTTCTTCTCCTTCTCTACCCACTTCTGTAGTCTATTTGCTAAAATACCTGTAAAGATCTTCCCTGTAACAGAAAGTAAGCTTATCCCCCTATAATTTGCTGGGTCGCTTTTACTTGCCTTTCCTTTCTAAATTGGTACTATCATGCTAAATCCTGCTTGGAACTCTGATAGCTTCTTCTCCTTCTCTACACCACTTCTGTAGTCTATTTGCTGGGTCGCTTTTACTTTCCTTTCCTTTGTAAATTGGTACTACCATGCTAAATCCTGCTTGGAACTCTGATAGCTTCTTCTCCTTCTCTACCCCCTTCTGTAGTCTATTTGCTAAAATACCTGTAAAGATCTTCCCTGTAACAGAAAGTAAGCTTATCCCCCTATAATTTGCTGGGTCGCTTTTACTTCCCTTTCCTTTCTAAATTGGTACTATCATGCTAAATCCTGCTTGGAACTCTGATAGCTTCTTCTCCTTCTCTACCCACTTCTGTAGTCTATTTGCTAAAATACCTGTAAAGATCTTCCCTGTAACAGAAAGTAAGCTTATCCCCCTATAATTTGCTGGGTCGCTTTTACTTTCCTTTCCTTTCCTTTGTAAATTGGTACTACCATGCTAAATCCTGCTTGGAACTCTGAAAGCTTCTTCTCCTTCTCTACCCACTTCTGTAGTCTATTTGCTAAAATACCTGTAAAGATCTTCCCTGTAACAGAAAGTAAGCTTATCCCCCTATAATTTGCTGGGGCGCTTTTACATTCCTTTCCTTTCCTTTCTAAATTGGTACTACCATGCTAAATCCTGCTTGGAACTCTGATAGCTTCTTCTCCTTCTCTACCCACTTCTGTAGTCTATTTGCTAAAATACCTGTAAAGATCTTCCCTATAACAGAAAGTAAGCTTATCCCCCTATAATTTGCTGGGTCGCTTTTACTTCCCTTTCCTTTGTAAATTGGTACTACCATGCCAAATCCTGCTTGGAACTCTGATAGCTTCTTCTCCTTCTCTACCCACTTCTGTAGTCTATTTGCTAAAATACCTGTAAAGATCTTCCCTATAACAGAAAGTAAGCTTATCCCCCTATAATTTGCTGGGTCGCTTTTACTTCCCTTTCCTTTGTAAATTGGTACTACCATGCTAAATCCTGCTTGGAACTCTGATAGCTTCTTCTCCTTCTCTACCCACTTCTGTAGGCTATTTGCTAAAATACCTGTAAAGATCTTCCCTGTAACAGAAAGTAAGCTTATCCCCCTATAATTTGCTGGGTCGCTTTTACTTTCCTTTCCTTTGTAAATTGGTACTACCATGCTAAATCCTGCTTGGAACTCTGATAGCTTCTTCTCCTTCTCTACCCACTTCTGTAGTCTATTTGCTAAAATACCTGTAAAGATCTTCCCTGTAACAGAAAGTAAGCTTATCCCCCTATAATTTGCTGGGTCGCTTTACTTTCCTTTGCTTTCCTTTGTAAATTGGTACTACCATGCTAAATGCTGCTTGGAACTCTGATAGCTTCTTCTCCTTCTCTACCCACTTCTGTAGGCTATTTGCTAAAATACCTGTAAAGATCTTCCCTGTAACAGAAAGTAAGCTTATCCCCCTATAATTTGCTGGGTCGCTTTTACTTTCCTTTCCTTTGTAAATTGGTACTACCATGCTAAATGCTGCTTGGAACTCTGATAGCTTCTTCTCCTTCTCTACCCACTTCTGTAGTCTATTTGCTAAAATACCTGTAAAGATCTTCCCTGTAACAGAAAGTAAGCTTATCCCCCTATAATTTGCTGGGTCGCTTTTACTTTCCTTTCCTTTCTAAATTGGTACTACCATGCTAAATCCTGCTTGGAACTCTGATAGCTTCTTCTCCTTCTCTACCCACTTCTGTAGTCTATTTGCTAAAATACCTGTAAAGATCTTCCCTATAACAGAAAGTAAGCTTATCCCCCTATAATTTGCTGGGTCGCTTTTACTTCCCTTTCCTTTCTAAATTGGTACTACCATGCTAAATCCTGCTTGGAACTCTGATAGCTTCTTCTCCTTCTCTACCCACTTCTGTAGTCTATTTGCTAAAATACCTGTAAAGATCTTCCCTATAACAGAAAGTAAGCTTATCCCCCTATAATTTGCTGGGTCGCTTTTACTTTCCTTTGCTTTACTTTGTAAATTGGTACTACCATGCTAAATCCAGCTTGGAACTCTGATAGCTTCTTCTCCTTCTCTATCCACTTCTGTAGTCTATTTGCTAAAATACCTGTAAAGATCTTCCCTGTAACAGAAAGTAAGCTTATCCCCCTATAATTTGCTGGGTCGCTTTTACTTCCCTTTCCTTTGTAAATTGGTACTACCATGCTAAATCCTGCTTGGAACTCTGATAGCTGCTTCTCCTTCTCTATCCACTTCTGTAGTCTATTTGCTAAAATACCTGTAAGGATCTTCCCTATAACAGAAAGTAAGCTTATCCCCCTATAATTTGCTGGGTCGCTTTTACTTCCCTTTCCTTTGTAAATTGGTACTACCATGCTAAATCCTGCTTGGAACTCTGATAGCTTCTTCTCCTTCTCTACCCACTTCTGTAGTCTATTTGCTAAATACCTGTAAAGATCTTCCCTGTAACAGAAAGTAAGCTTATCCCCCTATAATTTGCTGGGTCGCTTTTACTTTCCTTTCCTTTGTAAATTGGTACTATCATGCTAAATCCTGCTTGGAACTCTGATAGCTTCTTCTCCTTCTCTACCCACTTCTGTAGTCTATTTGCTAAAATACCTGTAAAGATCTTCCCTATAACAGAAAGTAAGCTTATCCCCCTATAATTTGCTGGGTCGCTTTTACTTCCCTTTCCTTTCCTTTGTAAATTGGTACTACCATGCTAAATCCTGCTTGGAACTCTGATAGCTTCTTCTCCTTCTCTACCCACTTCTGTAGTCTATTTGCTAAAATACCTGTAAAGATCTTCCCTGTAACAGAAAGTAAGCTTATCCCCCTATAATTTGCTGGGTCGCTTTTACTTTCCTTTCCTTTCTAAATTGGTACTACCATGCTAAATCCTGCTTGGAACTCTGATAGCTTCTTCTTCTTCTCTACCCACTTCTGTAGTCTATTTGCTAAAATACCTGTAAAAATCTTCCCTGTAACAGAAAGTTAGCTTATCCCCCTATAATTTGCTGGGTCGCTTTTACTTTCCTTTGCTTTCCTTTGTAAATTGGTACTACCATGCTAAATCCTGCTTGGAACTCTGATAGCTTCTTCTCCTTCTCAAACAACTTCTGTAGTCTATTTGCTAAAATACCTGTAAAGATCTTCCCTGTAACAGAAAGTAAGCTTATCCCCCTATAATTTGCTGGGTCGCTTTTACTTCCCTTTCCTTTGTAAATTGGTACTACCATGCTAAATCCTGCTTGGAACTCTGATAGCTTCTTCTCCTTCTCTACCCACTTCTGTAGTCTATTTGCTAAAATACCTGTAAAGATCTTCCCTATAACAGAAAGTAAGCTTATCCCCCTATAATTTGCTGGGTCGCTTTTACTTCCCTTTACTTTGTAAATTGGTACTACCATGCTAAATCCTGCTTGGAACTCTGATAGCTTCTTCTCCTTCTCTACCCACTTCTGTAGTCTATTTGCTAAAATACCTGTAAAGATCTTCCCTGTAACAGAAAGTAAGCTTATCCCCCTATAATTTGCTGGGTCGCTTTTACTTTCCTTTCCTTTGTAAATTGGTACTACCATGCTAAATCCTGCTTGGAACTCTGATAGCTTCTTCTCCTTCTCTAACCACTTCTGTAGTCTATTTGCTAAAATACCTGTAAAGATCTTCCCTATAACAGAAAGTAAGCTTATCCCCCTATAATTTGCTGGGTCGCTTTTACTTCCCTTTCCTTTGTAAATTGGTACTACCATGCTAAATCCTGCTTGGAACTCTGATAGCTGCTTCTCCTTCTCTACCCACTTCTGTAGTCTATTTGCTAAAATACCTGTAAAGATCTTCCCTGTAACAGAAAGTAAGCTTATCCCCCTATAATTTGCTGGGTCGCTTTTACATTCCTTTCCTTTCCTTTGTAAATTGGTACTACCATGCTAAATCCTGCTTGGAACTCTGATAGCTTCTTCTCCTTCTCTACCCACTTCTGTAGTCTATTTGCTAAAATACCTGTAAAGATCTTCCCTGTAACAGAAAGTAAGCTTATCCCCCTATAATTTGCTGGGTCGCTTTTACTTTCCTTTGCTTTCCTTTGTAAATTGGTACTACCATGCTAAATCCTGCTTGGAACTCTGATAGCTGCTTCTCCTTCTCTACCCACTTCTGTACTCTATTTGCTAAAATACCTGTAAAGATCTTCCCTGTAACAGAAAGTAAGCTTATCCCCCTATAATTTGCTGGGTCGCTTTTACTTCCCTTTCCTTTGTAAATTGGTACTACCATGCTAAATCCTGCTTGGAACTCTGATAGCTTCTTCTCCTTCTCTACCCACTTCTGTAGTCTATTTGCTAAAATACCTGTAAAGATCTTCCCTGTAACAGAAAGTAAGCTTATCCCCCTATAATTTGCTGGGTCGCTTTTACTTTCCTTTGCTTTCCTTTGTAAATTGGTACTACCATGCTAAATCCTGCTTGGAACTCTGATAGCTTCTTCTCCTTCTCTACCCACTTCTGTAGTCTATTTGCTAAAATGCCTGTAAAGATCTTCCCTATAACAGAAAGTAAGCTTATCCCCCTATAATTTGCTGGGTCGCTTTTACTTCCCTTTCCTTTGTAAATTGGTACTACCATGCTAAATCCTGCTTGGAACTCTGATAGCTGCTTCTCCTTCTCTACCCACTTCTGTAGTCTATTTGCTAAAATACCTGTAAAGATCTTCCCTGTAACAGAAAGTAAGCTTATCCCCCTATAATTTGCTGGGTCGCTTTTACATTCCTTTCCTTTCCTTTGTAAATTGGTACTATCATGCTAAATCCTGCTTGGAACTCTGATAGCTTCTTCTCCTTCTCTACCCACTTCTGTAGTCTATTTGCTAAAATACCTGTAAAGATCTTCCCTATAACAGAAAGTAAGCTTATCCCCCTATAATTTGCTGGGTCGCTTTTACTTTCCTTTCCTTTGTAAATTGGTACTATCATGCTAAATCCTGCTTGGAACTCTGATAGCTTCTTCTCCTTCTCTACCCACTTCTGTAGTCTATTTGCTAAAATACCTGTAAAGATCTTCCCTATAACAGAAAGTAAGCTTATCCCCCTATAATTTGCTGGGTCGCTTTTACTTTCCTTTCCTTTGTAAATTGGTACTATCATGCTAAATCCTGCTTGGAACTCTGAAAGCTTCTTCTCCTTCTCTACCCACTTCTGTAGTCTATTTGCTAAAATACCTGTAAAGATCTTCCCTATAACAGAAAGTAAGCTTATCCCCCTATAATTTGCTGGGTCGCTTTTACTTTCCTTTCCTTTGTAAATTGGTACTATCATGCTAAATCCTGCTTGGAACTCTGATAGCTTCTTCTCCTTCTCTACCCACTTCTGTAGTCTATTTGCTAAAATACCTGTAAAGATCTTCCCTATAACAGAAAGTAAGCTTATCCCCCTATAATTTGCTGGGTCGCTTTTACTTCCCTTTCCTTTGTAAATTGGTACTATCATGCTAAATCCTGCTTGGAACTCTGATAGCTTCTTCTCCTTCTCTACCCACTTCTGTAGTCTATTTGCTAAAATACCTGTAAAGATCTTCCCTATAACAGAAAGTAAGCTTATCCCCCTATAATTTGCTGGGTCGCTTTTACTTCCCTTTCCTTTCTAAATTGGTACTACCATGCTAAATCCTGCTTGGAACTCTGATAGCTTCTTCTCCTTCTCTATCCACTTCTGTAGTCTATTTGCTAAAATACCTGTAAAGATCTTCCCTATAACAGAAAGTAAGCTTATCCCCCTATAATTTGCTGGGTCGCTTTTACTTTCCTTTGCATTACTTTGTAAATTGGTACTACCATGCTAAATCCAGCTTGGAACTCTGATAGCTTCTTCTCCTTCTCTATCCACTTCTGTAGTCTATTTGCTAAAATACCTGTAAGGATCTTCCCTATAACAGAAAGTAAGCTTATCCCCCTATAATTTGCTGGGTCGCTTTTACTTTCCTTTCCTTTGTAAATTGGTACTATCATGCTAAATCCTGCTTGGAACTCTGATAGCTTCTTCTCCTTCTCTACCCACTTCTGTAGTCTATTTGCTAAAATACCTGTAAAGATCTTCCCTATAACAGAAAGTAAGCTTATCCCCCTATAATTTGCTGGGTCGCTTTTACTTCCCTTTCCTTTGTAAATTGGTACTATCATGCTAAATCCTGCTTGGAACTCTGATAGCTTCTTCTCCTTCTCTACCCACTTCTGTAGTCTATTTGCTAAAATACCTGTAAGGATCTTCCCTATAACAGAAAGTAAGCTTATCCCCCTATAATTTGCTGGGTCGCTTTTACTTCCCTTTCCTTTGTAAATTGGTACTACCATGCTAAATCCTGCTTGGAACTCTGATAGCTTCTTCTCCTTCTCTACCCACTTCTGTAGTCTATTTGCTAAATACCTGTAAAGATCTTCCCTGTAACAGAAAGTAAGCTTATCCCCCTATAATTTGCTGGGTCGCTTTTACTTTCCTTTCCTTTGTAAATTGGTACTACCATGCTAAATCCTGCTTGGAACTCTGATAGCTTCTTCTCCTTCTCTACCCACTTCTGTAGTCTATTTGCTAAAATACCTGTAAAGATCTTCCCTATAACAGAAAGTAAGCTTATCCCCCTATAATTTGCTGGGTCGCTTTTACTTCCCTTTCCTTTGTAAATTGGTACTACCATGCTAAATCCTGCTTGGAACTCTGATAGCTTCTTCTCCTTCTCTACCCACTTCTGTAGTCTATTTGCTAAAATACCTGTAAAGATCTTCCCTGTAACAGAAAGTAAGCTTATCCCCCTATAATTTGCTGGGTCGCTTTTACTTTCCTTTCCTTTCTGAATTGGTACTACCATGCTAAATCCTGCTTGGAACTCTGATAGCTTCTTCTCCTTCTCTACCCACTTCTGTAGTCTATTTGCTAAAATACCTGTAAAGATCTTCCCTGTAACAGAAAGTAAGCTTATCCCCCTATAATTTGCTGGGTCGCTTTTACTTTCCTTTCCTTTCTGAATTGGTACTACCATGCTAAATCCTGCTTGGAACTCTGATAGCTTCTTCTCCTTCTCTACCCACTTCTGTAGTCTATTTGCTAAATACCTGTAAAGATCTTCCCTGTAACAGAAAGTAAGCTTATCCCCCTATAATTTGCTGGGTGGCTTTTACTTTCCTTTCCTTTGTAAATTGGTACTACCATGCTAAATCCTGCTTGGAACTCTGATAGCTTCTTCTCCTTCTCAAACAACTTCTGTAGTCTATTTGCTAAAATACCTGTAAAGATCTTCCCTATAACAGAAAGTAAGCTTATCCCCCTATAATTTGCTGGGTCGCTTTTACTTTCCTTTCCTTTGTAAATTGGTACTATCATGCTAAATCCTGCTTGGAACTCTGATAGCTTCTTCTCCTTCTCTACCCACTTCTGTAGTCTATTTGCTAAAATACCTGTAAAGATCTTCCCTGTAACAGAAAGTAAGCTTATCCCCCTATAATTTGCTGGGTCGCTTTTACTTTCCTTTCCTTTGTAAATTGGTACTACCATGCTAAATCCTGCTTGGAACTCTGATAGCTTCTTCTCCTTCTCAAACAACTTCTGTAGTCTATTTGCTAAAATACCTGTAAAGATCTTCCCTATAACTGAAAGTAAGCTTATCCCCCTATAATTTGCTGGGTCCCTTTTACTTCCCTTTACTTTGTAAATTGGTACTACCATGCTAAATCCTGCTTGGAACTCTGATAGCTTCTTCTCTTTCTCTACCCACTTCTGTAGTCTATTTGCTAAAATACCTGTAAAGATCTTCCCTGTAACAGAAAGTAAGCTTATCCCCCTATAATTTGCTGGGTCGCTTTTACTTTCCTTTCCTTTGTAAATTGGTACTACCATGCTAAATCCTGCTTGGAGCTCTGATAGCTTCTTCTCCTTCTCTACCCACTTCTGTAGTCTATTTGCTAAAATACCTGTAAAGATCTTCCCTGTAACAGAAAGTAAGCTTATCCCCCTATAATTTGCTGGGTCGCTTTTACTTTCCTTTCCTTTCCTTTGTAAATTGGTACTACCATGCTAAATCCTGCTTGGAACTATGATAGCTGCTTCTCCTTCTCTACCCACTTCTGTAGTCTATTTGCTAAAATACCTGTAAAGATCTTCCCTATAACAGAAAGTAAGCTTATCCCCCTATAATTTGCTGGGTCGCTTTTACTTTCCTTTCCTTTCTAAATTGGTACTACCATGCTAAATCCTGCTTGGAACTCTGATAGCTTCTTCTCCTTCTCTACCCACTTCTGTAGTCTATTTGCTAAAATACCTGTAAAGATCTTCCCTGTAACAGAAAGTAAGCTTATCCCCCTATAATTTGCTGGGTCGCTTTACTTTCCTTTGCTTTCCTTTGTAAATTGGTACTACCATGCTAAATCCTGCTTGGAACTCTGATAGCTTCTTCTCCTTCTCTATCCACTTCTGTAGTCTATTTGCTAAAATACCTGTAAAGATCTTCCCTATAACAGAAAGTAAGCTTATCCCCCTATAATTTGCTGGGTCGCTTTTACTTTCCTTTGCATTACTTTGTAAATTGGTACTACCATGCTAAATCCAGCTTGGAACTCTGATAGCTTCTTCTCCTTCTCTATCCACTTCTGTAGTCTATTTGCTAAAATACCTGTAAGGATCTTCCCTATAACAGAAAGTAAGCTTATCCCCCTATAATTTGCTGGGTCGCTTTTACTTCCCTTTCCTTTGTAAATTGGTACTACCATGCTAAATCCTGCTTGGAACTCTGATAGCTTCTTCTCCTTCTCTACACCACTTCTGTAGTCTATTTGCTGGGTCGCTTTTACTTCCCTTTCCTTTGTAAATTGGTACTACCATGCTAAATCCTGCTTGGAACTCTGATAGCTTCTTCTCCTTCTCTACCCACTTCTGTAGTCTATTTGCTAAATACCTGTAAAGATCTTCCCTGTAACAGAAAGTAAGCTTATCCCCCTATAATTTGCTGGGTCGCTTTTACTTTCCTTTCCTTTGTAAATTGGTACTATCATGCTAAATCCTGCTTGGAACTCTGATAGCTTCTTCTCCTTCTCTACCCACTTCTGTAGTCTATTTGCTAAAATACCTGTAAAGATCTTCCCTATAACAGAAAGTAAGCTTATCCCCCTATAATTTGCTGGGTCGCTTTTACTTCCCTTTCCTTTGTAAATTGGTACTACCATGCTAAATCCTGCTTGGAACTCTGATAGCTTCTTCTCCTTCTCTACCCACTTCTGTAGTCTATTTGCTAAAATACCTGTAAAGATCTTCCCTGTAACAGAAAGTAAGCTTATCCCCCTATAATTTGCTGGGTGGCTTTTACTTTCCTTTCCTTTGTAAATTGGTACTACCATGCTAAATCCTGCTTGGAACTCTGATAGCTTCTTCTCCTTCTCTACCCACTTCTGTAGTCTATTTGCTAAAATACCTGTAAAGATCTTCCCTATAACAGAAAGTAAGCTTATCCCCCTATAATTTGCTGGGTCGCTTTTACTTCCCTTTCCTTTGTAAATTGGTACTACCATGCTAAATCCTGCTTGGAACTCTGATAGCTTCTTCTCCTTCTCTACCCACTTCTGTAGTCTATTTGCTAAAATACCTGTAAAGATCTTCCCTGTAACAGAAAGTAAGCTTATCCCCCTATAATTTGCTGGGTCGCTTTTACTTCCCTTTCCTTTCTAAATTGGTACTACCATGCTAAATCCTGCTTGGAACTCTGATAGCTTCTTCTCCTTCTCTACCCACTTCTGTAGTCTATTTGCTAAAATACCTGTAAAGATCTTCCCTATAACAGAAAGTAAGCTTATCCCCCTATAATTTGCTGGGTCGCTTTTACTTCCCGTTCCTTTCTAAATTGGTACTACCATGCTAAATGCTGCTTGGAACTCTGATAGCTTCTTCTCCTTCTCTACCCACTTCTGTAGTCTATTTGCTAAAATACCTGTAAAGATCTTCCCTATAACAGAAAGTAAGCTTATCCCCCTATAATTTGCTGGGTCGCTTTTACTTGCCTTTCCTTTCTAAATTGGTACTATCATGCTAAATCCTGCTTGGAACTCTGATAGCTTCTTCTCCTTCTCTACACCACTTCTGTAGTCTATTTGCTGGGTCGCTTTTACTTTCCTTTCCTTTGTAAATTGGTACTACCATGCTAAATCCTGCTTGGAACTCTGATAGCTTCTTCTCCTTCTCTACCCCCTTCTGTAGTCTATTTGCTAAAATACCTGTAAAGATCTTCCCTGTAACAGAAAGTAAGCTTATCCCCCTATAATTTGCTGGGTCGCTTTTACTTCCCTTTCCTTTCTAAATTGGTACTATCATGCTAAATCCTGCTTGGAACTCTGATAGCTTCTTCTCCTTCTCTACCCACTTCTGTAGTCTATTTGCTAAAATACCTGTAAAGATCTTCCCTGTAACAGAAAGTAAGCTTATCCCCCTATAATTTGCTGGGTCGCTTTTACTTTCCTTTCCTTTGTAAATTGGTACTACCATGCTAAATCCTGCTTGGAACTCTGATAGCTTCTTCTCCTTCTCTACCCACTTCTGTAGGCTATTTGCTAAAATACCTGTAAAGATCTTCCCTGTAACAGAAAGTAAGCTTATCCCCCTATAATTTGCTGGGTCGCTTTTACTTTCCTTTCCTTTCCTTTGTAAATTGGTACTACCATGCTAAATCCTGCTTGGAACTCTGAAAGCTTCTTCTCCTTCTCTACCCACTTCTGTAGTCTATTTGCTAAAATACCTGTAAAGATCTTCCCTGTAACAGAAAGTAAGCTTATCCCCCTATAATTTGCTGGGGCGCTTTTACATTCCTTTCCTTTCCTTTCTAAATTGGTACTACCATGCTAAATCCTGCTTGGAACTCTGATAGCTTCTTCTCCTTCTCTACCCACTTCTGTAGTCTATTTGCTAAAATACCTGTAAAGATCTTCCCTATAACAGAAAGTAAGCTTATCCCCCTATAATTTGCTGGGTCGCTTTTACTTCCCTTTCCTTTGTAAATTGGTACTACCATGCCAAATCCTGCTTGGAACTCTGATAGCTTCTTCTCCTTCTCTACCCACTTCTGTAGTCTATTTGCTAAAATACCTGTAAAGATCTTCCCTATAACAGAAAGTAAGCTTATCCCCCTATAATTTGCTGGGTCGCTTTTACTTCCCTTTCCTTTGTAAATTGGTACTACCATGCTAAATCCTGCTTGGAACTCTGATAGCTTCTTCTCCTTCTCTACCCACTTCTGTAGGCTATTTGCTAAAATACCTGTAAAGATCTTCCCTGTAACAGAAAGTAAGCTTATCCCCCTATAATTTGCTGGGTCGCTTTTACTTTCCTTTCCATTGTAAATTGGTACTACCATGCTAAATCCTGCTTGGAACTCTGATAGCTTCTTCTCCTTCTCTATCCACTTCTGTAGTCTATTTGCTAAAATACCTGTAAAGATCTTCCCTGTAACAGAAAGTAAGCTTATCCCCCTATAATTTGCTGGGTCGCTTTTACTTTCCTTTGCTTTCCTTTGTAAATTGGTACTACCATGCTAAATCCTGCTTGGAACTCTGATAGCTGCTTCTCCTTCTCTACCCACTTCTGTACTCTATTTGCTAAAATACCTGTAAAGATCTTCCCTGTAACAGAAAGTAAGCTTATCCCCCTATAATTTGCTGGGTCGCTTTTACTTTCCTTTGCTTTCCTTTGTAAATTGGTACTACCATGCTAAATCCTGCTTGGAACTCTGATAGCTGCTTCTCCTTCTCTACCCACTTCTGTACTCTATTTGCTAAAATACCTGTAAAGATCTTCCCTGTAACAGAAAGTAAGCTTATCCCCCTATAATTTGCTGGGTCGCTTTTACTTTCCTTTCCTTTCCTTTGTAAATTGGTACTACCATGCTAAATCCTGCTTGGAACTCTGATAGCTTCTTCTCCTTCTCTACCCACTTCTGTAGTCTATTTGCTAAAATACCTGTAAAGATCTTCCCTGTAACAGAAAGTAAGCTTATCCCCCTATAATTTGCTGGGTCGCTTTTACTTTCCTTTGCTTTCCTTTGTAAATTGGTACTACCATGCTAAATCCTGCTTGGAACTCTGATAGCTGCTTCTCCTTCTCTACCCACTTCTGTACTCTATTTGCTAAAATACCTGTAAAGATCTTCCCTGTAACAGAAAGTAAGCTTATCCCCCTATAATTTGCTGGGTCGCTTTTACTTTCCTTTCCTTTCCTTTGTAAATTGGTACTACCATGCTAAATCCTGCTTGGAACTCTGATAGCTTCTTCTCCTTCTCTACCCACTTCTGTAGTCTATTTGCTAAAATACCTGTAAAGATCTTCCCTGTAACAGAAAGTAAGCTTATCCCCCTATAATTTGCTGGGTCGCTTTTACTTTCCTTTGCTTTCCTTTGTAAATTGGTACTACCATGCTAAATCCTGCTTGGAACTCTGATAGCTTCTTCTCCTTCTCTACCCACTTCTGTAGTCTATTTGCTAAAATGCCTGTAAAGATCTTCCCTGTAACAGAAAGTAAGCTTATCCCCCTATAATTTGCTGGGTCGCTTTTACTTTCCTTTGCTTTCCTTTGTAAATTGGTACTACCATGCTAAATCCTGCTTGGAACTCTGATAGCTGCTTCTCCTTCTCTACCCACTTCTGTACTCTATTTGCTAAAATACCTGTAAAGATCTTCCCTGTAACAGAAAGTAAGCTTATCCCCCTATAATTTGCTGGGTCGCTTTTACTTTCCTTTGCTTTCCTTTGTAAATTGGTACTACCATGCTAAATCCTGCTTGGAACTCTGATAGCTGCTTCTCCTTCTCTACCCACTTCTGTAGTCTATTTGCTAAAATACCTGTAAAGATCTTCCCTGTAACAGAAAGTAAGCTTATCCCCCTATAATTTGCTGGGTCGCTTTTACATTCCTTTCCTTTCCTTTGTAAATTGGTACTACCATGCTAAATCCTGCTTGGAACTCTGATAGCTTCTTCTCCTTCTCTACCCACTTCTGTAGTCTATTTGCTAAAATACCTGTAAAGATCTTCCCTGTAACAGAAAGTAAGCTTATCCCCCTATAATTTGCTGGGTCGCTTTTACTTTCCTTTGCTTTCCTTTGTAAATTGGTACTATCATGCTAAATCCTGCTTGGAACTCTGATAGCTTCTTCTCCTTCTCTACCCACTTCTGTAGTCTATTTGCTAAAATACCTGTAAAGATCTTCCCTATAACAGAAAGTAAGCTTATCCCCCTATAATTTGCTGGGTCGCTTTTACTTTCCTTTCCTTTCCTTTGTAAATTGGTACTACCATGCTAAATCCTGCTTGGAACTCTGATAGCTTCTTCTCCTTCTCTACCCACTTCTGTAGTCTATTTGCTAAAATACCTGTAAAGATCTTCCCTATAACAGAAAGTAAGCTTATCCCCCTATAATTTGCTGGGTCGCTTTTACTTTCCTTTGCATTACTTTGTAAATTGGTACTACCATGCTAAATCCAGCTTGGAACTCTGATAGCTTCTTCTCCTTCTCTATCCACTTCTGTAGTCTATTTGCTAAAATACCTGTAAGGATCTTCCCTATAACAGAAAGTAAGCTTATCCCCCTATAATTTGCTGGGTCGCTTTTACTTCCCTTTCCTTTGTAAATTGGTACTACCATGCCAAATCCTGCTTGGAACTCTGATAGCTTCTCCTTCTCTACCCACTTCTGTAGTCTATTTGCTAAATACCTGTAAAGATCTTCCCTGTAACAGAAAGTAAGCTTATCCCCCTATAATTTGCTGGGTCGCTTTTACTTTCCTTTCCTTTGTAAATTGGTACTATCATGCTAAATCCTGCTTGGAACTCTGATAGCTTCTTCTCCTTCTCTACCCACTTCTGTAGTCTATTTGCTAAATACCTGTAAAGATCTTCCCTGTAACAGAAAGTAAGCTTATCCCCCTATAATTTGCTGGGTCGCTTTTACTTTCCTTTCCTTTGTAAATTGGTACTATCATGCTAAATCCTGCTTGGAACTCTGATAGCTTCTTCTCCTTCTCTACCCACTTCTGTAGTCTATTTGCTAAAATACCTGTAAAGATCTTCCCTATAACAGAAAGTAAGCTTATCCCCCTATAATTTGCTGGGTCGCTTTTACTTCCCTTTCCTTTGTAAATTGGTACTACCATGCTAAATCCTGCTTGGAACTCTGATAGCTTCTTCTCCTTCTCTACCCACTTCTGTAGTCTATTTGCTAAAATACCTGTAAAGATCTTCCCTGTAACAGAAAGTAAGCTTATCCCCCTATAATTTGCTGGGTGGCTTTTACTTTCCTTTCCTTTGTAAATTGGTACTACCATGCTAAATCCTGCTTGGAACTCTGATAGCTTCTTCTCCTTCTCAAACAACTTCTGTAGTCTATTTGCTAAAATACCTGTAAAGATCTTCCCTATAACAGAAAGTAAGCTTATCCCCCTATAATTTGCTGGGTCGCTTTTTCTTCCCTTTCCTTTGTAAATTGGTACTACCATGCTAAATCCTGCTTGGAACTCTGATAGCTTCTTCTCCTTCTCTACCCACTTCTGTAGTCTATTTGCTAAAATACCTGTAAAGATCTTCCCTGTAACAGAAAGTAAGCTTATCCCCCTATAATTTGCTGGGTCGCTTTTACTTTCCTTTCCTTTGTAAATTGGTACTACCATGCTAAATCCTGCTTGGAACTCTGATAGCTTCTTCTCCTTCTCAAACAACTTCTGTAGTCTATTTGCTAAAATACCTGTAAAGATCTTCCCTATAACTGAAAGTAAGCTTATCCCCCTATAATTTGCTGGGTCCCTTTTACTTCCCTTTCCTTTGTAAATTGGTACTACCATGCTAAATCCTGCTTGGAACTCTGATAGCTTCTTCTCTTTCTCTACCCACTTCTGTAGTCTATTTGCTAAAATACCTGTAAAGATCTTCCCTGTAACAGAAAGTAAGCTTATCCCCCTATAATTTGCTGGGTCGCTTTTACTTTCCTTTCCTTTGTAAATTGGTACTACCATGCTAAATCCTGCTTGGAGCTCTGATAGCTTCTTCTCCTTCTCTACCTACTTCTGTAGTCTATTTGCTAAAATACCTGTAAAGATCTTCCCTGTAACAGAAAGTAAGCTTATCCCCCTATAATTTGCTGGGTCGCTTTTACTTTCCTTTCCTTTCCTTTGTAAATTGGTACTACCATGCTAAATCCTGCTTGGAACTCTGATAGCTGCTTCTCCTTCTCTACCCACTTCTGTAGTCTATTTGCTTAAATACCTGTAAAGATCTTCCCTGTAACAGAAAGTAAGCTTATCCCCCTATAATTTGCTGGGTCGCTTTTACATTCCTTTCCTTTCCTTTGTAAATTGGTACTACCATGCTAAATCCTGCTTGGAACTCTGATAGCTTCTTCTCCTTCTCTACCCACTTCTGTAGTCTATTTGCTAAAATACCTGTAAAGATCTTCTCTGTAACAGAAAGTAAGCTTATCCCCCTATAATTTGCTGGGTCGCTTTTACTTTCCTTTGCTTTCCTTTGTAAATTGGTACTATCATGCTAAATCCTGCTTGGAACTCTGATAGCTTCTTCTCCTTCTCTACCCACTTCTGTAGTCTATTTGCTAAAATACCTGTAAAGATCTTCCCTATAACAGAAAGTAAGCTTATCCCCCTATAATTTGCTGGGTCGCTTTTACTTTCCTTTGCTTTCCTTTGTAAATTGGTACTACCATGCTAAATCCTGCTTGGAACTCTGATAGCTTCTTCTCCTTCTCTACCCACTTCTGTAGTCTATTTGCTAAAATACCTGTAAAGATCTTCCCTATAACAGAAAGTAAGTTTATCCCCCTATAATTTGCTGGGTCGCTTTTACTTTCCTTTCCTTTGTAAATTGGTACTACCATGCTAAATCCTGCTTGGAACTCTGATAGCTTTTTCTCCTTCTCTACCCACTTCTGTAGTCTATTTGCTAAAATACCTGTAAAGATCTTCCCTGTAACAGAAAGTAAGCTTATCCCCCTATAATTTGCTGGGTTGCTTTTACTTTCCTTTCCTTTCCTTTGTAAATTGGTACTACCATGCTAAATCCTGCTTGGAACTCTGATAGCTGCTTCTCCTTCTCTACCCACTTCTGTACTCTATTTGCTAAAATACCTGTAAAGATCTTCCCTGTAACAGAAAGTAAGCTTATCCCCCTATAATTTGCTGGGTCGCTTTTACTTTCCTTTCCTTTCCTTTGTAAATTGGTACTACCATGCTAAATCCTGCTTGGAACTCTGATAGCTTCTTCTCCTTCTCTACCCACTTCTGTAGTCTATTTGCTAAAATACCTGTAAAGATCTTCCCTGTAACAGAAAGTAAGCTTATCCCCCTATAATTTGCTGGGTCGCTTTTACTTTCCTTTCCTTTCCTTTGTAAATTGGTACTACCATGCTAAATCCTGCTTGGAACTCTGATAGCTTCTTCTCCTTCTCTACCCACTTCTGTAGTCTATTTGCTAAAATACCTGTAAAGATCTTCCCTATAACAGAAAGTAAGCTTATCCCCCTATAATTTGCTGGGTCGCTTTTACTTTCCTTTCCTTTGTAAATTGGTACTACCATGCTAAATCCTGCTTGGAACTCTGATAGCTTCTTCTCCTTCTCAAACAACTTCTGTAGTCTATTTGCTAAAATACCTGTAAAGATCTTCCCTATAACAGAAAGTAAGCTTATCCCCCTATAATTTGCTGGGTCGCTTTTTCTTCCCTTTCCTTTGTAAATTGGTACTACCATGCTAAATCCTGCTTGGAACTCTGATAGCTTCTTCTCCTTCTCTACCCACTTCTGTAGTCTATTTGCTAAAATACCTGTAAAGATCTTCCCTGTAACAGAAAGTAAGCTTATCCCCCTATAATTTGCTGGGTCGCTTTTACTTTCCTTTCCTTTGTAAATTGGTACTACCATGCTAAATCCTGCTTGGAACTCTGATAGCTTCTTCTCCTTCTCAAACAACTTCTGTAGTCTATTTGCTAAAATACCTGTAAAGATCTTCCCTATAACTGAAAGTAAGCTTATCCCCCTATAATTTGCTGGGTCCCTTTTACTTCCCTTTACTTTGTAAATTGGTACTACCATGCTAAATCCTGCTTGGAACTCTGATAGCTTCTTCTCTTTCTCTACCCACTTCTGTAGTCTATTTGCTAAAATACCTGTAAAGATCTTCCCTGTAACAGAAAGTAAGCTTATCCCCCTATAATTTGCTGGGTCGCTTTTACTTTCCTTTCCTTTGTAAATTGGTACTACCATGCTAAATCCTGCTTGGAGCTCTGATAGCTTCTTCTCCTTCTCTACCCACTTCTGTAGTCTATTTGCTAAAATACCTGTAAAGATCTTCCCTGTAACAGAAAGTAAGCTTATCCCCCTATAATTTGCTGGGTCGCTTTTACATTCCTTTCCTTTCCTTTGTAAATTGGTACTACCATGCTAAATCCTGCTTGGAACTCTGATAGCTTCTTCTCCTTCTCTACCCACTTCTGTAGTCTATTTGCTAAAATACCTGTAAAGATCTTCTCTGTAACAGAAAGTAAGCTTATCCCCCTATAATTTGCTGGGTCGCTTTTACTTTCCTTTGCTTTCCTTTGTAAATTGGTACTATCATGCTAAATCCTGCTTGGAACTCTGATAGCTTCTTCTCCTTCTCTACCCACTTCTGTAGTCTATTTGCTAAAATACCTGTAAAGATCTTCCCTATAACAGAAAGTAAGCTTATCCCCCTATAATTTGCTGGGTCGCTTTTACTTTCCTTTGCTTTCCTTTGTAAATTGGTACTACCATGCTAAATCCTGCTTGGAACTCTGATAGCTTCTTCTCCTTCTCTACCCACTTCTGTAGTCTATTTGCTAAAATACCTGTAAAGATCTTCCCTATAACAGAAAGTAAGTTTATCCCCCTATAATTTGCTGGGTCGCTTTTACTTTCCTTTCCTTTGTAAATTGGTACTACCATGCTAAATCCTGCTTGGAACTCTGATAGCTTCTTCTCCTTCTCTACCCACTTCTGTAGTCTATTTGCTAAAATACCTGTAAAGATCTTCCCTGTAACAGAAAGTAAGCTTATCCCCCTATAATTTGCTGGGTTGCTTTTACTTTCCTTTCCTTTCCTTTGTAAATTGGTACTACCATGCTAAATCCTGCTTGGAACTCTGATAGCTGCTTCTCCTTCTCTACCCACTTCTGTACTCTATTTGCTAAAATACCTGTAAAGATCTTCCCTATAACAGAAAGTAAGCTTATCCCCCTATAATTTGCTGGGTCGCTTTTACTTTCCTTTGCTTTCCTTTGTAAATTGGTACTACCATGCTAAATCCTGCTTGGAACTCTGATAGCTTCTTCTCCTTCTCTACCCACTTCTGTAGTCTATTTGCTAAAATACCTGTAAAGATCTTCCGTATAACAGAAAGTAAGCTTATCCCCCTATAATTTGCTGGGTCGCTTTTACCCTTATTAGGTCCATATCTGTTTATCCTATATATAAACTTTCTATTTAAAATAATACAGGATGCTGGAGGATTAGCAATTGGATATGCAGATGATACAACTGTAGTGGTAACAGGTAAGACAGAGGCAGAAGTTCAGGGAAAAGCAAACTCCTTATTAGAATCAATTAGCACTTATTTAGAAGCACTGGGAATGGTACTAAAGACAAACAAAACCGAATGGATGCAAATTCAGCTCAGTAATAGAAAAAAATCAGACATCACATTAACAGTACAAAATAAGCAAATTAGCCAAGTAGCACAGACAAACTTTTTAGGATTAATTATAGACAGTAGTTTAAAATGGCACAAACATATAGAAAAGATCAACAAGAAAATAAACAAGGGCATATATGTATTAAAACAGACAACACAAATTATGGATGAAGTCAGTGCACTGAAGGTTTATTATGCATTTATACATGCACACCTAAGCTATGGGGTCATTTTATGGGGGGCAGCAGGTAAGAAAAATATGTTAAAAACATTTAGGCAACAAAAGAGAGCAATAAGAATAATGGAAAAAATCCCTAGGAGACAATCATGTAAAAGTAGCTTTAAAAAACTTAAAATACTCACATTACCCTCTTTATACATATTTGAATGTCTCAAACATGTAATAAGAAACCACATAGAAGGAAAAAATAGAAACATTCATGAATATAATACAAGAACAAAACAGAACTACTTTAGAAATAGGTTCAGGGGAACATTAGCTGCCAAATGTATTGAAAGTACTGCAAAAAATTTATATAATCATTTACCTCACTCTATCAAGGCAATAAATGAAGAAGTGAAGAAAATTTACGCAATAAAGACCTACCTAGTGAAACACGCTTTCTACTCAATTGAGGAATACAAAAAGGGAAGAGAGACTTAGACTTAGTTTATTAAATTTTGTTATCAATCTATTGTGTATATCTAGAATTGCTAATAATCTGTAAATAGATTTATTTGTTTTATTATTATTATTGAACTGTAAAAATGTAATTGTAGTGTTACTTTTGACGATGCTTTGTAAAACATGTTGCAAATGGCAGAATAAAATCTGAATCTGAATCTGAATCTGAACTTTCCTTTCCTTTGTAAATTGGTACTACCATGCTAAATCCTGCTTGGAACTCTGATAGCTTCTTCTCCTTCTCTACCCACTTCTGTAGTCTATTTGCTAAAATACCTGTAAAGATCTTTCCTATAACAGAAAGTAAGCTTATCCCCCTATAATTTGCTGGGTCGCTTTTACTTTCCTTTGCTTTCCTTTGTAAATTGGTACTACCATGCTAAATCCTGCTTGGAACTCTGATAGCTTCTTCTCCTTCTCTACCCACTTCTGTAGTCTATTTGCTAAAATACCTGTAAAGATCTTCCCTATAACAGAAAGTAAGCTTATCCCCCTATAATTTGCTGGGTCGCTTTTACTTCCCTTTCCTTTCTAAATTGGTACTACCATGCTTATCCTCCACTTCTTGGGAACCTCCCTCATTTTCAGTAAAAACTGGTTTTGTAAGCATTTGTTTACATCCTCAGTTACTTGCACTTCTGTTATCAATGTTACGGTTGCTAGAGGTCGCAATATTTTTGTGCGCATTACCAAAATCTGAACATGAAACAAACTTAGAATCCATTTTCTGTATATCAAAATTCATTACACGGTATCTTATTTTTTTAAAATAAATATTTTTTTCTCAAACCAATTAATGTATTGGACCATTTAATTGTTTTAATAATTTTACTTCTGGATTTATTTCATGGTTAAATGACCAAAAATGATCTGCCACAGCCAATTTATCAGTCTACTTATACCTAACATTTCGAAAATATTCTTTCGTTCTGGTTTCTAAATTATGATCGGTCCTTCCAATGTAAACCTGCTCACAATCTAAACAATTAAATTGATAAAAGCTAGATTGTTTATTATTAGAAATTTTATCTTTTTTTAAAGGAATATAGCAAATTTTTAGTATTACATTTATTTTGAGGAATAAAAGTTATACCAAATTCTTTAAAAAAAATTTAAAAATGCTTATTAACCCAAGGATGGTATGTACATTTTTTAAAATTATGATCATCTTCTATTTTTTTAAGGGTGGAAATATAATTTACATTTTTTTATATTTAAATTTTTTAATATTTTTACTTATAAAGTCTTTATCAAAACCATCAATTAAAGCAGTATTAAAAATGTGTTTATATTCTCTATTACATTTCACAATGCTGGGCAGCATATTTACATGTTTTATCATAATAGGTTTTACTGTGATCAATGTATATACACCTATGAATTAATTTAATCAATGCCCAACAATAAAACATTTAAATAAGAAACTCTACAATATCACAGGATGTTCTCACTGTGTTAGCAATGGTGCTTCTAGATGTATGAAATTTTTAGTTCAAATGAAAGAGCTCAGGAGGTAAAAGTTTTTCATTTATGCTACTAGAAGATTGTGAAGTGTAACATAAAATGTGTTCTCAATATATCGAAATTTAACTGTGTTGGAACACCACAGTGAAGCGAAATAATTATTAAATTATAGATGAGTTGTATTTATTACACATCGAATTCACTTACGTACCTATATTGAGGACATGTTTCGCAAACTATCATTCGCATCATTGGCTCTAATGCGACTAAAGCTTGATCCAGTGGTGTGGATAGTTCTGGAGTTGCTGCTGCCATCTGTTGATTTTATGATGAATTTAAATGTGGGGTTGTCTTCTGGTGGGATTTCAAAGTTCATTAGTTGGTTTTTATGTTTTTCTATGTATATTCTCTCCCATATGAGCTGCATTTCTGGTCTGAAAATCATGAAATTGAAGATAGCACCAAATTACTAAAATACGTACAAAAACATAGTGAACTTGTCATATGGGAGGGAATATACATAGAAAAACATAAAAACCAACTAATGAACTTTGAAATCCCGCCAGAAGACAACCCCACATTTAAATTCATCTCAAAATCAACAGATGGCAGCAGCAACTCCAGAACTATCCACACCACTGGATCAAGCTTTAGTCGCATAAGAGCCGACAATGCGAACGATGGTTCGTGAAACATGTCCTCAATGTAGGTACGTAAGTGAAGCCGATGTGTAATAAATATGACTCATCTAAAATGTAATAAGTGTTCCCAATTGATTATGCTCCAATATCATTTTTGTTGCCTGATGGAATTATGCAGTTTTCAACAGTTAAGAGTTCAGAGATTTACATTGCCTAGCATTAATATGAATTTAGATTCATAAATTATAATAATTAGTGACTAAACTTCACTTACCTATAATATTAATATACAGGGTTCTTCATTTAAAACCTAATGGAGCACACAGCATTTCGCCTCTCCCATCACCTTGCTAGATTCCCCCCCCCCCCCCCCCTACTGGCTGCGGTTGTGTGCAGAGGCTAGTGGTAAGCACTCCACTCGGCAGTATTGTACTGACCACCAACATGAACAGGAGCTTGACTCTAGAGCAATGCATTGTTATATGTAGAAGTTATTATAAATGGGAATCACCACGCTGTGTTCGCACTGAGTGTGTTCAGGCATTCCCTGGTGAAGTGCATCCTACCAGATTTACAATTCACAAGATAGTGAAGAAATTCGAAACCACTGATTCTGTGGCAAACAAAAAACAAAAGCATAAATGTACAGTTTTAACAGAGGAAAACTTAGATTACATAGGCACAAGTTTTGAACGTTCACCAACCAAATCCATCCCAAAATTAGCACAACAGGTAGGAATTTCAGTCTTCTTTATTAAAACTAAAACAGTGTAAGTGTACAAGTGTCCATGTTTCAAAACAAGGTGACCTAATATCACGAATGCATTACTGTGAATGACAGTTTAATTGATCCACTGCTTCTGTTGTTTTCCAACGAGGTATGGTTCCACCTCAGTGGTTGTCTCAACACTCATAACACTCTGTACTGAGCCTCTGAAAATCCACATCATGTTCAAGAAATCCCTCATTATGATTGGAAAGTTGGAGTTGGGTGTGCTGTTAGCGCTAGATGCATAATTGGTCCAATATCCACATCATGTTCAAGAAATCCCTCATTATGATTGGAAAGTTGGAGTTCGGTGTGCTGTTAGCGCTAGATGCATAATCGGTCCAATATCCACATCATGTTCAAGAAATCCCTCATTATGATTGGAAAGTTGGAGTTTGGTGTGCTGTTAGCACTTGATGCATAATTGGTCCAATATTCTGCAAGCAAACTGCAAATGCAAAGAGATACTGAAATGACTTTTTAAACCCAGACAGAAGAAGAGAAATCATATGGGTGGTTTCAACCAGATTCTGCTACTGCCCATACAGCAGAGAAGTCCATTAATAAAATTAGTCAAGTATTTGAAGATTGATTATTGCTGTTGTATGGCCCTCGCGCTCCCCTGACCCCTGTGTGATTTTTACTTGTGGGGTAACCTGAAAGATAAAACTTACAAGACAAATCCTCATACATTGGAAGAACTAAAACAAAATATCAGAAATGAAATCTGAAACATTACAGTGGCCCAACTTAATTGTGTGAGTAAGAATGTGTTCCCCCGATATAATGCTTGTTTAGCCGAGGGTGGAGGACATTTCCAGGATCTTCTATAAGGTAAAAGGGTTATACATGCTTTATGTGCAGAGATTATGTAATAGCAAAGCCAGCTGTGGCACATCCAGTTGCACACAGGTGAAATGTCATATGCCTGTTAGGTTTTAAATGAAGAACCCTGTATATCATAACAGGACTATTATGTATTTCAAATGGGATGATGTTTGTCCTTGAGCGCTACTAATCCTTGTTTCACGTAAGCTTGCCATTAATGGTCTTGCCATTAATGGCCAATTAATGCCATCTCTTAATGGTCACGTGACCTTATCACATCTCATTGGCTGCTGTTGGGGTGCAGCGGTAAAAATTAGTTCGTTATTTAACATGGTGATATGTCTTTATATGTTGGAAGAGAATTGTCAAATTTATATTTTCGTAACTGTTTCAGTGAAATATATTACACAACACACCGCCTATGGCCTATGGCGCGAAAGCATTAGCCAATTAAGATAAGGGGGAAGTTAGTTGCACGTGGAGTGATATATGTCAGCTGGGCAAGGTTATATGAAACAGAGATTAGATGAGCAACCAATCGGAGTAGTGCAGTGTTGTCATAGTGCATTTCCCCTATGTGGTGTGTGATGAGCACCAAACTAATCAATCTCTAATAAATACTATTTGGGCTAAGACAACAATTCAGACTTTGCAAAAACTGATCCATGAGGAAGGAGAGAGTACTGTATTTAAAATAACCGTAAAAACCCAATATTTTTAGCTCATAGTTTTCCTTATACAAATAAAGTAGATACCATTATATTATAACAATGCATTGTAACGTAAGCACTGTAATGAATATCATTATTGGTTGGCATGTATGCGTGAACATATATTTGAAATTACTCATAACTGAAACGTAAACATTTGACATGACGTGATAAAAGATATATGTACTTTGAATAAGCCAATATGTTTGTTAAATTCAATGAGAGGAAACAATACTCTTCGTGCTGGTCTGGTAGAACGTGTCTGGTCACATTATATCTTTGTTTATGAATGGTTCGTAATCTCTATTTACTCTAGAGAGTTCAAAGCAGCGTTATTCAGTTACTCTTCCATGAAACAGTGTATCAGCAGCTGGATCAATGAGACACGATCCACCTTCCCCCTTACTACTGCCAGAACAATCCATTTGAGTTAATATGGGCTCAAGTTATGGTGCAAACAGAAATAATATTTTTAAACTGACTGACGTTGAACGACTTATTCACGAAGAAATTAACAAAGAACACAGCAAGGCTGGGAAAACTGCATGAGACATGCCGATAAACTACAAGAAGACGACTTTTGGAAAGAAATAGCTCATAACAAAATTTTGGAACCTATCATCATAAATTTGCAGTACTCAGATGATGAAGACAATGACAATGATGAATTATCTCTTAACATAAGTAAAATTCACAGCTATATGGATGTACCACTGGTATTTTTGTTGGATTAGAAAAATAAGAAATTCATAAACTATAATTAATTTGAAACTAAATATTTAAACAATTTGCGTAATATATGAATATTCATGTTGCAATTGTGATTTCAACAACTCCATTATTATAAAACTTTGGAAAATTCAGTTTGCATTTCCTTATGTCTAGCACCAAGAACACTCACAAGTGTGCGAGAAAGAGGGAAATATAAAAAGAGTGGGGATAACGAGGTGGCAATGCTAAATGCGCTAACGTATCTGATTCGCTACAGGCGAGAACTCTTCCCATTTGAAACACATAATAGTTTTGCAAATCTGTTGTTTGCATCCTTAGCTATAGTATATGGTTATAAGCCTCAGCTTTTTACTTTTATTTGCTATGAATTTAGGTATTAAAGGGGAAGTTAAAACAGTGCAACACAGATTACACAGAAAATGCAGCTAGTTACAGTGGAGTAATAAATATTATACAAATAAAAATATTTAGTAATTATCTTCCACTTAACTTAAGAAGTTGATGACAATACTTCTATCTTCTTTTTGCAATATTTTTATTGAGAAAAAGAAGATATAAGTATTGTCATCAACTTCTTAAGTTAAGTGGAAGATAATTACTAAATATTTTTATTTGTGTAATAGTGCAACACAGGTTGCACTTCAGGTTTCAGCTCTTCATCTCCATCCATATGTTTGAAATTTAAAATAAATCTTTTGTCATGGAAATGTGTTGTGAAAGCATTATATGAAACAAACCTGTAGTTGGTGATGTAATACTGTAATTCTTACACATTGAGTTGACTGAGTAACTTTGTACTTTACATACCACAAATGTTCTTGCAACATATTTTGCCTCCACCTGAAGACATTATCAAGAAACTATCAACTGAGTAGAACTTTGGTGCTCCAACTGCTGATAGTTCTTTACTCAGCCTTATTGAATTGCCACCATATGTCTTGTTCTGAAGAACCATCGTCAGCTAGATCACCAAAGTTGTACTCAGATTACAACTTCATGGTAATGCCTTCAAGTGGAGATGAAATGTGCTGAAAGAAAATTTGTGGTATGTGAAGTAAATAGTGTCTCAGTTGACTCATTATATAAGTTTTAACTAGTATATTACTTCAAGTGTTAATTCCAATTTGCCTTTCAAAACTACAATTCTTATTTGTAAAGTTACAAATCAAATAAGTGATTGTTTCATATGAAATATTTTGATACTTATTTATACATTTTATGATAAATTAATTCCATAGGATACTCATCATCGTCTGCTGGAAGAGAAAGGTTATAAGAAGCCAGTGTTGCTGCTACATCCTTTGGGAGGCTGGACAAAGGATGATGATGTACCACTAGCTGTTCATATCAAACAGCATCAGGCAGTTCTAGAAGAAGGAGTGTTTGATCCTCAGAACACACTACTTGCCATTTTCCCTTCACCCATGCTATATGCTGGACCAACAGAAGTAAGTTAAATATTACAAATAGAAGCATTATTAACAGTGAAGTTTTCTTCATGTTGAAGTTTTGTTGAGTCACACTTGTTTACACTCACCTCCACTTATTATTTTTAAAAATGCTGGAACGTTTTCCAGGACATTCGCCCTCTTCCTCAGCAGTTTAGTAACTGACTCTCCCCCTTGCTTTCCTCTTCCTTCTCCTGTATCTGATCCTGTTGCCATCTGGTGTTAGGAGCGCAAAGTTTTAACACTTCAGTAAGTGGTGGGATTTCAAAATGTATAACATGTTCACTGTTTTTAATTATGTGGATTGTTTCCCAGATTTCTAATTCTATTGGTGATTCTAATGGTTTCAACAGTTTTATATTTTGCCCAATGTTGTGGTTTTCTTTCCAAAAATGATGTGATACAGCGGATTTGTCTATTAGCTTTAGTTTTATATTTCTCTGGTGTTCCTTTAGCCTGATTTCCAAGTTTCTCTTCAGTTTGCCTATGTAGAACTTCTCACAATCCTCACAATTGATCTGATAGATTCCGGATTTCAGTGTGTTTTGAATTGTATTCTTAAGAGGTTTGTTTAGAATGCTCTTCAGGTTGAATTTATTCTGGGAGGCCAATTTTATATTGAATTTTTTGAAGATTCTTTCAAATTTTTTAAAAGCCCAGGGGTGGTAAGTAAATATTTTATATTTCCAATTTTGGTCTGAAAGTGGTGTTAGTGTTGTATTTGACGAGATTACTTTTTGCCTTTCTTTCTTTTTGAGCATGTTCCTAATGAGATCAGGATTGAATCTATTTTCCTTTGCTACTCCTAATATATATTCTCGTTCTTTTTGAAAATCCTCTTTGCTCAATGGGACACTGTATAACCATTGGATCAAGCTTCTGAAGACTGCCAGTTGATATGAAATTGGGTCGCAACCATTCCTCTTGATATAATTGTCCACATAGAAAACCCACACATGTGGACAATTACATCAAAAGGAATGGTTGCAACCCAATTTCACATCAACTGGCAGTCTGCAGAAGCGTGATCCAACAGTTATACAGTGTCCCATTGAGCAAAGAGGATTTTCAAAAAGAACGAGAATATATATTAGGAGTAGCAAAGGAAAATAGATTCAACCCTGATCTCATTAGGAACATGCTCAAAAAGAAAGAAAGGCAAAAATAAATCTCGTCAAATACAACACTAACACCATTTTCAGACCAAAATTGGAAATATAAAAAATTGACTTACCACCCTGGGCTTTTAAACAATTTGAAAGAATCTTCAAAAAAATTCAATATAAAACTGGCCTCCCAGAATAAATTCAACCTGAAGAGCGTTCTAAACAAACCTCTTAAGAATACAATTCAAAACACACTGAAATCCGGAATCTATCAGATCAATTGTGAGGATTGTGAGAAGTTCTACATAGGCAAAACGAAGAGAAACTTGGAAATCAGGCTAAAGGAACACCAGAGATACATAAAACTAAAGCAAATAGACAAATCCACTGTATCACATCATTTTTGGAAAGAAAACCACAACATTGGGCAAAATATAAAACTGTTGAAACCATTAGAATCACCAATAGAATTAGACATCTGGGAAAAAATCCACATAATTAAAAACAGCGAACATGTTATAAATTTTGAAATCCCACCACTTAGTGTTAAAACTTTGCGCTCCTAACACCAGATGGCAACAGGATCAGATACAGGAGAAGAAAGAGGAAAGGAAGGGGGAGAGTTAGTCACTAAACTGCTGAGGAAGAGGGCAAATGTCCTGGAAAACGTTCCAGCGTTTTTAAAAATAATAAGTGAAGGTGAGTGTAAACAAGTGTGACTCAACAAAACTTCAACAAGAAGTAAGTTACACTGGATCCACTTTCAAGAAACAAATTTGTTCATTAGTTCATACTAGAGGTGGAAAAAATTACCTTAGATTCAGTTATATAAGTCTAAAAACTGTCCTTCAGCTTTTTGATTTGAGTACTTTTATAACCAGTTCCAAAAGTGATGCTCAGATTGCATAGGTTGGTCCAGAAGTCATATTTGGGTAATGTATTGGTTTGTTTAATAAATTCGTTCGATTCTTGTTACGTGTTTACGACAAACAACGCCTGCACTGTATGCCCGTATCACAACTATGGCAACGAAGTTGCCTAATTATCTAGGGGTAATCTGTTTACATACGCAAGGTCATTGAAAGTAAACAAGGCAATGATCTTTTCAAAACAAACTTTATTATGTGTAGTATGCACCATTATTATCAATAACATATCTCCATTTCTCAGGAAGATTATCAATTCCACTTTTCCAAAATCTTGCAGTTTTCTGGTTGACGAACTCTTCTATGGCGAGTCTGCAATCCTCCAAGGAAGTAAGGCGTTTGCCATTAAGGAAGTTTTGCAGGGATCTGAATAAATGATAGTCGGATGGGGCAATGTCTGGAGAATAAGGTGGGTGAGGTAACACATCCCAGTCGAAATCCCGTAATTTCTGATGAGTTACCATAGAAGTGTGTAGTTTGGCAATGTCTTGATGAAAGACGACTCCACCATTAGATACTAATTCTGGCCTGTTCTCTCCTAGGGCAACCTTCAGACGATCCAACTGAGAACAGTATTTCTCTAAATTGATGGTCTCCCCATTAGGAAGAAATTTATAATAAATAATTCCTTTACAATCCCACCAAATGCACAGCATAATCTTCTTAGGATGAAGCCCTGGTTTTGGAATTGAGAGTGGTGGTTCCCCTTTCTTACGCCATGACTTTCTCTTTCGGATGTTGTTGTTTACAATCCACTTTTCGTTTCCTGTAACCAGCTGTTTCAGAAAAGGGGCAGTTTCATTGCGTCTTATCAATGCATCACAGATGGAAATGCGCTGAACTAAATTTTGTTCACTCAGTTCGTGCGGAACCCATATATCCCGAAGATTTACGTAACCAGGTTTCCTTAAGGTGCCTGGCTACAGTTGCATGAGATAAGTTTAGCTCCTGACCTACCTCCCGAGTTGTTATTCTGGGGTTGTTCGTAATCATGTCGTTTATCCTTTCCTCATCCGTAACCACAGGTCGTCTAGAACGAGGTTTGTCTTTCACAGAGAAGTTCCCAGCTCAAAATCGAGTAAACCATTTTTGACATGCCCGATTCATCACTGCATCTTCTCCGTAAACAGCACAAATTTTCCGTTGAGTCTGTGAGGCGGTTTTACCTTTACGGTAATAAAACAGCAGTAAATGTCGAAAATGTTCCTTCTTGCCTTCCATAGTAACATTCACAAGCTACAACTCCACACTGTTTCATCCAAAACTCTTACTGAAGTTTGATTACCAATTCTTACATAAGTTGACCTATTTACCTTTGGCCGTGAGGACGCTGTGGTTAGTGTTCATAGCATTCTTTTCAGTTATTGTATTTGTAAACAAACCCCATATTGTTAGGCAACTTCTTTGACATAAAAGTAATGGGGGCATGCAGTGTTCTCAGGTGTTCTTAGTCGTAAACACGTAACAAGAATCGAACAAATTTATGAGACAACCCGATACATATTAAAATAACACATTTTCCAAATGTAAAAATTATGTAAAAGATATTCCTAAGCAGAAAGTTTTTCCTTTTCAAATACTGTTTGTGGCATTAGTTTGTCACTTTTGGCATTGCCGTGCTTAAATTACAAGCTAAATTTTTTTCCAACACATAGCTTTATTAGATGACAGTTATGAAACATTCTGTTACGTTTGTGATCTAAGCAATGGTGGATATAGGATTGAGGAAAGCCTCATTGTTAGTGTTTGGGTTCATATAAAAGAATGAACTTGTTAACTGTATAAAGAAATTGGAGAAAACTTCATTCTTTATTGCAGTATATGATATGATTTATTAAGTACTGAAACAAACACATCTTGGGCTACTCCTGAGCAGGGCCATGGCCCCTTTGCTAACAGGGCAGCCCTTCAATACAGTTACATATGTTTTACGTTTTTGCCCCTTTTAATAGTCATTACTTTCCATTTCTTTCCTATCCTGCACAGTTTTGCCAAATTTGCTATCCCTGTAAATTGTTACTAGTTTCAACTTCATATTACTATTGTTTCACTGTGTGTTTATTCACTGAGTTTGCTATTTACTTCCTTTTATAGTGACAATGGGCCATATTAATAGTCAGACTTGGTCCAGACCAACTTGTTACTTCCGGTAGCCTACCGGTAGACCATCGATTTTCTTATTCATAAACCGGGATTAGCGATAGTCCGGGGACCAAACACGTTGGTCTGGCTCAAATTTTGGTTCGCCTCCAAGGGTTAGATTAAAGGTGGACTATCTTTGCAACATGGACGGCAGTGAAGTGATGAATGTAGCCGGGGTGGGCAGAATTCGTGAAATAAGACAATGGAGGAAAACTTATCTACCAAGAATAGAAATTATTGCGAAGTACGACGTCCTAACTTCAAAAGCAGATACAGGTTTAGTAAAGCAAACACCAGAAAGCTGATAGAAATGATTCGTCCTAATCTGTACGTCTGGGATGATAACCGCAGCCTGAGTATCTCAATTGACACTCAAATCGTAACAGCACTTCTGTATTATGCAAGAGGAGGATATCAAGACAACACTGCTGACCTGCACGATATTAGTCAGGTATCAGTAAGCTGCATTATCAGCAAACTTGGTATAAATTTCCCTCCATGCCTCCTTCTTTCTCACATTTGTATTTGTCGACACAGATTTATTTTCTATAATGTTCATTCTTTTTTGGACTAGAAATATTGGTCTTCCTCTGACCAATTGATATCATGCTTCTTCATATTGTCCATATTCACAGCACACCAAACTTTGTTACCGAACCTCAAACAGCAGCAGCAACTGTAAGAATGATTAAGAAAAAGCTGTGAAACTACCACAGAGATTTATAAACTTGTAGGCACACTGTGGTTTGTTTAGCACTCTATGAGACTCGTGCATGCGCAGAAGAACCTTTCTGCGTCGTGTAACATTTGCTCCATGCTGGTCCATGGCTTTACTTGATCCGAGGCTTTTTATCGTCTATGAATACCAAAAAGTTAGGCCGCCTTTGGTCCGGACCAAGTTAGTCGGAAGATAGTCTAGACCAAAGTGATAACTATGAATACAGTCTAAGGTCACTAAAATGGTTTTTACTTCTTCTGACATGTTATTTCATAAACTTGTTATGTGGGTTGGCTATAAAATGTTTTGACATTATATGGTTATTGTATCATATGTGGAAGTATATGTAATAAATTAGCATTAAAGCTTAAAATACAATTTATTATATAATAAATATGACATGAATACACTCTTAGACAATATTGTACATGAAATATCACATACAGTTTCTTAATTCAGAACACTTCTAACATAAACTTCTCAGTTTACTACAGCAGCATCAATATAACAAACTACAATAGGATTGAAATTATGTAAAGCAGTGTATAAGGTTAAACTCATAGTTAATTAGTACAAAATTGAATCGAGAATATATTGACACATTGCTTCACTCACCTGTTTATTCACAGGACATGTTTCAAGAGCTCTTGCTCTTATCCTCAGCTGATACTCGACTAGTGCAAGTTGTAGTGGTTTCTTCTTTCTCCGTATTGTCAATAGATGGCGTGATGTACTTGTCAAAGATGTCCGGTGGTGGAGTTTCAAAATTCATGACTCTATGACGATTTTTGTTAATGAAGATTTTTTCCCATACGGAAAGGTCTATGGGGTGATTAACGTATTTTATTAGAGATGTTTCCAAATTGATGTCATGTCTAGTATTCAAAAAATGAAAAGCCACTGCTGATTTTTCTGTTTCACCATTTTTAATGTTTCTCATATGTTCTTTAGTTCTGATGTTAATATTTCTTTTTGTTTTTCCTATATAAATTTTAGGGAAATATTAACATCAGAACTAAAGAACATATGAGAAACATTAAAAATGGTGAAACAGAAAAATCAGCAGTGGCTTTTCATTTTTTGAATACTAGACATGACATCAATTTGGAAACATCTCTAATAAAATACGTTAATCACCCCATAGACCTTTCCGTATGGGAAAAAATCTTCATTAACAAAAATCGTCATAGAGTCATGAATTTTGAAACTCCACCACCGGACATCTTTGACAAGTACATCACGCCATCTATTGACAATACGGAGAAAGAAGAAACCACTACAACTTGCACTAGTCGAGTATCAGCTGAGGATAAGAGCAAGAGCTCTTGAAACATGTCCTGTGAATAAACAGGTGAGTGAAGCAATGTGTCAATATATTCTCGATTCAATTTTGTACTAGTTTGTGCTTCACTGTCCCTACGCTTCTTTCAAGTTTATACTCATAGTTAATTCTCTGCATAATACAGTTCATGGCATGCAGACAATGTTGAGCAAGGTCTACCCAGAATCCGAAGACTCCTCTCTGTATACGTGGGAGCACCTGAGGTATCTCCAGGGATCTTTCCAGTAGGACAATACCTAGAGTCTTAAAAGCCCCCTCCCCCATTACAGGGTGGTGGTGGATATGCCACTTATGTGCATCAACCCTTCTGGGAAGATTGAAGAACCTCAGTAGGGACACCAGTGATCTAGCACACCATGCTCCTAGCTCTACAGGCTAGTACTAGGGACTTTTTAGGCAACCCTCAATCCTGTACACCACACACATGTACCCAATACCCATTTGTGTCGAGAACCACTACCCCATTGAGTCCTACCCAATCCGAACAACTCCCCTTTGGGAGGGGCTCAGATTGCATGCAAATACTCACACACACACTTATAATCAGAACTGAGTCTAATGCAATCAACATAGAAGTAGGTATTCAATTAAATTATGGATACCTTATGTTGCTAACTTAAAACAAATTTTGTTTATCCTTTAATTTTGAACATTACGCTACATAATAACACCTTTGAGACGGCTTATGATCCATTAAGTACCAAACTTAAACAGTATGACAATTTACAATAAAACTCTGTGTAAAATCGTGGTTTATTATCCCCTGCAAACCATGATCACCCAAATTTATGAAACCAAGTCTATTACCTCACCAATTAACTTTTGATGGACACTGCTGTTGGAACAGATACTGCTGAATGCTGTGTAGATGGATTGGCCACAACCCTGACGAAGTCGCTCAGTCACCATATCATGTCCAAGGTTGAATGGAATGACTTCCTCTCTTACTGTTCTACCACTCCCCAAACAGTACACAGACCACTGATTACACAGAAAATGAAGCTAGTTACAGTGGAATAATAAATATTATACAAATAAAATATTTAGTGATTATGTTCCACTTATCTTAAGAAGTTGATGACAATACTTCTGTCTTCTCTAATTGAAATTAATTTCGTGGACATTTGCCCACATCTTCAGTCAAACACACTTTGTTGTCAAGGATACCATGTATTTACTAATTTGCGTATTACCAACATCTGAAGACGAAACAAACCTAAAAACAGAATCAATTGCGGGTATGTCAAAATTCATTACGCGATTTTTATTTTTTAAAATAAATATTTTTTCCAAACTATTAAATCTATGGGAACATTTAATTGTTTTAATAATTTAACTTCAGGATTTATTTCATGGTTAAATGACCATAACTGATCTGCCACGGCCGATTTATCAGTTTGTTTATATCTAATGTTACGAAAATGTTCTTTATTTCTGGTTTCCAAACTATGTTTCGTCTTTCCAATATAAACCTGATCACAATCTAAGCAACTAAATTGATAAATACCAGATTTTTTTATTATTAGGAATTTTATCTTTTTTAGAAAATTGTAATAAATTTTTAATACTATTTATTAATTTTTAGATGAGTCGTATTTATTATACACCTGCTTCACTTTCGTACCTATTTTGAGGACATGTTTCGCAAATCATCGTTTGCATCTTCTGCTCTTATGCGACTAAAGCTTGATCCAGTGGTGTGGTGGGTGTGGGTAATTCTGGAATTGCTGCTGCCATCTGTTGATTTAGTGATGAACTGAAATGTGGGATTCTCTTCTGGCGGGATTTCAAAGTTCATTAGTTGGTTTTTATGCTTTTCTATGTATATTCTCTCCCATATGACAAGTTCACTATGTTTTTGTACGTATTTTAGTAATTCTGTGCTATCTTCAATTTCATGATTTTCAGACCAGAAATGAGCTGCTATTGCGGACTTATCAATATTTTTGTATCTTAATTGCCTGAAGTGTTCTTTCTTTCTAGTGCCTATGTTTCTTTTTGTTCTCCCTATGTAAATTTTTTCACAGTCTTTACACTTAATCTTGTAAATGCTTGACTTTTCCTCTGGTTTTATCTTATCAGTATTATTACTGTGAAGTAGCGTTTTAATGTTGTAATTGTTTTTTGGTGCCAATGTTATATTATATTTCTTGAATATTTTTTGGAACTTTTTTGTGGCCCAGGGGTGGTAAGTAAATTTAGCAAATCTAATTTCTTGTTTTATTGGTGTGAGAGCTGTGATCTGTTTTAATCTCTTTTGAAGTTTGAATGATTTTAGTTTTTTATCTACAAGGTTTTTTCCATATCCATTTTTAATTGCAGTTTTTAAGGTTTGATGGTATTCGTTTTGATATTCTTGCTGGCTGAGGGGTAGATTTACTAATCTGTGTGTGAGACTGTTGATGGTGGTATGTTAGTGTGGAATTGGGTTGAAACTATTTGCTTTGATGTAATTATCTGTGTGTGTTGCTTTTCTATGGATACCAAATTCTAGTTTTTCATTGCTTTTTGTGATTTTAAGGTCCAGAAAAGGTAGAGTACAGTCCTCTTCAGTTTCCACTGTGAATTGTATGCTGGGTTCTTGCAGGCTGAGTAGTTTCAAAGCATCATCTATTTGTTTGTAGGGCACTATTGCAAAGATGTCGTTTACGTATCTGCACCATGTTTTAAAAATATAAGGGAAGGCTTTAGTTATATGTGTTTCAAAAAAGCTCATGTATAGATTGGCCAAAAATGGTGATAGCAGGCTTCCCATAGCTAGTCCTGAAATTTGTTTATAATATTTTCCATCGAAGACAAAATAATTTAGATGTATACCTGTTTCAGTCTTTGCCAAATATCTACATCCCCAGTCGGATGGCATGGTCGAAAGATACATCAAGACCTTAGAGGAACACCTGAGGAAGGTCGTGGCCAGCCATCAGCGAGACTGGGACGTCAAGGTGCCACTGTTCTTGCTGGCCTACCGCTCGTCTACACAGGACACAACTGGGATGACGCCAGCCAACTTAATGTTCGGCCGAGAGTTACGCCTCCCTTGTGACCTGGCTTTTGGAAGCCCTCCGGAAGCGAAACAGCCAGCGACCGTGTATGTGGAGAACTTGGTGGGCCATCTCCACTACATGCACGAGATGGCTCGCCAAAACATCCAGAAGGCGAGCGACCGCATGAAGACCAGGTATGACAGGCAAGCCAACAGCCAAGGGTTCCAGCATGGTGACCTGGTCTGGTTGTACCGTCCTACCCGGACCAAGGGACGCTGCCCGAAGCTCCAGCAGCCATGGCATGGACCGTACCAGGTGAAGAGGATTAACGACATGGTCTACCACATCCAGAAGGTTCCCCGAGGGAAGATGTTGGTGGTACACCTGAATCGCCTGGCACTCTACGATGGTGCTGTTCGGGACGACCAGCTTTGAGGAGGGAGCAGTGTCACCCGAACGTCGGAACTCCCTATAGAACCGGCAGCAGCAGCAGGAGACGGTCGGTGTTCGCCACGCCCACTCGTTTGTCTTATAGCGTTAACGAGAGGTGGCTGGAGAAAAAACATCACTGCGCCGTCTCTTTCTGTTCCACCTGAGTTCTCGAACTTACGGGATATTTCATCTAATCCAGAACCTTCCAGAATGGCCATCTGACCCTACATAAGCAACACGTCGGCCTGGAGAACAGAGTAGTTGTGGCCCTGGATTAAGCAGTTGGATTAAAGTTAATCCTGCTGCTAGGTGGCACTAGTTTCGCGTTAATCCACGGATTAAAGTGGATTAAGGCTTTTGGAGGGAAATTTGAAAATTTAGCGCCTGGAGCGTTAGGATTATGGTTAAACCAGTTGTTTAATCTGGGGCTATTTTATTTATTTATTTATTTATTTATTTATTGAGAAGATACATTGAAAATCACAATATTATTGATTTTATTGAATACAAAAAAAAATAGATTAACATGGTGAAAATGTAATTTTTTTCTTACAAGCTAAAAAAAAGTAGAGAAGGATAAAGTGTAAATAGATTAACATACAATATGATTTGGAAACATAATATAGCACTAGAGAACAAGTATATGTATTTTATAGGTTAAAAAGCACTTTGTTTTTAATGCACTAAAGTTCTTAATGCGTTTGGCTGACTAGAATAATTTTGAGCTGCGTGGTGCACTGGAGATTTGATGCTGGTTGAGGTTCTTCGTCCTCACTGCTGCTGCTATAGATACGAAAATTTGATGATTGCAGAGTGGTTTTGCGACGCAGGAGAGCATTATGTGTGGAAAGTTTTGATGAAGTTCTTGGTCGAAGGTTTGAATTTAGATGGGAATTATGACGTCGTCGTTATAGCTGGTGGACAAGCATCCTGAGTTCGATACTCTGTTGGAAATGGCGGGGCTTTTGCTGTTTCCCAGGAATATATTACAGCGGGCGTTGTGTTGACGACGGTGACCTTTGACAGGTAGACACTGGACGTAGAATACGTCGACATCTTGGATGTCGTGGTTTACTGTGACGATTTTCACGTTGCCGAAGAAGGTGGTGAACGAGGAGAGAATGCGAATGGGGGGAGGGAAGGTTTCCTTTGCTGGAGAGTTGGGCGTTGAATAGGAGTTTGATGGTCAGATTGTTTCCCACGTTGAAAGGATCACATTATTTTTGGGAATAAGGGCTGAACTTGACGATGTATCTTTTGAAGCCGCTACGAAACTTTTCTTCGCCTCCGTAGATGATGCAGAAGGAAGTTGAGTTGAGTTTGCTGATGAGTTCCGGGGATGCCTTGGCGAATCTGGTTGGCAGGAACACCTCGGTGTCGTCTAGTTTGGCGACGAGTTTTGTTCCGTGAATTGTGTCTAAGGTTTTAACGCCGACGACGCGATACGGGATGTTCTGCTGAAGCGAAGATACGCTTTGAGTGTCTGCACTGTGGGATAGCTCTTCTAGCTCGTTAAGAACTTGCAGGGACATGTTGGCACAGATGGCAGTTTTTGACAAATGAGGCAGGTCCGTCGATGTGAGTGGTTTGTGAGAGTAGGTGGTAATGTCGTGTGCACCTTCGAAAAGGAGCACAAGCCTGCTGGGCGTCTATGGAATGTTGGTTCCAAACGATTTCGACGTCGGCTGGAAGGTAGCAATGAAAGATGTTTTTGGCGTTTTGCAGCAACACTTTTCGTTCCTTGGGCAGCAGCACCTCGATGCGTCGACCGTTTTCGAGAAACTTTATGAGGACGGAGTAGCAGTTGGCGTCGGGTATCTGCGTTGGTACTTGCGGAGAAACTCTTGTATTTCTGCGCTGAGTTCGGAGAGATCTTCGTATAAGCCGAATTGGCAGCTGGAGCACAAGTGCGTAAGATGAACACGGAGTTTACAGCTGCGCAAGGGGTGAAAGCAGGAGGAGCAAGTGGTAGGTCCTGCACGACTCGCCGGTCATGCCTCCAAGAGAGCTCAGTTCCAACTGAAGGCAAAATGTGCGGTGAAAGAGGCATCCGGGGGAAGTGTTAATTAAGTTTGCTGTATCACACATCCGTTTGTGGGAAGGAAATTTGATATCCGCATGAAGGAGATTGCCTTATCTCACATCCGTGGGAAACCGCAGGAAGGAAGTGATACATCCGCCGGATGTGGCCTTTCTATTACAGGAAACCGTTGTGTCCCATGAGGCTGCTGCGAAGAAGCTCGAAAAGTGACTGAGAGCACGAGCATAGCAGCTCGTGAAGAAATTGGTGGAAATTAAGATGGAAATTTTTGGATGCTTTGCGCAAAATCAGACTTTAGATAGTGCTCTGCCTCCAGAAAAGTTCTGAAATTAGCACAGCGTATGTATTTTGTGAACTGGGTGAAATTCATGTTGTCGAATGGTGGTGAAGCATATATTTGCGGTATGCCATTATCTGATTTTGAACGCCGGGCTTTTCTTTGTTTTTGTGATAGAGAATGTCTGTGATAATTCTCTGCAGGCTATCCAGCACGATCCACTCTTGGTGATTGAGCGTGACGGAGGCTCCCTGCAGATCTTTGAGGACGATTTTTAGCTTTCCAAACGCATTTTTGATCACAAAGAAGACGCCGTTGCTGAGTTGGTAGGATTGAAGAGGGCTCAGACCAGTTTCAAAATGGTGTCGTTGAATGATAGCCTTAATATCAACGAGATTTTGCCACTGTGTGGAACCCAGGACCACTGCGTTGCGCTGTCCGGACATTGCAATGGTGACCACCAGCTGGTGCGGCGACACGGGCGAGAAGCCCACGCACACGAATTTGCTCTGTTTGGGATTTAGGAAGTATATGTCCGACAGAGGACCCACCACGTTTCTGGGTTGGAGCTTAACCTCTTCCTGTTCTGTTGGAGCGGGACTATCGCTATTGCTGATGAGTTGCGTGACGTCGGCATCGGGGATGCGAAGTCTCCTTTTCGCACGGCACTTGTTGCTGTTTGCACTGAAACAAGAGAAAGATAGAGAGATAGAGAAATGAAGCGTTTGGAATGCACCTTAAACGAGAGAAACCAATAAAAAAAGTCGGTTGTGCACTAACCTGGATGACGTGGCTGCCTCCGCGGTCTGCATGGCTGACTGATACTGGCGACAGCCGGTGCGACTGCGAGTTTTATAGCAGCGGCAGCGTGTTCTGAAAGCACGGACAAGACAGCTGATGACGAATGCGAATAGGAAGTGGAGATGAGTGGCGTCACAATGAGTGAGCTACTTAGCTGCAGAGACTCGCAAGACGGCTGGGCGTTAGTGCACTTGGCTCGGCATACGTGCTTGTAGGTTTTGAGAATGACGTCATCGTTGTGTGCGAAATTGCTGACGTGAAATTTGGAGAAGAATGAATGCTTAGGAAGACCGAAGCAGCGGTGAGAGAGGTAGTCAATGACGTAATGCTTGCAGGTGGTGCTGTCACGACCTTGCAGCCTTCTGAAGTTAGCGGACCATTGGGTGCCGCAGAGGTTGTTGAGAAATTTAATAAAACGAGGCGAAAGGGGTCCCATTCCATAACTGTCAAAATATTCTCCCCGGCCGTTTTTTTGGTAAAAAGATGCAAACCCAGTGCTTGCCCGGTTGCGTGCTGGGATCGGTGTTGGCGACTAGAGCCAAGGGGAGCCTTGTAATGGTATGAATTTTGGGAAGCATATCGGAGGGGAAGACGCCCAAAAAGTGAGGACGCGTGGTGGGGCATGTCGATAAAAATCGGTTTATTTGAAAGGTGTTCATGATACCAAAATGGATCGGTTGGCGTCTATTTCGAGAGTGCGGTGAACTTCCGCCAGCACCAAGAGAATAACAGGTTCTGTCAACGTATTGCCGAAACCGATGCTTATAGAGACGGTGCCGTGGCGTTGCCCCGAGATGAGAGATTCATTGGCGCTTATGTCGGCAGTGAGATCGAAGGCCATTACCGTGTATCCTAAGGGGTATGCTTGCCCAGAGATGGAGTGCCCTTCGTCTTTGAAATGAATTCCTAGGCCGTCCTGCAGGGTCTGAAAGCATTGCAGATAGTGCGGCTTTTAAAAGTCGGCTTGAAGCGGTTGAGATGGAACGGGCTGGCCGTTGACATAGAGCTGAAAGGAGTTAATGTTGAAGTGTTGTAAATTGTATGGATTTTTGATGACATCGCCGGAATAAGCCTTGTCGGTGACCATGGCCACGACCACCCTTTTGGGAATTTGCCCTGGATTCCTTTGGGGTGCTGAGGGCGTGAAAGCTCACATGCTTGAGGGGATACTTTGCGTTGCTCTTGGCCAGCACGGCTTGATGCGCCAGCTTGATGGTCGACGAGGGGCGCACGGTTTTCAGACGCAGGGTGTCCGACTGTATTTCGGCGTAGCCCTTAAAGGTGGTGACGTCGGAAAACCAATAGAATTGTGGCGAAGCAGGGGTGAGCTTGATGGTCATGCTGACGTTGATCAACAGAAGCGTCTCCTGTCTGAATAGGGCGTTAGACAGGGGGCCAATGAGTTGACGATGTTGCTGCCTTTGGTGCAGCCGTGACGCCATTGAAATCCTGCATTGGCGATGAAAGTGTCCATGATGCCCGCTGTGTCCTTCCACAGGGACGATTCTAGTTTGCTGTTCATGGCATCTTCGGAGTAATTGAGGACGTCTCGAAATAAGTTCTGTAGGGGTAGCCGGCTTGAGGCATGGAAACGATCACATTGTTTAGCGATACCTCGACCTGCTGAAACAGGGAATTTAATGCATTGTTGACCAAAGTGGCGTTAACTTCGGCCTTGATGGGCGCCCCTTGGTCGTCTACAATGCGCACCGTGATCTCGAGCACGACAAAGGTCAGGTCCAGGTAATCGTCTGCATTTCCGGAATAATGAAAGGTAATTGGCGCATTTTTCATTAACGTGTTTTGAGGGTTTAGAAATATGATTCGAGATTCCTCGATGCTCATCTGAATGGGGACATCCTTGAAGAGGTCCAGTTCAGAGCTCATGAGAACGGCTGCTTCCCTCATTTCGAGAAAACGTCCTGAACCTTCCGCCTTCCACGTTTCAGCTTCGAATGCTTGCCGCGGCTGGGTTTGGTTCGTTTTATTCTCTTGATGCGTCTGAATCCGGAGCCGAGCATGATATCGATCTTTTCCTCGGCCTTTCGCTTCAGATTGGATCCGGCCTCCTTTAACCTCTTTCTAAGGGCCAAGCTGGGCGCTGCTTCAGAGGTGGCGACATCGGAGAGCACGTGAGCGCCCACCTTTAGCGCTTCCTTCCCGACAGCCTTTGCCCCTCTCTTTAGAAAGGGTAGCACCCGTCTGAAGGGTCCTCCAAGAGCAGAAAAGAGTCCGCTGCCTTTTTGGTAGCGTTTGCCCCTGTAGAGAACGAAATACCGGTGGTCCAATGCGCCGCCCGCCTGATTAAGGTAGTACTCCGTGACGGTGTGCACATCCATTATTGTGGTTTGGGACGGAAAGCGAGAACTATAGTAGATGAAAATCCGTCGGCAAATGGCAAGAGATCGCCATAACCGTTCCCTAAATCTATGTTCACCGACTTGAAGTCCTGTTGAACGAGGGGTACCCAATTTTGTGGGAAGGTCTTTTCGTCGGTCATGTAAGTGTTATTACTTCTCTCGTATTTCACAGCTACGCTTTCTATAACCTGCGCGAAAGTATCTCCCACCACTTGCGGTGTGACTAGATTGCAGTAGATGAACATTTCGTAAGGAAACCCCATATAGGGATCTACTGGTTGTTTTGGTCCTGCCTGCAGAATGACGTTGGTGTAGGGATCGATACCTAGCATTTTGGCCATCGAAGGCGTCATCATCAAACTGTGAATGACATGCAATGTTTCCCTGTACAGAGACCACACTGGAAGGCCGAGGAAGAGCGGCTGCCGGGGTGGGTTCGCTCTTGTCTGGCGCCGAGGGAGGTTGTGGTGGCTGTTGATCGGATGGTTTGGGTTTTCAGGTATATTGCGCAAGGGGCTTCGCCAGGTTTGGTCTTATGTTTCGTTTGCTTCGGTCTCCTGTTAGGTCTCTGCTCGGGCGCGTCGTTCAAGGTTTCGTTTTCACCGACGACGTAGGGTACAGCCGTGCGCACCACGTTCTCCACATACCCTTCGAAGGGAGCGTCGAGCAATCGCTCTGGATGCGCGACCTCTGCATTGACGCTCTCCTTAGTCTCCTAGTCGAGGATGAAGAAATTTTCCACCGACAAATGTTCCAGAATGACGTCATTAACGAGTTTCACCAGATCTTTGGGCTGGTGCACGATGCCTTGCGGTATTTCCAAGCTGAACTTTGACCGCGTGGGAAGAGGCGTCATGGTGTATTTGGTGCTAATGATGCATGCGTCGGCTAGAGCGATGTTGTAGAATTTTACAGGATACCTGACCTACAGAACGACCTCCCATTCCCCTTGCAGGACGATCCTCTCGGGCAACATGTTTGAGAATCTTGCCGTGGAGTTATCGGTAAAGTGTTCCATGGAGGCATTGCTCACCAGCGTGAGGGAAAACGGCTTTGTCTTGATCATGCCGAATCGATGGTCGAAGCCTGGACCCACGAGTTGAATTTGGCCGGATAACCCTTCAACTTCACTAACAGCTGTTTGTTGCGCCCTCTGCCTTTGGTTTGCAAAATGCGCTCGATTTTGAAAGTTTCGGGAAGCGCGAACTTTTGCAGCTCTTCTGTGTAAAATATGCCGTTTATGGCTTCTCCGGCCAGATCCTTCAACTTATATACCACGGGTCGGCCGCGCACCACCTCGGCTATCTCGAATATTTCGTCCGTCCAATTCTGCTCGTACCCCTTGTGGAATGTCATTTTTCCTTGGAAATGCGCACGTGGTCGCCGGCCGAATATTTGGCTCTGCTTGCCATCGACAAGCGCCTGTTTCCGTACAGATTGCGGTACACTTGCAGGATGTTAGACTCGTTGACCTGCTTGGGCGCCATCTTTATGGACCTGTGATACGAACTCTTGTACGACTCGAGGAGGGCCGGAAGAACCTCCACGTATCTGTAAGTGTTTTTGAGAGTGAAATACCTCCAAATCTTGGTCTTTAAGGTTCGGTTAAATCGTTCCACGACGCGGGCTTTGACGTTATTTTTGGTGGTGTAATGTTGCACGTTGTATTTCTTTAGAAAATCGCGAAAAGTTCAGTTGGTGAACTCCATTCTCTTGTCCGTTTGGAGGACCCTAGGAACCCGCTAGGAAAATATGGAACCAAACGCCTGCGCCACTTCTGCCCCAAGTTTCTTTTTCATAGGAACCGCCCATGCATATTTGGAGAATACGTCTATGACGGTTAGAATGTAGGCATAGGGTTTGTTGTGCTCCCTGACGCTGCTCATGACGTTGAAATCGGCTTCCCACAGATCGTCCATATTGGTCACGTGGTAATATCTGGTGGGGAACCGTTTTTTAAAGGCTTGTGCAAAGTGTTACTGTCCTGGGTTCGAAGGAAGGACTCGATGTTGGCCTTTGACTCTCCGGAAGCCCTTCTGAGGGACTTTACCGTTACCAAGCCGGCATAATGTTCCTGTTTGGCATAAAATCGCCTTTACGCCTTCCATTCCTTCATCGCTAGCTTTTTTTTTTACAGAGGCTCCCAACGGCGAGGGCGCAATTGATAAGTATTGGAGGGCGACTTTGGCTTCTTTCATTTGCGAGGCGACACAGGATTTCGTTTTATCGTCCTAGGCGCAACTTCCTGCTTCACCCGTGCGACCGGTTCCAAGTCTTGGTAGGCGTCATCGTCGTCGTCGTCGCCTTTGTTGTTGTTAAGGAAAGGCCGTCTTACTTGTGTCACCAGATCCAAATACTTCCCCAATTTATATTTTACCAGACGCCACTTTTCGTCAGCCGACAGTTTTGCTTGCTCCACGTTCTCTATTTCCTTAACTAATCTAGAAATGCTTTTGTCTACGACGTGAAGCTTTTCCGCGGTTTTGGGCTGCATGGTCACGACGACCTGTCGACCGTACTTCATCCTGCAAATTTTGACACGAGTGCACTGGCCAGCGAAGCGAGCACGGGAAGCAGAAACGCTGGAAGAAAACCTCCTTTTTGAATTAATATTTTCTTCCTTTTCTTTAAGGGAATCCGTTTGTCTACCAGCTTCCTCCAAGATGCCTTATGCTTCTTTAAGCAACTTAGGCACTTTTGCGGAAGTTGCACGTGACCTCTGCACACGTTGAGCATGCATTCGCAAATGGCCTTTATGAGATCTCCATCGGCAGTGTTTAACAATTTTTTGCGTTGAGGCGTCTTCGTCTTGGCTAAGGCCGACAAATTTCCGTGCTGCCTCGCTATGAGCGGACTGCTCAATTTGGCGATGCTCAATCTGCCTCTAACCATGTTTGCACGGGAATGACGATGGCGTAGAAAGATGATCCTTATTTAGCCTGCCAAAAACACCATGTAAATGCACGTTTAGTCCTGCAACACCCTATATAGCGGCTAAGCCACCCTGAAGGGCAATTCATTTTTTGTTTCGTTCAGTGGCCTCAGTTAGGTACGAAATAAGAGAGCGTTTCGTCCGGAAGGTCACCGGTTCGATACCTGTATAGGTCGGGCGTATATTCCGTGCACTCTAGCACGGTGCGTGTGCTCGGTAGCCTTCTGGAAGGCCTTCAAAAGAAACCTAGAGTTCCTGGGTTCGATCTGTTGGCATAGTCTTTCTATCTGCATTTTGTCCCTGTTATTTTTGAAGACCACGATGTAGTTCGCATTCAGAGATGTGTTCCTGTATTTCTACCCTTGCGGAAACACGTTTTGCAGGATGTACACGATTCCGAAGCGCTTGTGATGAGAGTCTCTGGTGAAAAAGTTTGACACGTTCTTTCCCCCGCCCTCCTCCATGAGCTCGTCCAAAATGACCAGAAAGTTCTCCCCGACATCCTCTAGTTGAGGAATGCCCGGGTGGGCCTCGCACTTTAGAGGCAAGTCTTCGAGCCTCGGCGAATATTCCGGCGGGTGGCACCACAGCACCCTCTTCGGGCGCTTGTCGTACATGCGGTCGGCGTGACGTATGAGGTTTCTCACGAAGGTCGACTTTCCGCATCGCGACGGTCCCGGCACCAGCATCGTGCTGGGAAAATTGAACCTTCACAAGTCCGGAGGGCGTAGGTTCGAACTGACCCACAGGCGAACCGGGTACCTCATTTATCCCGAAGCCTCTTGTAACCGTAAGGGTGAGAGTCGTAGCCCTCAGCGAGCACTCGCTTGTTCACCAGCATGCGGAAGGTCTTGACGCCGGGTTCGGTCATGATCGTCCACGAGGGTTTCCTAGATATCTGGGTCCCCGCCAGCGTCCCCGTCCTGCCGGGGTCCCTCAGCACCATGTCCCGAATCACTTCGGCGTTCACCAGCTCCAAGTTCCCCGAATTAAGGTTGATGCCCTTCACCTTGCACACCGAGAAGATCTTGCCCGTCTCCGGGGACCGAATCTCCATGCAGTAGCTCTTCGGCCCCGTGGAGGCAAACCGGGAGATATACGAGCCCCGTCCGCACTTCTCCAACTCGTCCGTCATGTCTCCCAGGAGGCGTCCGACAGACGGCCTCCATTCCCCCGGAGCGGCGGCGGCGACGACGGAGTCGGTGTCGAAGTAGATCACCCGTTATCCGAGGCGCTTGAGGTAGGAGTAGAGCACAAGACGGGCGTGCGCCGTGGTGTATGCCACGACAACCGCATTGGCGGTGGGGTTGACCTTGGGACTATGCTCGCAGTACCGCCACACCATGTACATGATGTCGTCGGTGACGGGCATGTAGGTCTGCACTTCGACGCCCGGGTCGTTGAGCAGCTACAGGAGGTGGTCGTACCGGTCCACTAACTCGCAAGTGGGGAGGTTTTCCCTCTGCCCGAGCTTGCCCCAGAGGCTGTTGAGAATCAGCTTGGCCAGCTCGCGCCTGCCGGGGTTGGGTGCGATGGCCTGGGGGTCTAGGTCGACGCCTTCATGCTCCGGGAACTCCCTCAGGTAGCGCTCTCTCGCGGCAGGCGTGTCGCAGCCCCAAGGCCACTCGCAGGCTCACGTCTTCATCTTGAGGAAGTGGTCCACGTAGTCCTCGAAAAGTCCCTTGGCTCCGGTGGCCGGGTCGTACTGCACCACGTCGTACTTCCTGATCTCGTAGACTTGGAGGAGGCGATAGCCATTCTCGAGGGCGACTTTGACTTCGTCGACCACACAGGTGCCCGTCAGGGCTCTCTCGCCGTCTCGGTGGTCACACTCTTCTTGGTTCTCCGCCTCTGCACAAGCGCGGCATAGGGGAAACATGAGCTTTCCATTGATGCGCGCCGGCAGCACCGGGTGGTAGAGGTGTTGAAGCGGTGTAACCTTCGCCTTGACCAGCCCGCCGGGCACGTCTTCAAGGCGCGGAAAGCGATCCACGTGGATCTTCGGGTGGCCGACGGGGTAGGGCTTGGTCTTGACGAAAGGGTACAGGCTGCAGACATCGTTGTAGAAGATCTTAGTGTCCCCCTTGGCCTCGCAGTAGGTCTTGGTGCAGTTGGTGCGTCCTCCGTAGAAGGCGTCTCTAGGGTTCAGGGGTTCGGGAACCGGGAAGATCCTGGCGTGGCGCTCGAGGTCTCGGTCCGCCTTCATCATGGCGTTAGAGTCGCACTCCCACATTTCCACCACGGCATATCCGGCCGGCCTGATCTTGGCCGTGACCTTCTCGGTGCCCTCCAACCTGGAGGCCATGGTTTCGCTGGCCGTGTTGTAGATCGGGGCATGGCGGTTGTGAAAACACCGCGGACAGCCGTGGTAGAAACACCCGTGGAAGAAGTACGCGGTTTTTTCTTCCTCTCTGTACCCATCCACCCTGTACCCAACAAGTTTAACTTCGCGTCCTCTCATAACGTGCTGAATAACAATATTGTGTTGTAACTCTAGCCAAGTCAGCCATATGCATGCTATGCGAGAGTGCCTGTCCGCAAGTCGATACCCGCCCGGGGGCAAGAGGGCAATTTTTTTCGGCGGCATGAAGCGCTTCCTGTACACTCACATGCACGCCTGCGCGATGGTGACGCATTCCCTGAACGGATCTATGCCGTTCTCGTCCAAGAATTCCCTTCTGAATTTTGAAACTCCCTGACTGAGCAGAAAGACGTCCATATAACAATACATCACCATTTCCGCCTTCATGTCGAAGACGTAACCGGAGGGCAACTTTTCTTCGTGCCACTGTTTGAAGGCCTTTCGGGCCTCTACCGGCATGCCCTCCGGGCAGTAATACTTTTTGTCGGGAATGGGACCGCCGTAGTGCTCGTTTTCCTTGGTGTTAAATAGATAAGGAAAGTAGCCTTTGCATTCCTTCAACTCGAAGGTCTTGGAAAAGCGAGACAGCGGCATGGGTATGAACTTCAGCGAGTCGATAAATGTGACGTCACCGTATTTCATTCGGTATATCTTGCCGCCGTTCATGATAAGCTCCGGCGTCCATTTTAAGTGTCCCACCATGTACTTTAATAAAAACTGACCGTCGTAGGCTCTGAGGTTATGAGCCACCACGATGACGTCCCAGGCTTCGAACCTCGGTTGTCCAATATGCTCAAAAAATTGCTTCAGACGATCGTTCGTAAATAACCCTTCTTTGTGCCGCACTCGGTGCAGAACGCCATCTTGGATGGTTCGTCGATGCAAAGCGGACAGGCTTGGTATAAGACGCACAAGTTAGGTTCATGCTCGTATGTATTCTGTTTACCAGCATAAGGTTTGCTTTGAGTTCATTCGAAATCTATAAACATAAACACGTAGCGGTTTCTTCTGCACTTACTAGCATAAGGTTGCATGAAACACAAGTAATTGGAATCGGCGTGCGTCTTGCAATGTGTGCAATATTTTTCACCGCACTGGTGCAAAGTTTTTCTGTGTCTCAAATTCACGAGCTTATTGCAAAATGCACACACCTTCTCTACGTCGCACACCGACAACTGCTTTGGATATAATGCGCCCTTCTTGGCGTGGTTCAAATAACACGAAGCCCCCTTAAAGTCTCTGTTGCACGCGGCACAGTGTATGTGAACATCAAATCTCGCATTGCATTGTTGGTGACATTTAGAGCACTTTGCGTCGCATCTATGAAATTCTCTTTTGTGTGTCGAGGGAAGGTGACACTAAAGCAATAATATTTGCATTTAAAGCACTTGTGGAGGTCGACGATGGCGTTAAAGTGCCTCTGGTGAAACATAACATCGATGTGTTTATCGCATGTCTTATCTGAAGCGTATAGCACGTGCTTGCCGGTATGATCGCCAAACACCGTCAGAGCGTAGCCTTTTAACGCGTTATCAAAGCTTCTGACGTCATCTATTGTGCAGCCGTTGTTATCCTTCCCTATGCGCTCGCACAAGGTTACGGCTTTCTGTTTTGCAGATAATCCGAACGCCTAATGGTGGTATAGTTGACGTCACGATCCACTTTGGCTTTGGCTACAACAATGGCTCTTGCTAAGCCCAGTTTTTTTTTTTAATTTTGGTTTTTAATTTCCGCGATTCCTTTGTTACCGCTGCACGCATCGCATGGTTGGTAACACGAACCCGCGACATTTTGGTCCACACAAAGTTCACTTTCAGAGGACCGCTCAGCAGGAACTGCTGGTTACTTTGCATGACTTTTTCTATGCTCTGAATAATGGCATCGGCGTTCACTAGCTTGGCGCGCCTCATGCTCATGTTAAACGTTTTGGACGTCTCCTTTTCATCGGATATGGATATTCCCAAATAGCCGGGTTGGCTGCCTAGACGGTTCTCTTTGGCAAAATTTAGAATATCGTTAAATGTGATACCCATTGTCCGGGGTTTGCATCTCTAGGGACGGGGTTCACCGTAATTTCGGTTTCCGTAAACCCCGAGAAAAGCCTTTTCATAGATCTCTGCCTGTGCCCAACTATTTCAAATGTAGGCTGCAAGGTCGGGTCTTGACTTACCCCGGGTTGCGGCTCCATGCTAGTGCTTCTCGAAACAACACCGTTTTTTTTCAAAATTAAGAAAACAAGCTTTTTCAATACCGTCCTGCATGGAGTTCTCTCTTTAAATCTATATGAAAATTCCCGTATCGCAATTCGGTTTAGTATGCCTAAACCCACATGCTCTACAGTTCTTCGGCAATCACCAATCCTTTCTCTTTAACAAAAAAAAAAAACTGATTTCAGGTGGGTACCGTAAATGCCTTATAGAATAATGTTAAAACATACGTATAATTTCGAATCAAAGCACTTTCACGGCAAGTTCTCAATTGGGCGAGCAACTTATCGCCTTACGCTTTTAAAGGGACGCTTATCACTACCGTAGTTTTCAATACTGTCCTGCAAAGAGTTCTCTCTCTCTCTCTCTCTCTCTCTCTTTCTCTCTCTCTCTCTCTCTCTTTAAGTCTATATGAAAATCCCCGTGTCACAATTCGGTTTAGTATGCCTAAACCCGCATGCTGTACAGTTCTCCGGCAATCACGAATTCCTTCTTTTTAACAAAAAAACACTGATTTCAGGTGGGTACAATAAATGCCTTATAGAATAATGTTAAAACACACGTATAATTTCGATCCAAAGCACTTTCACGGCCAGTTCTCACTTGGGCGAACCGCTTATCGCCTCGCGCTTTTAAAGGGACGCTTATCATTACAGCAGTTTTCAATACCGTCCTGCAAAGAGTTCTCTCTCTCTTTAAGTCTTAATGAAAATCCTCGTATCGCAATTCGCTTTAGTATGCCTAAACTCACATGCTCTACAGTTCTCCGGCAATCACGAATTCTTTCTTTTTAACAAAAGAAAAACAACACTGATTTCAGGCGGGTACAATAAATGCCTCATGGAATAATCTTAAAATACACGTATAATTTCGATCCAAAGCACTTTCACGGCCAGTTCTCACTTGGGCGAGCCGCTTAACGCTTCGCGCTTTTAAAGGGGCTCTTATTGCTACCGCAGTTTCCGGCTGCGCAGACGGTTAAATGCCTCATTAAAATCCAGGCGCGTTATCGCACCGCAACTTCCCAAGTTTCTAATTGGGTTTTTAACAGTTCTTTTCCGGACACACCAGCGAGCTGCCGCAGCATCCGGTTCAGATATGAGTTAAATCTTCCTATCAACTGCACGACCACAGTTAAACATTTTCGTGCTAATTGCACTTCCGTTCCCGCAACCATTTATAAAGTTCCCATACTATTTACAAACTTTTATCGCGTCGGCCGTATTGTGTGCCCCGCTCGGCATGCTGATTAGAACCCTTTTAAATATGGTAGCCGGCCTTCCTGGCTTTATTCTGTGTCTTTCTTGAGTCTTACATCCAGTAGTACATCATGTGTGAACCAACTTCAACTTTCGTGACATCACAGAAGAGAGATTTTTTCGCCTACTTCGGGCAGAGTGTATAGGGAGCTGTTAATACAACAGCTGCACGCCGCCGAAGCACAACTACATTTTCAATAACAACAGCAGAACAATCACGTTGCCTGGCCTTACGTTCTGCCACCATTCCAGTCACCTCAACACCCTGTGGCAGTCCAGCAGGAGCATTTTGAGAATATCCATCCGGAGGGACCCCTGTTGGAATCTCAGGACCCGGGTTCGGCATCGGCATGATCGTCGGTCCAGTTGCTTTCTTCGGGTGAGGCATCGCCTCTGGCAGACCGGAACGAACAACAGCAATTTCCACCATTAAACCAGGCGTTTCAACATCTACTGCCACAGTAGCCAGAGTACCCATCGCCGGACCCCGTCCAACCGGCCTATTCGTCCTCCTCGTCGGTGCAGGTAATCTCGCCTTCAGAACCGTCAGGTTCCAGCACCGACAGCGGATTTTACTCCGCACAACGTTTCCACCATTCTTTGGGTGTTGCGACACTTCTCTATTCTATGAATACCTCTCCTTCTTATTCCCCTGAAGTTGCCCTACATTCTCCAGGTTCCTTTGCTAACCATCTCCAAAGCAGTTTTTCTCCTTTTACACACTCCTCACCCACCCCTCAACACACCTCCACACCTGTTGCTTGTAGCTTTCCTTCCTTTTGCTCCTCTTCCTTTGGACAGCTTCAGTCCGTTACCCTACAAGACATTTCAGTCCAGCCTCTCACCCCACATTCTCCTTCATACCCGCCACCTCCTCTGTCTACTTCGTCCTCCGCCCTCAGTTCCACACCTTCACCTCTGCCGAACTCAGCTTTGAGCAACATTTCCTCCCCGGGCCCATCACTGGTCCAGGTAATCTCTTGCACACCCCGAAAATTTAATAAGACTCCGACGAGGAGAAACCTCTTTCCTATATGGTCGCCGGGGTCCCTGTTGCTGCAGCATAGTAACGGCTGATGCGAGAACAACAGCTGCTCCAACGACGGGTATGATCATCTGCTCGCCGTGCTACCTGAGGTGGAAAGCGACCGGCTGCCAGATCTGGCAATCCCGCTGATGGTGCCCGCCAACTTAGAGGATCGGCGGCGCATTTTGCAAAACATCGCGAAATCGCGCAATGCGGCGGTAACTCCTGTACACCGCGTGAAGCGACCGAGGCAGGATTCTTAGAGCTGTTTGGTTTGTCACGAACAGGAACTAGTTTTAGTATTAGTGTTTTTGTTGCCAGTGCTATTTTAACTCAATTTTTAGCTAGAGGTTTTTTAATTTTAACCCAGTGCTTTCGCTTTCTTTTTTTATCTGTAGAACCATTTAAGAAGCTTCAGAATTGTTTTTTCAAAAAGCAGTGATAGGTTTCACATGTACAGTAATTAGTTTTTATTCATATTATCAGTGCTGTTTTTAGCTTAATCTTAGCCAGTGTTATTTCAATTGTTTTTCCCAGTAACTTCGCTTCTTTTTTTATGTAAATACAAGCATATAAAAAGTTTCGCTTGTGTTTTAAACATTTAATTCGTGCATAGTGCCATCATTTCCTTGTGTGACAACAAATGCATCAGCTATTGCCATGCCAGATTGCATTTGTGCACGTTGCGGTTATTTCAGGTACACACAGCAACACTATGTGATCTGTGTTAAAAAGCATACCACTCTTTGGCTGGCATTCCGTCCTCAAACAAATTCATACACTCCTCGATGTCTGCAATGTCAAGCTGTGCGAGCATGTGTGTTAAACAACATTCGAAACAATATTCCATTTCATTTGTTATATAACTGCCCGCGTTGCAGCGATTAAATTAATTTGCCGCTTTTTTTAATTTGGGACATTTCATGTAACTGTAATTCATATAAAAATTATCTGCACATTTACTCTCTGACGTCCATCATGGACAAGTGTGAATACTGCGGTGTATTTGATAGTGAATCTCAAATGTTCCACTTCTGCAGAACGTTTTGTTCTAATTATTGTACCTATCGCTATTGTTGGCATTGTAGGACACCTGACTACCATCGAAAACATTTATTTGTGTGTCAGTGGCCCCATCATGTGTGTAAAAAGAAAACAAAGAGCTATTCACCAGCATGTTTACAGTGTTTGGCAAAACGCATATGTGCTTTATACAACATTCTTGACCCATATGCTCACGTTCCAAAACCATTGTGCAAGTGCTCGTATTGCGTCAATCCTTCTGATAGTCGTGCCCATTGCGCTTGCATTCACCAAGAAAAATGCACATGTTTTCATTGTCACCGTTGTGGTGCGTTCCAACAATTTGTACGTATAGACTATTCATAATTTTCACTTGTTTTGTTTTGCATTTGCTTTTGTGTTTTAGGAAATGTAACACAAATGCTTTATAGTAAACATTTTTTATGTTTTCTCCCGATTAGCAATATGTATAATGCACATTAACGCCGATGTTGTATTTCTTATGCTATGCTTTGTTTAGCTTAACATTTCAAATATATATAAAACAAGATGTTTTAAGGTATTTCATTTATCCATTAATTCCTTTTACCAAGGCAGGGCTCCTTTCCTTTTCCTTTATTGTTCATAGTTGTCACAAAGAAAACAGAAAAAGATATAGGAAATCAAAAGACAAATTTCTAATAGTGCTATTCAAATTATTTTCCAAACAAAAGAAAAAAAGAAAAAAATACGGATAAGTTGCTGAATTATTGTTGTATATTTACATTTCTTTATTTTCAACTACCTTTTTCTTAATTCGTCTCGTATTCCAACGCCTCTACCTCCCCTCTCAACTTCCGCTCCCTCCTGCTCCTCCTCCGCAATTGCGCCTTCGTCATAATTTCCTTCATAACTAGGAAATTCATCAACTCCGCACGTACATGCGCTTTCCAAATTTGCTATTCTGCTTTAACCCTTCAGAGCCATCGATCGGCTTTGCCGCATTTCCTTTTATTTTATTTACCAACTCCTGCTGCTTCGTCACATTTTGCTTCTTCTCTTCCAGTCCTTGTTTCATTCTTTCCATCAGCTCCTGTATTCGCGTTACTCTTCCTTCACAATCTTCCCTTTCCTTCTTTATTTTCACCCACATTTCTCCCTTTTTATTCCTTTTCCACGCCTTTCATTCCTCATTTTTTCATCCAATCACAAGGCACTTTATTTCCTCCAATCACCGTCATTTTTAATGCTAACCACCAATCCCATATGGTCTTATTTTCTCCAATCAAATCCCGACACGTCACTTCCGCATACCATGTTTACCCATTCCTTAAACACCCTGTCCTTCTTTCCTTCCCAACTCAAAAGAAGAACACATCACCGCTCCCTTACGCAAGTCACGTGACCCCTTTTTTAAACATTCCTTTTCTACTCCATAAACCGTCCTTTATTTCCCCAATCAACATCCCTTTTTCAGTTCCATCCACCAATCCCATCTAGTCTTATTTGCTCCAATAAAATCCCTACACGTCACTTCCGCATACCATTTTTACCCATTCCCTAAACATGCTTTCCTCCTTTCCTTTCAAACTCCCGTCAGCATCACATCGCAACTCCTTTCTCCTAGTCACGTGACTGTTTTTTAAAGAAATCCGTTTCTTTTCCGAGAAACCGTCCTGGATCAAGCAACTGGTTTAACCATAATCCTAACGCTCTTGGCGCCAAATTTGAAAATTTCTCGCCAAAAGCCTTAATCCATCTTAATCCACGAATTAAGACGCATTAACGCGACACTAGCGCCACCTAGCAGCAGGATTAACTTAATCCAATTGCTTAATCCCGGTTACAACTATGGTCAGTCAGTCAGTTCTTGGCGAGCTGTAAGGAGCGCCCATTGAGTGGACGGACTGCGTACGAGCGTTGGAGGAGTTTACGTAATTACGAGTGCAGGTGGAACTGTAACGGACGAATTGGTGAATCGTAATTGTATGCATTACGTAACTGTGTAATTGGCAAGTGTTGAACTGTAAGTCGGTGGAAATAAAGAACATTTTTGAGTGGTGCAATCGGACTTTTCATTTCTGAACCCACAAAGTCACAATATTTTAACATATTTTCTCTGGCCCTTGTGTACTTTTAGGTATAGTAAATTAAAATAATGATTTAAGAATGGAACATCAATATACTCACGCGTTACTTCTATCAAAGTCACTATGGTGCTGTACTTAAAAGTACAGAGATCTGGACTAAATTTGTGTAAGGAAGTGAAGATGTATTACTTATAGTTCTCGAAATAAACTTCAACTTTCGAAATCAACTGTATGATAGTGGTTTCATCGATAATATTTCATTGTTTATGCAATTATCTTGAACTAGTATCAAATATTCTCCACAAAAATGTTATTTCACTAAGGTTGCTGGAGAGGTAACGACATTTCTGAGGAATTGAAGAACCATTTAGCCGATCTTAACTTATAGCATCATGCATGTGAAAGCGTAGAAATTCATAAAACTTGCTTGGAAGTATTGTCAATAATGGCTAATGAATTAGCAGGTCCTTAAACTTAAAGATGGATGTCGTGGAACCCTGGGCTCATTTGAGCATAATTTCATCCATCGTCCAGTATGACTACATTGGAAGACATAAATTAAAAAATATGACCGATCCAACCAGGCGGCCCTCTAGAGTCCCCAAGGAATGTTTTTCTATTGGTTTCATACCAGTGGATCACACTTTGGAGGACAGAAATCATTATTGTCTAAGAGAAACTTTCTTATTCCCCAGCTCGGAATGAACCTGGGTTCCTTCACATAGCAGAGAGAAGCCCTGCAAGGCCAACGCCCGAGATCAAACGAGCTCAAACCCGGCAGGTGGTGATGTATTTTTTCGAACGTAAAATTCCTTCGGAAGGGAACTAAAGCGGGTAGTTCGTGCCATACATTTACAGCACGTAAAAGAATTCCAAGTCCGATAAAGAGTCTCCTTAGCAAAAAGTAGTCCTTCACGCCAAAAGTAAAATGGTGCGCTGAGACGAGCGTCCATAGATAAAACTCAATTTAATGGGAAACCTGACCTCCGATTATAAAGAGCTGCGGCTGATATCACATAAATTGCTCAATGAAACAGTTTCCGCATTTCAAATCTCCCGGTGCATGACGGCATGAAGGGAAACTTGCTCTGGCATTGGATTGATTACCCCTGATATAGACTGTCAAAAGATAGCGGAATTTTCCCTTATCCTGAAAGACGAATGTCGGGTAACTCTAAGTTCCATGGACCTTGGACTCATTTGAGCATCATTTCACACCTTTCATTCATCGTCCGATATGACTTAACGTTGGAGGACGTAAATTACAAAACTAGCTTAGCAACACTACTTGTCTTCCGTTACGAAACATAAGAATAAAATATTGAATTTTTGTATAGAGCTCTTATGCATAGAAAAGTTCTTAATTAAACCTTTAGTACTCAACGGAAGCCTCTACATGAATTATTGCTGTAGTGACTTTTACCAATATTGCGAACAAGTTTTTACATTTGTTATTGAGAGGAAATCTGAGATTTTAAATTATGGCTTGATGCATTTACTCACCGGGATTTTATAAATCTTTACCTGAAGCATTTATTCACTAGGTTTTTAACAATCTGTTGTGGAAATGACAGTTATTATCTGTTCAGCTGAAATTTCCAAATCGTGACAGGACATTCAAGTGAAATAAGCACTACCGATGCTGCATAGATCCCCACATCTCCCACCCCACAGCGCTGCGTATGTTCACACTACTGTGACTTTGTGGGTTCGTAAAATTAAAAAGTTAAATTACACCACTCAAAAATGTTCTTTATTTCCACCTTATTCCAATGTCAAAATTACAATTTCGTAATGTACACAATTACAACTAAGCCAGTTCGTCTTTCCACGTACACTCGGCGCACCTTACCTACTGCTCGCCACGACTCACTCAACACAACTGACCGTCGCCTCGCTTGCATTGATCGGCGGCCCGAAGATTCTCGAGATTTCCTTTTATGGAGGGGAAAACATTCTCGAAGCTTTGCCCTCCTTCGGGCAGCAGGAGGAGGGGGAACGAAGACTCAGCTACCCCTGGGGTCTCCCCTCCCTCCACCGGATTTCATTTATTGATCGGCATCGTGAGTTTGCCGCTTGGGTAACACTGCTCCCTCCTCAAAGCTGGTCGTCCCGAACAGCACCATCGTAGCGGGCCAGGCGATCCAGATGTACCACCAAAATCTTTCCTCGGGGCACCTTCTGGATGCGGTAGACCACGTGGTTAATCCTCTTCACCACACGGAACGGTCCTTGCTATGGCTGCTGGAGCTTCGGGCAGCGTCCCTTGGTCCGGGTCGGGCGGTACAACCAGACCAGTTCACCTTGCTGGAACCTTGGCTGTTGGCTTGGCTTTCGTATCGGGTTTTCATGCGGTCTTCCGCCTTCTTGATGTTCTGGCGAGCCATCTCGTGCATGTCGTGGAGGTGGTCCACCAGGTTCTCCACATACCCGGTCGCTGGCTGTTTCATCCCCGGAGGGCTTCCAAAAGTCAGGTCACAGGGGAGGCGTAACGCTCGGCCGAACATTAAGCTGGCTGGCGTGATCCCCGTGGTGTCGTGTTTTGAGCGGTAGGCCAGCAAGAACAGTGGCACCTTGACGTCCCAGTCTCGCTGATGGCTGGCCACGACCTTCCTCAAGTGTTCCCCTAAGGTCTTGATGTATCTTTCGACCATGCCACCCGACTGGGGATGTAGAGGTGTTGTGCGGGTCTTGTTCACCCCAAGCCTTTGTAGTGCCTCCTTCATTAGGTTGGACTCAAAGTTGGTACCCTGGTCACTGCGTAGCTCTAACGACACCGCAAATCCACAGAACACGTGCTCCACGAGGCAATCTGTAATTGTTTTTGCCTCTTGGTTCGGGATGGCATACACCTCCGGCCACTTAGTGAAGTAGTCCACGACACCATCAGGTACTTGTTGGCTCGGTCGGATATTGGGAACGCTCCAGCAATGTCAACGGCGATCCGTTCGAATGGCGCTCCGACGTTGTACTGTTGCATGCGACCCCGGCTCCTAGTCTGGGGGCCGCGACTCGCCGCGCACTCGTGACACTGACGGCACCATCTCTCAGGGTCTGCTCGGAGCCTCAGCCAGTAGTAACGCTGCCGTAGTTTTGTCAATCGTCTGGTTCGCTCCTAGGTGTCCTCCTGAAGTACCGGCGTGCACTTCTTCCTAGCCTTCCGGGACCTTACTCTGGGGAAGTACCAACTGTTCTCTCTGCGTCTTCCCATTGGGTGATTCCCATACCCGGAACAGCACGCCCTCTTTGGTCTTCAACGAGTTCCATTGGGCCCAGTAAGACTTGTAGGTGGCGCTCCTCGGTGCGATGTCTGCCCAGGTTGGTCTCGTCCCTGCCTCCACTGCCTTCAAGAGTGGCCCCAAGTCTGCGTCCGCCAGCTGCTCCCTCCTCAGGCCTGCGCTATCCCAGCCGTCCGCAGGCACTGCCGTGACTACTCGAACTGCTGCGGCACGCTCCTTCTCCATTCTTGTGCATTGGCCGCACTCTTCTGGTCAGGGTCTTCGGGACATAGCGTCCGCGTTACCGTGGCTCTTCCCTCTGCGATGTTCCGAGGTGAAGTCGTACTCCTGCAGCCTCTGAACCCAACGTGCTGTCTGGCCTTCCAGTCGCGCCGTCACCATCACGTCGCTCTTCGCGGGAACAACCACGTCTTCGTTCAAGATGACCCTACCGATTCCAAGGCGCTCTTCGGGATGACGGAGTATAACCTCTTCTCCGTTGAGCCGCAGGACCTTCCTGCTGACGTCGACCGTCACCTCGTGGCTCCTGAGGGCATCCAGTCCCAGAATCACCTCCTCAGCCACCTTCGCGACGAACACCCACAGACGCACGGCACTCCGCCCCAAGGTCAGCTCCAGCAGGGCCTCCTTCTCCACAGGCAAGGTGTCGCCCGATGCCAACACAAGCTGGTATGGTCGGCTCGGCTTCCTCGTCGGCAAACCCTTCGCCACGTCAGGTCTGATGATGTTCACGGCCGCCCCGGTGTCCACCGGAACGCGGCATGGCTTACCTCTTAACCAGCCGTCCGTGATGAGGCTGTCATCCAATCGCCGGCTGACGGCGCGCAGCGTCACTCGAGGGGACGGTGGTGATGGCGCCGACGTGCCCCTCTACACGACGGCCCTTACTCGTTTTCCGGCTGCTCTTCCTGGTGTGGGCAGTCTCTCTGCAGGGGCCCGGGCTGTCCACACCCCCAACACAGGCCACTAGGTGTTCGCCGGCGTCCCTCGGCTGGTCTTCTGTCTCCGGAGTAGCGCACACTCCTCGTTCTCGACGTCGGGTTAGCCGTCACGTTGGCCGCCTCCATCTTTAATGCTGCCGTTAGTGCCTCGTGGATTGTTTTATAATCGCCGAGCATTAGGCGCTGACGAATCTCCGTGTCCCATACCCCGTCAACGAATGTGTAGGCAGCTTCCCGGGATACGAACTCTGGTGGGAGGTCGACTAGGGCCTTGCTAGCCAGTTGTTCAACTGCCAGGGCGAACTCCTGCAGCGACTCCCCTGGCTGCTGTGACCTTGCCTTTAGCTGGCTGCGGTACGCTGCGGCTAAGCGGTGGTTTCCGAAACGATTCTCCAGGGCCTCCCAGATGTCCTTGGGCGCCACCGTTGTCTGCACCGCGTTTAGGACTTCCGCGGCCCGTCCCTGGAGGCTGGCTATTAACTGTGTGGCCTCCTCCTCTGGTAACTATTCGTTGTGCTTGGCCACTGCGTCGAATTGGCGGCGGAAGACCTCAAACGTTGATGCGCCGTCATATTTAGGAGGTTTGACGCGCGCCGATTTTGTGTCGCGTCCTGGTGCGTCGATCTTCAAGTCCTTCAACCTCCTGCCGACGACGTCCTCCACCATGGCGCTCAGGGACTTGACGCTATTGTCGGTCTTTCCTTCCAGCTCATTAACGGGGCTCGCCAGGTCTTCGACGCGCTCGCCTAACTCTGTGACGTCCTCTTTTACGCCGGTCAGCTGCTCTTCGAACTTCACGGCAAGGGCCTCGTTTGCCGCCTTCATCTCCGTGGTCAATTCGGTCATCTTCGTGGTCAGGTTGTTATTTGCCGCCTCCGTCTTTGCTGTTAGTTCCGCCTTCATTTCTTCCATCTTCTCGGCGATGTTGTCGTTGGCCGTCTTCATTTCTTCCATTTTCTCGGTGATGTCATTAGCCGTCTTCATTTGTTTCAGTTCCGTGGCCAGGTTGTTATTTGCCGCCTCCGTCTTCGCTGTTAATTCGCTCATATTTTCCAAAACCTTTTCCAATGCCGATTCCATGGCCGTTATCCCACTCCTGACGCCAGTTATGACTTTGTGGGTTCGCAAAATTAAAAAGTTCAATTACACCACTCAAAAATGTTCTTTATTTCCACCTTATTCCAATATCACAATTGCAATTTCGTAATGTACACAATTACTACTAAGCCAGTTCGTCTTTCCACGTACACTCGGCGCGCCTTACCTACTGCTCGCCACGACTCACTGAACATAACTGACCGTCGCCTCGCTTGTATTGATCGGCGGCCCGAAGTTTCTCGAGATTTCCTTTTATGGAGGGGGAAAACATTCTCGAAGATTTGTCCTTCTTCGGGCAGCAGGAGGGGGAAACGAAGACTCAGCTACCCCTGCGGTCTCCCCTCCGTCCACCGGCCTTCATTTATTGATCGGCATCGTGAGGTTGCCGCTTGGGCAAAATGTACACGCTAGATGACACTGGTGAGCTCGTACATTTCAGGCTGCCAACTTATATATTAGTCCACAGTGTTGCATATTACATTTTTAAAAATAATATATATATATTTAATTCAACATTTAATGTAATACATTAGTTTAATACGTATAATGTGCTTTCCATAATATCTAGCGACCCCACAGAATGTTTTTCTTTTGGTTTCTGTATATTAGGTCACACTTCGGAGGACAGAGAACATTGTCTTGAGAGACATTCTTATTCCCCAGCTGGGAATGAACTGGGTTCCCTCGCATAGCAGACAGAAACCCTACAGGCTAAATGCCCAACGGTTTTACGTATTTTAAATCAGTAGCGTTCCTAATGAAGTTAGAAATTAGGCTAACCAAGAAGTTAAGAGGAAGCAGGTCGTTCCTCCGCGGTTTAGGGATAGCCAGCATGCTATCCTCTGGTTTCCAAGGTCACGAGTTCAAACCCGGCAGGTGGCGATGTATTTTTTCGAACGTAAAATTCCTTCGGAAGGGAAGTAAAGCCGGTGGTCCGTGACATACATTTACAGCACGTGAAAGAACTCCAAGTCCGATAAATAGTCTTCTTAGCAAAATTAAGTGGTTTTTCATGCCCAAAGTATAATGGTATGCTGAGACGAGCATCTATTAATAAAACTCAATTTAAGGGGAAACCTGACCTCCGATTATGATGAGCTCCAGCTGATATCACATAACAAATTGCTCAATAAAACAGTTTCCACATTTCAAATCTCCTGGTGCGGGACGGCAAGATGGGAAACTTGCTCTAGCATTGGATTGATTCACCGAGACCGGCTTGCTTACCCCTGATATAGACTGTCAAAAGATAGGGGCAGCATGCATTTATTAAAAATATCCTAAGAAATAAATACAGTTGTTCAAGAAGCAACATTACTTGTGTTTCTTTACCGAAACATAAGAATAACTGGCACTGTCTGCTCATGGCTTTTTGATAGACTTACGTGTTATAAATAAAATTTAAGAGATGCGAGACCCTCATGGCGCCAAGTCATCAGTCATGAATATATCCGATTCCTAGTGCTTTCAAAATTATAATTTATTTTTACATTTAAAAACATAGAATTTTTGTAGAGAGCTCTTATGCACAGAGGAGCTCTTAATTAAACCTCTACATGAATTATTACTGTCGTGACTTTCCACCACTATTGCGAACAAGTTTTTACATTTGTTATTGAGAGGAAATCTGGGATTTTAAATTATGCCATGATGCCTTTACTCACAGTGATTTTACAAATCTTTGCTTTATACATTTATTCACTAGGTTTTTACCAATGTGCTGTAAAAATGACAATTATTATCTGTTCAGATGATATTTACAAATCGGGACTGGACATTCAAGTTAAATAAGAACTACCGATGAGTCATTGATTAGCACATCTCCCACCCCACAGCGCTACATATGTTCACAGTACCTTAAAATGCACACGCTAGATGACACTTGGGAGCTCGTACATTTCAGGCTGCCAACTTATATAGTTAGACCACAGTGTTGTATATTAAATTTTTAACACTGTAGGCTCGTAGAATTAAAAGTCCAAGTTGCAGATATTCAAAATGCTCTTTATTTCCGTAGAAACACACTGTTTGTACACCCTTGGCAGCAAGATGACGTAACATAAACTAGCTTAATCTCGTCACTTCTGTAAATAAGCAGAGAGTTCACTTTCAAATCACCACTGCACGTGTATGAATATCGAGTCAAATTACGACTGTCCACTCAAGTACCAGCAGCTTCCTTTTATACATCCATTCATGGTTCCAGAAGTTTGTGGAATGTTCTGTCACAATCAAGACGGTATCAGATGAAAGATGAACCTTCCAGTTATATATATTTCTTTTTATCTGTTTTGGCAAGCTTTTATCTCCGTGCTAAACTGTCTATTTCTTTGTGCACATCGGACACGCTTGTCTCAACAATGCAATTGGCGACTGTATGTACAGCAAAAAGGAAGGGAATTCAAGTTCTCAAAGGCCTGTTGGGAAGCAGGATGTGTCAATTTAATAAATAATATCAAAAATTATGTCATGAGAAGCTGAATTGTGCCAGTATTACGTTGTCATTTATAGTTCAAACTCTTTTGATTAATATATCAATCATGAAATGTCATTTAGGGATGTGGATGCAAAAAGCATGAACATTTGTTTATATTTTAAGCATCCCATGTGTTCTTTTAGTCTGGTTTCTAGGTTTCTTTTGTTTTCCCTGTATATACTTTATTACAATCTGAGCAATTGATTTTGTAAATTACAAACAAGAATATCATCTATTAGAAGAATATTAACATATAATAAATACAACCAAAAACAACGCTTCTGCAGTAATAATCGACAAGAAAATAACAAAATTTAAATGACCAAAACATATCAAAGATACCACAAATCTCATCCAAGAAGAAAAACAATTGAAATTCAAAAAATTCAATATCATTCAAAAACTTTTTACAAATTTAAGATGATTTTCATGAAATACATTAGCCTAACCTCATAAAACAAATGTAGCATAAAGAAATTACTTTGTAATGGATTAAAAGAACCTATACTACAAGACAAAAGAACCTGTAATTTACAAAATCAATTGCTCCTATTGTAATTAATTATATATACTTTGTTCATTTTATCTGTAATTTTACCATGCAAAATTTGACGTCATCAATAGTATCTTTGATGGAGCAAGTTTATATACAATTCCCCTAGTGGCTTGCGATCATACTTGATGTGCTGACAGCAGCTTTGAGGCCTCCCTCTACCGGCAGGTAAATATACTATTTGAGAGGTGGGTCTGCCCGCGTAATATAAAGGTGCAGAATTTCGCCTGGTGCATAGATGTGATAACTGTTTTTAAAAAAACAGTACACTGCAATGAATGCACTGTAAAGCTAATTATGTAGCCATAAAAATATACCATGAAGAATATAGGAAATGATAAGTCAATTAACACTTATTTCACAATGAACAATGTTTTTCTTTTGAAAGTAATGAGTCGGTAATTCAAACATAAACATCACTTAAATTATCCTTACTTGGACAAGTTTCCGAGAACGTTTTGTCCCCATCGTCAGCAGTTATCCGACTGGTTGGATCCATGGTTTCTTGAAGTAAGCTGGTTCTCTGTGGCAACATATGTTGTCTGTCAGATGAACTTCCAAAGAGAGTTTTCAGGTGGCAATTCGAAATTTAAAGTATACTGTTTGTTTTTTATAATTAGAAACTTTTCCCAAACATCGAGTTTGGCTGCATTACTGTCTGGTTTTAATAGTTTTATATTTGGTACAATTTCATGATTGGTAGACCAGAAATGGTGGGCTATTGCTGATTTTTCTATTTGTTTGTATTACACACATCTCATATGTTCCTGTATTCTAATATGTAAACCTCTTTTGGTTTTTCCTATGTAGAACTTATTGCAGTCTGAGCAGTTGATTTTGTATATACCTGATTTCTTGTTTTCAGTTACTGGGTCTTTCAGGTTGTTGCATAATACTAATGTACTTCAGAAGTACATCACACTAGCCCCAATAAATAAATTCAGTTTAAAAAACTTACTATGCAACAACCTGAAAGATCCAGTACCTGAAAATCAGGTATATACAAAATCGACTGTTCAGATTGCAATAAGTTCTACATAGAATATTGCAATAGTTCTACAAAAGAAGTTTACATATTAGATTACAGAAACATATGAGATGTGTGAAATACAAACAAATAGAAAAATCGGCAATAGCCCACCATTTTTGGTCTACCAATCATGAAATTGTACCAAATATAAAACTATTAAAACCAGGCAGTAATGCAGCCAAACTCGAAGTTTGGGAAAAGTTGCTAATTATAAAAAACAAACAGTATACTTTAAATTTCGAAATGCTGCCTGAAAACTCTTTGGAAGTTCATCTCACAGACAACAGATGCTGCCACTGACAACCAACTCACTTCAAGAAACCACAGATCCAACCAGTCGGATAACTGCTGACGATGGGGACAAAACGTTCTCCGAAATATGTCTATGTAAGGATAATTTAAGTAATGTTTGTGTTTGAATTACCGACTCTTTCCTTTCAAATGTTAAATACATCACTGTTTCTAACCTTTTGCTTCAAATAATATCTGTTTTTCTGTTATAGTAGACATATATGCATATTGTAAACCTGTCACATAGATGAAGATAATAATAAATTACATTTTGGTATTTATAGGAAGTATAATATAAAGTATTAAACGGGCTTGAGGCGATCGAAGTGTCCTGGCGGAAATCTCAACAGCAACTGTGTTTTTTGCCCTTTGGGTCGCAATATATGTACCGGGAGCTCGTCGGTTGGTGGTGGGCTGGATCTGAGAGTGAGTGGTGCTTAGTCCTGCTGACGTCTGATTGGAGCAGGTGGAATCCTCTGTTTTAGCTTTTGTTAACGCTGTTGTCCATATCTTGTTCAGTTTTGGGCCTTCTTCTTTACGATTCATGTTATTTTCATGTTTGTATATTTCAATGGCTTTCTGGGCCAAGCATCAATTTCTTTTATGTTCATTGATACGAGTTTTTATGCTTCTCTGTGCGGTTCCAATGTATACTTTGCTGCATGAACACGGTATTCTGTAAACTCCTGCTGTCAACAGTGGGTCCCTGGAATCCTTGGCTTTAGTAGGCTTGAATACAGTAGCGATAATGTGGCGTAGGAGTAATTTGCCAATGTGGTCAGTGACGGATTTTATATAGGGGAGGAAAACTTTACCTTTCCTCTTGCCTTTTTCTGTTTGTGCGGAGCTTTTCCTTGGGTGTAACGCCCTTCTGATTTCCCGTTGTGTGTAACCATTTGTTTGGAGTGCTTTTCCATGATGTTGAAGTTCCTGGTGTAAATGCTGAGTTTCACAGATACAAGTTGCCCAGTCTACTAGTGTTTTAATCATGGAGCGCTTCTGTTTTGGATGGTGGATGGAAGTTTTGTGCAAGTAACGGTCAGTGTGTGTCGGCTTTGTGACTTTGTAGACTTTGTGACCTAGGGTGCCATCATTCTTCCTGTCTTCCTGGATGTCATGGTCAACAGGAATTCTGACGGTACCTCCATCTAGGTCAAGTTCAGTGTGACTCACAGCAATCAGCAGTTGAAGACGACTGGAGAGAAAACGACGGACGACATCAGCCTCCCAATAAGTGCCCAAACCACCTTGATTCATTGCCAGTATGAGGTTATTAAGAGGCTGCATGTATGGTCCACCTTTCCTTGCTATCAGAATCACATGAGCCCAATAAAAAGGATCTCTCATGAGCCTTAATTTTGACAATGCTGCTAAAGTGATGTATAGTCCATAACAGAAGGCACCTGAAAGAGAATAAACATACTTATGAGTGAAGTTTAATTTACTTTTCAAATCATTCTGTAAGTATCTGCAATATAGATAAAGATATATGAAAATAGAATATGTTGAATTAACCTTAAAGAGAGTCGATTAATGACACTAAACAACACTTACTTTTAAATTTTTCTGGTACATGTTTCAGAGGTTTTGCCCCTTTCCTCAGCCGGCCATCAACTAGTTCTCACTGGTGTAGTTGACGATATTTTGTCACAGGTCTCCTCTGGTGGCGGTTCAAGGAACTTGCTAAACAAATCCTTCTGGGGGATGTGGAAATTGAATACTTTGTTCCTATTTTTTGAAATGAAGATTTGTTCCCATGTGGATAGTTCTTGTTTTCCTGATGTATGTTTTAGTAGTTTTGGTTCTGGATTTATGTTGTGGTTTTTCTCTCAAAAATGTGTGGCAACTCCTGATTTTTCTAATTGTTTATATTTTATGTTTCTAAAGTGTTCCTTTGCTCTTGTTTCTAAATTTCTTTTGGTTTTTCCAATATAAATTTGACTACAGTCCTTGCATTCAATTTGATATATACCAGATTTTTTGTTAGATGGAATGGCATCTTTGATGTTTGAGCAAATTAGGTTTTTTAAGGAGAAATGGTTGACTGGTGCTAGTTGAATGTTTTGCTTTTTGAAGACTTTTTTGAATTTATCATAGGCCTATGAATGGTAAGTGAATTTTTTGAAAATCATAATCATAATAGTATCCATTCTTTGAAACAGAAAAACGTTATTTACACAAAGGCAGACAAAGGCAACAAGATTGTCATAATGGAAAAATCAGATTATATTGAAAAAATGCTAACTGACAATGAATATGAAATCATTAACAAAAATCCTCTAAAAACTTGCATACAGTCATTTGAAAAAACAATAGCAAAATCAAGCATAATACCAAACAAATATACAGTTAAACCGGATAACCCAACCTTACCTAGACTTTATGGCTTACCCAAAATACATAAACCATCCATAACAATGAGACCTATAGTTAGCAGTATAAATTCACCAACATACAAACTTGCAAAGTGGCTAACAAACAAATTCAACTCATTTCCAAAATTCGACAGCCTAAGCATCAAAAACACCTATGAACTTATAGAACACATTAAGGATACTGAACTAAAAGAAGAGGACACACTAGTCTCGTTTGATGTTAAATCACTGTTTCCCAGCATACCAGTTAATCAACTCCCACCGTTGATAAAAAAATGAGTGTTCGGAAGCTTTCACGGCCGGAGTCAGAATTAACATAAGAGATTTCTTCCGGGCTTTGGAGCCGTGGTCTGATGGAGTTAAGCTGTCCAACAGCTTAACTCCATTAGACCATGGCTCCAAAGCCCGGAAGAAATCTCTTATGATAAAAAAATGGCTCACATCACTTGGAATGGCATCACCTGAAATTTCAGACTACATCGAACTAACCAAATTATGCATAGAACAAAATTTCTTCCAGTTTCAAACAAAATATTTCCACCAAACTTCAGGTTTAGCAATGGGCAACCCCCTATCACCCTTCCTGGCCGATCTGTACATGAGTGCATTAGAAATAAGGATCAACAAAGGTTTCCCTTGGATGTTCAAACTCTGGCAACGATATGTAGATGACATCTTTGCAATAGTACCAAAAAAGCACATCAGTGATGCACTAAAATTTTTAAATATCTAAGAAAAAAGCATCAAGTTCACTGTAGAAATAGAAAAAGATGATTATTTACCATTTTTGGATCTAAAAATAATGAGGAATAAAAACAGACTAAACTTTGGCATTTACAGAAAACCAACACAGACAGACAACTACATAAAGGCTAATGGCTACAACCCAAGATCCCACAAACAGGCAATCTTCAATAGTTTAGCACACAGACTGGTCAACATCCCTCTCACAGCAGAAGAATACAAAGCAGAATACAACAAAATAATTGAAATAGCACAAAAAAATAACTTTCCCAAATCATTAGTGGACAAAAAAGTTAACTTAGCAAAAAAGAAGAAACTACTAAAGGAAACCACAACCCTCTCAGCTACAGAAACTAATATGATTTTCAAAAAATTCACTTACCATCCATGGGCCTATGATAAATTCAAAAAAGTCTTCAAAAAACAAAACATTCAACTAGCACCAGTCAAACATTTCTCCTTAAAAAACCTAATTTGCTCAAACATCAAAGATGCCATTCCATCTAACAAAAAATCTGGTATATATCAAATTGAATGCAATGACTGTAATCAAATTTATATTCGAAAAACCAAAAGAAATTTAGAAACAAGAGCAAAGGAACACTTTAGAAACATAAAATATAAACAATTAGAAAAATCAGCAGTTGCCACACATTTTTGGGAAAAAAACCACAACATAAATCCAGAACCAAAACTACTAAAACATACATCAGGAAAACAAGAACTATCCACATGGGAACAATACTTCATTTAAAAAAATAGGAACAAAGTATTTAATTTCGACATCCCCCAGAAGGATTTGTTTAGCAAGTTCCTTGAACCGCCACCAGAGGAGACCTTGAAAAAATATCGTCAACTACACCAGTGAGAACTAGTCGATGGCCGGCTGAGGATAGGGGCAAAGCCTCTGAAACATGTACCGGAAAAATTTAAAAGTAAGTGTTGTTTAGTGTCATTAATCGACTCTCTTTAAAGTTAATTTATCATAACAACACTGTTTTTAACAGTTCCAAGAAAGGAATTAGAATATGTTGGTTCAAGAAGACAATTTTTATACAGGTGCATCTATGTAGATAGTAGAATTTAAAGATTATTTGCTTGCAAAGAATACCATTACAATGATTCAGATCAAGTTTTGCAAAGTCTAATTTTTTACGCAAGACAAAACAGAACTATCTAAGACATTTATATTTTGCCACATAATATTTATATTTCTCCACCTCCTCCATTTCTACCTCTATCACTTAATTGTGAACCAACTGAGTTAAAGCTATATCACCCATTATCTCAGTACAGGATGTTAGGAGTATGAGTGTGCAGATTTCAGGAGCTGGGAGATCCAAATATGATGGATTATAAAGTCTTATATCATCGATCTTGAACGATAAAGGAGATAATTGAACATAACTAAATACATTATATGCATTGTCTGGTAAAACAGTAGGATTCCACAGCTGATTTTTTTTTCTTTTGGTTTGCAGCCAGGTATGGATTTACACGTGCAAGGGGTGAAAGTCTAAAGGCCAGGGGCGGTTCTTCCTTAATGCGTTTGAATCAGCGAGTCACCTACTTATTTATGAACAACTTACATGGTTGTGTTTTATGTTCTAGCATTTAATTTTCCTTTATAAAAGCTCTCCAATGTTATATTTTGTAGTGGATCTGCTCTCTTGGCGCTTACATGTCAATAATGCAGCTAGCTTACTTCCTGACTAGTGATACACTATTAAAAGGCCAAGGTGACTGCAACACTTGTGGTGAGTGATGAGTGGTTGGAGGGCAGAGTGCATTGCTGGTTACCATGGCTATGGATTCGATTTATAGAATCTGTAAATTCCGCACCAACTTGTGCTGCCAACAAAATACAGGAGCTGCTTCCTACTTGTTCGTTTATTTCAAAAGAAATTTGTTGGTAGAAGTGGTAGCGTGTCATATGCTACTGTTTATTATCAGTTTATATCCTGTGCAAACACGTTATTTTTTATATGATCAGTGATTATTGTCTGATATGTGAAGTGTTTAATATTTCATATTTAAGGGATTTACAATGAATCCAACACATGACTTGGTGTGCCTCCAGACACCCTTTACTGTATGGAAAAATGATGTGGTAAATGTCGGTAGGCCAACACCAAAAAACTTTGCGGCGGAGCATCTTAAAAATACACTAGGACATTTAAGACTGGTTGGTATGAAGAACATAACTGTGTTAGATTGAAGGAGCTGAGCAATATTGTTAACAAAATTGCAGATGCACTTCGGGAAAGCTCACGTCTATGTATTGTAAAATACAATAAGAACGTTAAGCTTAACATGCTTTACATGCAATGTCTCATTAGGGAAGTAGACAAGAAATGACATTTCGTGGACATAATGAAAGCGAGGACTTTTTAAATAAAGGCAATTTTAAGGAACTTTTGAATTCATATACAGAGGGAACCCTAACGAAATTCAAAACCACTATTCCAATATAAAATATGTTTTTGTGATCCTGATTTTGCGAATTTAGGTTAGCCAATTTTCCGAGTCATCTAATCAATTCGCCCACAGCCGTGCGTGAAGTAGGCCAGCATTTGAAAGCTGGTTTGCCACATGCCTGTGTGTTTATAAACTAGTGCCAGTAACGAGGGATTGGGGTTCTTTTATTTTAAGAAATTCATTCATATTCATGAGATCTAAACTGAAAGCTGTATCAAAGCTACATATAAGTTTATCAAGAATAACAAATTCAAATTTCAATTATTGAGATACCTTATTCAGGTGTATCGTGTAAAATTATATTAAATCCACGTATTTGCTAAACAGGAAATTTATTAATGGTCAATAGCTACAACATGAACATGATGGCTGACTCTTTACTATGACTCCTAGGTTTGGAATTCTGTTATTGGGAAACAGTCAAAATGATGGCCTTCATGAGAGTCCAGAGAGCTCAGCTTTGCCATAAACAAGAAGCATTCTCTTGATTTGTAAAGACTGTCATATTTCTGAATGCATTTAATGCATCTGAAGCACTGACAGAATCCACTGTTGTGCCAAATGCCATAGCAGGCAAATTTACTGTTTACATTCCTAATGTTCCTTCCACTTCACACATGCCAAAGTTGCAGAGCTGCCAAGCATAAGCCTGCAACTTTATTGCAATAGACACACAGAAATCCATTCCTTTCATATTGTTTTGTGGTTAAACTAATCATTTTAGCAACATATCATACAGAAACAAATAACTCATCTTTTCTAGCTCTACTTCATTATTCTAATTGCAAAATTAAATGGTTAAGTTGTGATGACATATTTGCAATTAAATTTTTGATTAATTTTATTCCTTATTTATGCAACAAAGCACTTTAGAAACCAATGGTACAGGACAGCTGAATGTCAGGAAGTTGCTGTTGAAGTTTGTGCACTCATACACCAAACACCTTGTATAAACCCCAATATGATCTCTCAGAGCTGTGACTGTTATCTCATAATTGTGAACAGAGTAAGCTAAACACTCACCTCCTGCCAGCTTCTCTATATGCACCCCAGTGTCACCTCTCAAAGCTGTGGCTGCTATTTCCTCATTGGACTGTCGCATGAACTTGGCAGCTATAGTCCTCAGAACTGGATCATCACTGTAGCGAAAAGCCCAAGTGGGAGCTTCATGAGTAAATGTCCAGTTAATATCACTGTTGGCTAGCTCCACCAATAAATCCAAAGGACGCTCATACCTGCAGCACAATTACATCTACTTAATGAAACCCTGATCCACTGATAAAACCCTGCAGCTTCTTTACTGTTTAAGCGTTGTAATATCTAAAGACTGAAGTGGTGGCATCTGTGTTTCATGTCAGAGATGTAGCAGTTTCAAATACAATCTAGCACGATTCCTACTGAACTTTTTTTACTTTCTCTAGAACCTACTTTGTATTCCATGCAAAAGATTATATATCTAGATGTTACCATACACATTTTGAGATACCTGAGTAAAAATATTATTAAGATTCTATTTGGTGTATGTGTGTAAAAAATGATATACAAGATGTGTTAAAAAAAGACCGAACTTTTGAAATAGCACGTCAACCAGAAGAGAGAGTGTGCTGCAGCTACTGAGTGCATCTAGAGGCACATTTAGACAATAAGCTACCTTTTGCTGTGTTTCACTCGGACAATAAGCAAGTGAACTACAGCCACTACAGCAAGTATATGTACAACCTGCTCATCAGATTAGTGACAAGTAACAATGAAGGTGCTTGAAGAATGTATGTGTGTGAAATTTTGTCACAAACTTGGGAAAACTTTCACAGAGTTACAAATGCTTAGCCAAAAATACAGGGAGGACTGGGAGGATTTATAAAGGAGAAATCAACAGAGACAGCAATTCATACTTTTGTAAATGGAGTTTACAAAACAATAGATAAAAGGGAGCATAATATTGGTCTGTTCCTAGATTTATTTAAGGCCTTCGACTTGGTAGATCATAAAATACTTATTCAAAAACTGGAATGCCATGGTATGAGGGGAATTGCAAGAGATTAGTTCCATTCCTACCTCAGCAATCGAACACAATTTGTTGAAATAGTCAGTCGAAACGAACATACAAATACTTATGAGGCTCATAATTCCACTGTAGAATGCCTCAATGTGGGTGTTCCTCTAGGTTCTGTACTTGATCCCCTATTATTTTTACTTTATATAAATGATTTACCCAATCAAGTTAAAAGCTGTCAAATAATTTTTTTTTGCGGATGACACTAATCTTTCTTTCAGCGGGGACAAAATACAAGTAGCCAGTAATATAAGGGTATCAGTGAAGCAATTATAGTGTTGGTTTCTCAAAAATAAGCTAGTGATTAACAAAGAAAAACTTAAGCTATATCTTTTAGACATCAAAGGAATACAAATTCATACCAACCGCCTATACAACTTGAAAATAAAATTATTACCTACGCAAACAATATTAAATTCTTAGGAGTATGGATTGATGAATATCTGCTATGGAGCACGCATATTGAGAAGCTGACCTCGAAGTTGAGTCAAATATGTTTTGCCCTCAAAATAATAAGGGAGAGGGTAAGTCAAAAGACGTTGAGAAGCCTGTACTTTGCATATTTTCACAGCCTTATAAGATATAGAATCATAATCTGGGGTAAAAGCTCTGATGCTATCTTCAAAATGCAGAAAAGGGCAATTAGAATCATCACATATAAGAAATCATACTCATACTGTAAAGCATTGTTCACATCATTAAAGATATTACCGGTTCCTCGTGTTTATATTTTAGAAATCTTAATACACACTCAGAAAAATCTCATATCATTTCAATTAAACAAAGATAAGCATAATTGAGGGACATTGAGTCCCTCACAAAGTTTAACAACACATCAAAGAAGTATTTGTTACAAAAGTTTTACTACTCAGTAGAAGAGTATTTAAATGACAAAGGTTAGGAATAAATGGAATGTAAATTTTAATTATTAATTTGGTTATTATGCTTAACTTATTGTAATTCTTGTTTTTTGTTACCACTTTTTGTGTAGTTAGTAATTTGACAATTCCACATCATGAGTTGTATGATTTACGGATGCAATAAATGAATATGAATTATGACACAAGAAATAATCAGCAGTTAAGCAGTATAAGCCATAACACAGCAATATTTCAACAAAGCACATTATATAACTCTACTAAGCTATATAACAGTCTGCCACAAACATTGACAGCAATTAGGTGTCCCAAGAAGTTTAAACACAGTGTAGTATCTCTATTGCAAGAACATTGCTTTTACAGTGTAGAGGAATATTTAGAGGCCTAAAATTCATATACATAATCACTGTACATCTGGATATATTGCATACAGCTCCTGACTCCGAATTCACTTCAGGAAATATTTTTCTTTGTAATATTGTAATATCTTTTATTGTAAATGCATTATCTTGATTTTCATTAACATTGTAAATATTTTGATACTTCTTTAACATCATAAATAATTTTATTTATCTAGTTATGTAACTTACATAATTTGACGTGTCCTATATCATGTATGTGATCTCTAGGGATGAATAAATTGTTATATGTGTTTGGAGGAATTTAGTAACAGTGACGTCAAAATTAATCTCAGAAACTATTTCTAGTTGGTTTATTAATACTCGTCACTTACTTGTTTACATTTGAGAGACTAGTTTTAAAGGCATTCGCCTCCATTTTCAATCTCTTTCCAACTGGCATCTGTTGTCTGCTCTCTCTCTCTGGTGGTGGAACTATGAACTTCTTTGTTAAATTATCTACTGGTGGGATTTCAAAGTTCATTACGCAATCCTTATTTTTCCACATGAATAAGTTCTCCCATGTTGTCAATTTATTTTGATTTATCACTCCTTTTAATAATTTTGGATTTGGATCAATGTCATGGTTTTCATTCCAAAAGTGAAATGCTACTGCTGACTTATCTTCTTGTTTCAATCTGATGTTTCTAAAGTGTTCTTTGACTCTGGTTTTTAGATTTCTTTTAGTTTGACATATGTAGCATTTTTCACAATTCTTACAACTTATCTGGTATATTCCGGATCTGTTAACTGATGGGATTTCATCTTTTGTTTTTGAATTTAGCAATTTTAAAATTGAGTGTCTATTAGTAGGTGCCAAGGTGATATTTTGTTCCTTGAAGATCTTTTTAAATTTATTAAATGTTTTTGGGTGATATGTGAATGAACTGAATGTGCTGTTGCTTTCTTTTTCTTTTGTAAATGTGGTTGCTTCCTTAATGGTTTTCTTTAATTTAACTTTTCTAATTTTCTTCAACACCAAACTTTTGTTGTATCCATTTTCTTCTGCTATGTGTAGTATTGCTTTTTGTTCTTTGAAATATTCTTCTTTTTCCATGGGTATGTTAACTAGCCTGTGTGTAAGGCTGTTTATTATTGCATGTTTATGTGTAATTGGGTTGTGGCTATTATTTTTTTATGTAATTTTTTGAATGTGTTGGCTTCCTGTAAATTTCAAATTTTATTTTTGTGTCATTCCCGATGATATTTAGATCCAAGAAAGGTAGTTGTCCATTGGTTTCCTTTTCTATAGTGAATTTTATAGTCCTTTCTTACAGATTGAGTAATTTTAATGCATCTTCTAAATGTTTATTCGGTACAATTGCAAAGATGTTGTCAACATATCTATACCAAACTTTGAAGATCAATGGGAAGGACTTTTTGATTTGTGTTTCAAATGCACTCATAAATAAGTTAGCCAAAAAAGGTGAAAGTGGATTGCCCATTGATAACCCTGATTTCTGCTTGTAATGTTTTCCATTAAAGCTGAAGAAGTTTTCTTCAATGCATATTTTTGTTAAAGAAATATATTCTTCTGCTTCTATTGCTTCCATTTCTATTGTAGTTAGCCAATTTTTTAATACAGTCTGTAATTTTTCTGTTGGTATGCTTGGAAATAAAGATATGACATCAAATGAAACCAGTCTGTCATTTTTGTCAAAATTTATATCTTTGCTTTTTCCTACTAAATCTAAAGAGTTTTTTAAATTTGCACTTTCGAATTTTGGGAAGCTATTAAACTTATTTAGCAAACATTTGGCCAAATTATATGTGGGGGCATTTATACTACTAGTGATAGGTCTCATGCCTTTCCCTGTTTTATGAATTTTTTGCATTATCTACTTTAATTTTGTGAAATTCTTTTTTGTTGATTATTTTGCTTTCTTTTAGAGTTTTATTTGTGGTTTCAATGCAGTACTTTAAAGGGTTACTTTCTACTTTTTGGTAATTACTGTCCTCCAACAAATCTTCCATCCTCTTCGTGTAATCCTCTTTTTCCAAAATCACTAATCCTTGTTTCACGTAAGCTTGCGCCGTATCTCTTACCGGTCACGTAACCTAATCACCTCTCATTGGCTGCTGTTGTGGAAAACTGTCGTGCAGTAAAAATTAGTTCGTTATTTAACATGGTGATATATCTTTATACGTTGGAAGAGAATTGTCAGATTTATATTTTCGTAACTGTTTTAATTAAATATATTACGCAACAGAGTTGATTTATCTGAAATGCATGTTAATTCTTAAACGAAGTAAAGAGGAGGTTCCTTTGCTCTCAAGCACATGACACGATGGCACGTGCTTCAATGGTAGTGGTGACATATTTGTTTATATGACTTTTATCACTGACCTTGTTTTGAACTGGATTAGTCATATATCGCCATTCAAAGGTAGTTGTGCCTAGTGGGAAAGCTAAATTATTTTATTGATCATTTATTGCGTGTGTACTTATATGAATAATGGCAGAGTCTACCGCCAGTTTTTCGCTGAAGTATCGCAAGGGCAAATCTCTACAAACAGGCGAAAAAAGAATTGTGGTGCATGTGTTTACTGCACTCATAGAGAAGAATCCGTCTTTTTCAGTGAGAGAAGTCGAACAGCTGTGCTCTGAAGTTACAGGTATGAGTGTTAGATCCATAAGAATATTGCGATGTGAAATTGAGAAAACAGGAAAACTTACCACTCCAGGCAAAAACAGGAATAAACAAAAGCGCGTGCTCGGAGAAAATACGTGAAAAGAGCTGTGCGTCGTCATGTGTATAGTTTTTTCTTTAGAAAATAACATTAATAACATTTCATCTGCTGTAAATGAGGATGCAGATTCACCAAATTTCAGCAGATTGCTTATACAGCTGGGATTTGTGAAAGAAAAAAGAGGCAAGAAAAATGTGCTAAAAAACAGAGGCGATATTGCTGTGTGGCGAAGACGTTATTTAAGGACAGTCAGACTGTACCGAGATACAAGTCACAAAATATACTACCTTGACGAGACTTGGGAGAATGAAGAACACATGAAACGTAAGGTATGGCGTGACACGACTTTTAATACTGAAAGACAAGCATGTTTGAAAGGTATGTGTGCTGGTTTAAAATATCCCAGTGGAAAAGGCCGAAGGTCTTTCATTATAAACTTGTATTTTTGCATGCCTTCATATCCTTATCTGTATGATTTTATTTATCCTCCCGGCAATTATTATGACGCTTACTGCAGCTTTAAATGTGATGGAAAGGCACCGCCTATGGCCTATGGCGCGAAAGCACTAGCCAATTAGGGCAAGGGGGAAGGTAGTTGAATGCGGAGTGATACATGTCAGCGGGGCAAGGTTATATGAAACAGAGATTAGTCTATTTCCCTTGTCTGCCCCAGTACAAATAACTGGTTTCTTTTTAAGGGCTTTTATAATTTGGCTACTAAAATTAATTTTCTTTTCATTTTTAATCCGTTCCACTATTTTGGAGCATTTGCTTTTTACTGTGTTTCTATTTTCTTCATTAAGTGTTTGTGTAGCAATTTGGATGTCAGCAATATACTCTTCAATTTGGTTGGAATAGTCTACACAAGTTTTTAAACCTAGATTTAGCATATTCAGTTCTGGTTTTGTGAAACTTTGGTTTGATAGGTTAACAACATTGTTTGAATGATCTTTTAGGTTATGTTTGTCTTTTTGCTTTTTCTTTTCAAAAGTGCTTGCTTTCTGGCATAAATTTCTAAGTTTATTTTTTAAATTTGCTGTTTTTGTCTTCATTTTTCCATTCAGATATGCAAATAAATTGGTTTCAAAATTTTCCCAAAATACATGTCCTAATTGTTTGGTAAGTTTTTGATGCAAATGGTACAATTTTATTTCTATTGTATTTCTATTTCTGTAGTGTTTGTTCTACAATACAACCGAAACTTCCAATGTTAAGTCATATCGAACAATGAATGTGATGATGTTCTAATGAGCCCAGAGTAAAAAGAGCTTACAGCTATCAGACATTTATCTTCCAGTATAAGCTTAAAGCTCCAACTTAAGTCATATTGGACAATGAATGAAATGATATTCCAATGAGCCTAGGGTACATAGAGCTTTCATTTACAAGAAATTTACCTTTCAGAATAGGGAAAACCTATGTTTAATCATATCGAAGGATGAATTAAATGACCTTCAAATGAGTCCAGGGAACATAGAGCTTAAATTTACCACATCTTTACCTTTCATGGTAGGAGAGCACCTCCAGCATTGAGTCATTTCGAATGATGAATGATATATTGTTCAAATGAGTCCAGGTTACATAGAGCTTAGAGTTACCAGACATTTATCTTTCAATATTATAGAAACTTCCAACATTAAGTCATATTGAATAATGAATGAAATGATATTCCAATGAGTCTAGGGTACATAGAGCTTTCATTTACCAGAAATTTACCTTTCAGAATAGGGGAAAACCTCCTACGTTTAGTCATATCGAAGGATAAATGAAATGATCTTCAAATGAGTCCAGGGTACATAGAGCTTAAATTTACCACAGCTTTACCTTTCATGGTAGGAGAGCACCTCCAACATTGAGTCATTTTGAACGATGAATGATATATTGTTCAAATGAGTCCAGGTTACATACAGCTTAGCGTTCCCAGACATTTATCTTTCAATATTATGGAAACTTCCAAAATTAATTCATATCGAACAATGAATGAGATGATGTTCCAATGAGTCCAGGGTACAAAGAGCTTATAGCTATCAGACATTTATCTTCCAGGACAAGGGTAAAGCCCCAACGTTAAGTTATATGGAACAATGAATGAAATTATATTCCAATGAGTGTAGGGTACATAGAGCTTTCAGTTACCAGAAATTTACCTTTCAGAATGGGGAAAACCTCCTACGTATAGTCATATCGAAGGATGAATGAAATTATCATTCATCGTTCGACATGACTTAACGTTGGACGCAAATTAAAAAAAAATTCCCAAAATAAGAACGCTTATGTGGGCATATGTATTCTCTCGTTAGTCCTGGGCGGCGAAAGTCAAAATCAGATTAAACCAGAGAAAACCGCTGAAAAAGCCCATGGATCAGGTATGTCGGCCACAGGAATGGAACCTGGGCCGCAGACAAAACCACCTTAGCCAATCCGCTCCATATACTTTTGCTTAAAGCACCTAATCCGATCTTCCTCCAAAGTGTTGTGTTTACAAATAATGCTGAGTTTATATTTATAACTACGTTTTCAAACTTAACTGGCTGTTCAGGGAAATAAACGTAAATATCCTTGACTTCGTGAAGCATTAGACAATGATTGAAGTGCAGAAACAATGTAGGGATGTTTGGAATTTATTGTTCCTACATGCAGTGGACCGCTAACTTTGTCTTTCACGTTACCCCAAAGTAAAAATCACACACTGTTAGATTGGGGGAGCGAGAGGGCCTTACACCAGCAGTAATCACTCTATCTTCAAACACTTCCCTGACAGAGGCAGAACCTTGCTGAAACCACCATGATGATTTCTCTTCTTTTGTTAGATTATGAAAAAAGGGTTAAAATGTCATTTCAGTAGCTCTCTGCATTTACAGTCTGCTCATAGAATATGTTGTTGTTGTTTTCAAATGCTAGGCTTTGGCAATGAAGCCATTAGCTCTCTTGCTCTCCAATATTTCTGTGTAGTGGGTCCGGCAGGTAGGGCTTCACAGGTTAAAAGATGTTCTTCAGTCATTTCCTCTTCTTTGTTGTACAGAGGACAATTTGGACTTGTATAAATTCCTATTCTGTGTAAGTGTTTGGCCAAATAATCATGTTCCGTATGTTATCTAAAATTTGCTACTGCAGTTTTACGTGGGATTTCTGGAAGAATTTCTGGATTTTTAATTAAAATGTTCCATTTTTTATCTTTGGCTTTGTTAGATATATTCATAGAATATTGGACCGATTATACATGTAGCTCTAACAGCACACCAAATTCCAACCTTCCAGTCATAATGAGGGATTTGCAGAGGCCCAGTATTGCCTGTTATGAGTGTTAACATAACCACTGAGGTGGAACCACCGTGCACGACAGCAGGTAGCAGGGGAATCCAGCAAGGTTGCGAGAGAGGTAAAATGCCATGTGCTCCCTTAAGTTTTAAATGAAGAACCGTGTATTATCTACTTCATGTAAATTTAGAATTTTGAAATACACAAAAGAGCACAATATCTTAATAAGAGATATTTAAAATGTCTCTTTGTAAGAATTAACAAACGCATTTGCAAGAATGCTATCATGTCCCATTATTGCCTTGGTTTTTGGAGGAAAAGAAAAATGTGTTGACAACTTTACAGCTGTGGCAGTTTTCCTTATGGTAATTTCTTGATATTCTGCAGGCAGGTATGAAAGGTGGAGGAGAGACAGGGTTGATGTCACAGCCAGATATGTCTTACGATAACAAATACCAACTTAACATGATTAATATTATTTATACAGTCACAAATTTTAACTCCTTAAGTACTATCCTGCTTCAGAGGCCTACCTGTGACTTTAATTATCTTCTGTATTACTGATTATACATTTTATGTTAATAAAATGTTAACACTTTTCCTACATTGTCCTGTTGATTAAGTTTTGGGAAAGAATTATAAAAATTCACATATTATGAAATTGTGCTTAAGTGTTAGCTCATGTTTCTTTCTTTTTAGGTCCTGCAAGTCCATGCAGTTATAAGTAATTTTTAAATGACAGTCGTCCGTCTATGCAGCATTTACATGACATATGCACATTCTTGTTATGTCTTTTGCTAATGCTGACTCACAATGTTATTCTTTCAGTGTTTAGCAGTCCTCCTTGTTATAAGCACATGTTTATTTTGGTACATTATTTCATAACAGTTGACTGTTGTACAAACTGAAAATATTATGGAGAAGAGGACTACCAGAGGAGGTTAGAAAATTGTTGGAGCAGCCTTCTGATTCTAAAAACTCACCTATTAAATTAAATTATAGATGAGTCATAGTTTTTTACACATAAGCTTCACTTACGTATCTATATTGAGGACATGTTTTGCAAACTATTGTTCGTATCATCATCTGTACTGCAACTATCTGGTTCGAAAATCATGACATTTAAGGTAACACCAAATTACTAAAATACGTACAAAAACTTAGGGAGCTCGTCATCTGTGAAAAAAAAACATGAAAACCAACTAATGAACTTCGAAATCCCACCAGAAGACAACTCCACGTTTAAATTCATTGCAAAATCAACAGATGGCAGCAGCAACTCCAGAACTACCCACACCACTGGATCAACCTTTAGTCGCAATAGAGCTGATGATGCAAACAATATTTTGTGAAACATGTCCTCAATATAGGTACGTAAGTGAAGCTTATGTGTAAAAAATATAACTCTGTGGTGTTCCAATACAGTAAAATTTCGAGCACCTATTAAATTTTCCAGTGAAGATGATAATGCAGTGGAAATTAAAAGATTAGGACATGAAGATGATGACAATCATGAACAATCCATATATGAAAGAGAACAATTTAGTGCAAATTCTGTTGGTATGAATTTCGCATAATGGAAATGAAATGTGTGCTGTAGGCCATCAGGCTGAAATTTTTGGTAGATGGAGCAAAAAGGATTTATTAAAAGACTTGAGACTGACTTTGGTAGATGGAGCCAAAAGGATTTATTGAAAGACTTGAGACTGACAAACTATTTGATTAGGAACTGTGATAATGAAGAGTCTTGTTTTATGTTGTTCTTTTGCATACCTGTCACTGAGAAAGTGTGTTTGTGTACCAACACAAAAGGTGGAATGCTTTAAAAGGACTGGATGGATAAAGTTTTGCATGCAATGAAAAAGTTTTTTGTGAAGATATGTCAGCTTGGCAGTGTTAAGAATGGCTAACCATTGTTCAATTATGTCTTGAATTAACGTCCATGTTATTCTGAGGATGTGCTATGATAATGCAAGAGAACAGCGCATATCAAATGACAAACCGTAGCTAGCCTAAAAAGTTTTTGAGAGAAGGGAAACTACTCCGAGGAAAGCCTACATTCCAGGATTGGTACATGATCATGGATGAACAATTGCCCACATTTCGAGGTCGTTGTCCATTTTGATATTGCATGTCATCATAACTTGTAGATACAGAGTAAGTTCCTGGGCAATATGTGACATGCAACAAGCTACTGCTGGAAAATGAAAAGTTTATTTGGGGAAAGAGGAAGAAATCAGAGTAGTACAACTTGGAAATAATCCTGAGAAAAACCCAGATGATTGAACTTGAAAAGCTTGGACATAATATCAATGTAATCATTATCTTTATATCTCTGATTTAGCTCTTTATATGTTCTCAAAATATCTTACACTAGCCTGGTACTATCTGAAATTAGCTCTCTTAATGAGCAACCAATGGTATTACTATCAGAAGCAAAAAAAAAATCTGAAGTTATAATAAGCTACAATGCGACATTGACACCACTGACCAGAAGATGCGATGATGCAGTGTGAAAAGGAAACCAAGATGCTCGGCATTAGTGCATTTCTTCAACATGATCAGAATACGTGTAATGAATGAATACATAATTTGGATCAGTGGGCTATCAATAAAACAATGAGATGCCTGACTTTCATCATCAATTTGGGAAAGCAACTAGCAGAGTTAAAAGGCCAATGAAATCATTAGTTCCACCTGATTCAGAATGAAAATAAATTATAAACGTTTAAAAGTCAGTTTAAGTATAAAAATTGTTTTTTAAAATCAAAATAAAATTATTATAGAGTATTTATAGCTCATATCATAAGTAGTCAAAATAATAACAATTTAAGCATGAGCTTGAGAACACAAATAGTAAGTAACATAAAGATTTCCTGGCAAGCAGAAACTATTTTCCATTTTTTTTAAATCATATACAAAGTGAAATTTCTGAAGCATCTCAACCTTCAGTCCCTCAAAAATAAATAAGAAAGAAAAATGATTTTTTTTTTTTTTTTAAGAAGAGGTTGTACAGGACTTAATGTAATGCATAATATTTCTTAAAGGAAATTTTCACTTATCTCTTAAGAGTTTATCATATATACAAAATTATGCAAAAGCCATTCAGAACGAAGAGGACCTCACAAGCTATTCCCAGAAACAACTAAAATATACATTTTAATTTACTTATATGTATGTACCTTTAACATATGCCATTTAATCAAAATTGTCCAACTATTCTTGAATAACTTCAAGATAATGAAAATTATCCATGTAAAGGAAATTTTAAGTTGTGGGATTTTCTTGAAAATCTTTGTCACATGCTCGGACAGACTATAAGGTGTGTTAAAAAGAAACCAAAATTTTTCTTTATCAGCTTTATTGCTTATTCTACATTTTAAACACTGTCCCCTTCAAAATCATCCCCTTTACTGGCAATACACTGTTCCCATCATTTCTTCCAGTTTTGGAATGGCTCCTGGAACACACCTGTGCTCAGGTCTCTCATTGCATTGTCCTGAATCTCCTCTATGGTTTGGAATTGACATCCTTTCAACATGTTTTTCAGTTTGGAAAACAGGAGAAAATCTGCTAGGGTTAGAACCAGAGAATACTGTGACTTTGTGGGTTCGTAGAATTAAGAGTCCGAGTTACAGATATTCCAAATGTTCTTTATTTGTGTAGAAATACACTGTTCAGTTCTCACGTAACAACATTACGTCACATACACACAGTCTACCAAGGTCGATGACAATAACAAACAGCGTTCCGATTACATCAGCTCTCATTACAACACTCTACAGCTGTTTACTGCTTACGACACACTTTTGTTTTACAACCTTTCGTGTCTAACTCTTGGCGAGTTGTCGCTTTCTTAAATACCTCATTGATAAATTCTAGATATTTCTGGAACAATAAAGAAACCGAATATTCTATCACCTTCCAGAAGCGTAACTTGCTCTATGCTGGCAAGTCCTTTATCTCAGCTATCTTTATTTGCCGGCCCTTTGTGTACACTAGCCGCGCTATCGTAGATAACAGCTTCGCGACAATACGGTGGATGGGACACAATCAGAATGTGATGTTTTGCTAGTTGCAGACAAGAAGCGATGCATGAGATGACGCATTGTCATGATGCAACATCCCGCTCTGCAATTCTTACAATTCAATCCTCTTCCTGCACAAAGCATCCTTCATGTGCACTAGGTAGAGTTCCTTGTTTACCATCTGACCATGTGGTATGAATTCATGATGAATAATTCCTTTGTAGTCGAAAATCACTCATAGCTCTGCTTGCAACTTATACAGGCCTCCCTGTATATTTGGCTAAGCATTTGTAACTCTGAAAGTTTTCTCAAGCTTGTGGCAAAATTTTACACACACATTCTTCAAGCACCTTTATTGTTACTTTGTCACTAATTGGATGAGCAGGCTGTACATATACTTGCTGTAGTGGCTGTAGTTCACATGCTTATTGTCCGAGTGAAACACAGCAAACAGCAGCTTATTGTCTAAATGTGCCTCTAGATGAACTCAGTAGCTGCAGCACACTCTCTCTTCTGGTTGACATGCTATTTCAAAAGTTCTGTCTCTTTTTGAACACATCTTGTACATAATTTTTTACACACATACACCAATTAGAATCTTAATATTTTTTACTCAGGTATCTCAAAACGTGTATGGTAACATCTAGATATATAATCTTTTGCGTGGAATACAAAGTAGGTTCTAGAGAGAGTAAAAAAAAGTTCAGTAGGAATGGTGCTAGATGGTATTTGAAACTGCTACATCTCCAACATGAAACACAGATGCCACCACTTCAGTCTTTAGATATTACAATGCTTAAACAGTAAAGAAGCTGCAGGGTTTTATCAGTGGATCAGGGTTTCATTAAGTAGATGTAATTGTGCTGCAGGTATGAGCGTCCTTTGGATTTATTGGTGAAGCTAGCCAACAGTGATATTAACTGGACATTTACTCATGAAGCTCCCACTTGGGCTTTTCGCTACAGTGATGATCCAGTTCTGAGGACTATAGCTGCCAAGTTCATGCGACAGTCCAATGAGGAGATAGCAGCCACAGCTTTGAGAGGTGACACTGGGGTGCATGTAGAGAAGCTGGCAGGAGGTGAGTGTTTAGCTTACTCTGTTCACAATTATGAGATAACAGTCACAGCTCTGAGATATCATATTGGGGTTTATACAAGGTGTTTGGTGTATGAGTGCACAAACTTCAACAGCAACTTCCTGACATTTAGCTGTCCTGTACCATTGTTTTCTAAAGTGCTTGGTTGCATAAATAAGGAATAAAATTAATCAAAAATTTAATTGCAAATATGTCATCACAACTTAACCATTTAATTTTGCAATTAGAATAATGAGGTAGAGCTAGAAAAGATGAGTTATTTGGTTCTGTATGATATGTTGCTAAAATGATTAGTTTAACCACAAAACGATATGAAAGGAATGGATTTTTGTGTGTCTATTGCAATAAAGTTGCAGGCTTATGCTTGGCATCTCTGCAACTTTGGCGTGTGTGAAGTGGAAGGAACATTAGGAATGTAAACAGTAAAATTACCTGCTATGGCACTTGGCAAAACAGTGGATTCTGTCAGTGCTTCAGATGCATAATTTCTTTTGAAATAAACGAAAAAGTAGGAAGCAGCTCCTGTATTGTGTTGGCAGCACGAGTTGGTGCGTTATATATGGCTTCAATGAATCAAATCTGTAGTCATGGTAACCAGCAATGCATTCTGCCCCTCCAACCACTCCTCCCTCACCACAAGTGTTATGATCACCTTGGCCTTTTAATAACGAATCACTAGTCGGGAAGTAAGCTAGCTGCATTATCGACACGTAAGCGCCAAGAGAGTGGTTCCGTTACAAAATATAACTTGGAGAACTTTTACAAAGGAAAACTAAATGCTAGAAAATAAAACATAACCATGTAAGTTATTTATAAAGAAGTAGGTGACTCGCTGATTCAAACGCATCAAGGAAGAACCGCCCCTGGCCTACTTTTAGACTTTAACCCCTTGAACTTTTGAATCCATACCTGGCTGCAAACCAAAACAAAAAAATTAAGCTGTATAATCCTACTGTTTTGCCAGACAGTGCAGATAATTTATTCAGTAATGTTCAATTATGTCCTTTATCTTTCAAGATTGATGATATGGGACTTTATTATCCATCATATTTAAATCTCCCAGCTCCTGAAATCTGCACACTCATAGCCCTAACATCCTGTATTGAGATAATGGGTGATATAGCTTTAACTCAGTTGGTTCACAATTAAGTGATAGAGGTAGAAATGGAGGAGGTGGAGAAATATAAATATTATGTGGCAGAATATAAATGTCCTAGTTAGATAGTTCTGTTTTGTCTTGCGTAAAAAATTAGACTTTGCAAAACTTGATCTGAATCATTGTAATGGTATTTAAAAGTAAGTGTTGTCTAGTGTTATTAATCGACTCTCTTTAAAGTTAATTTATCATAACAACACTGTTTTCAACACTTCCAAGAAAGGAATTGATCTGAATTGTTGTAATGGTATGGATTTGTATTCTTTGCAAGCAAATAATCTTTAATTCTATTGTCTATATAGATGTACCTGTATCAAAATTGTCTTCTTGAACCAACATATTCTATTTTCATATACCTTTATCTATATTGCAGATACTTACAGAATGATTTTAAAAGTAAATTAAACTTTACTCATAAGGATGTTTATTCTCTTTCAGGTACCTTCTGTTATGGACCATACATCTTTTTAGCAGCAATGTCAAAATTAAGGCTCATGAGAGATCCTTTTTATTGGGCTCATGTGGTTCTGATATCAAGGAAAGGTGGACCATACATTCAGTCTCTTAATAACCTCATACTAGCAATGAATCAAGGTGGTTTGGGCACCTATTGGGAGGCTAATGTCGTCCGTCGTTTTCTCTCCAGTCGTCTTCAACTGCTGATTGCTGTGAGTCGCACTGAACTTGATATTGATGGAGATACCCTCAGAACTCTTCAGCTAACTCATGTGGAGGGTCCATTCTTGCTACTCGCCATGGGTGTGGGTATTGCCACTTTTGCATTTCTGGCTGAATTAGTTTACAGACGTAAGAGAAGAATTCGCTAGTAAAGCTAGTATGAATTTGAGCAGTGATGATGGAAGCAGTTTAACAATTTTCTTCATAAACTTTACCATCAATACCATTCTCTGAAGGTGGGTTAGAAAATTCCTATTTCAACTATTAGGTGACCATTGCCTCACTGTAAAATGCATGCTGAATTTCTTAAGTTGATCACAATTATTTTACTGCAAGAGCACACTGACATCAATTCCTTTATTTGATTTTTCTCTCTTTCATATAAGTTTTGTTAACTGCTAAAAAAGAAAGAAAGAAAAATAAAGGTTCATTTATTACATTTACTTGACTTTCTCTACTCACAATGATTCATAGTTAATATTTATAGAGATAAACTTTGCAGAAATGGTTTGATTACAAATTTTCTTAATGGAGGCTCCAGGGATAGTCACAGTTTTAAAATAAGGGCTGCTATTTGCCTACTTTGAAATTTTATATGCTTTGCATTAAGTCATTAGAGCGAAAGACTAGTGAGTTCCCAGATGACATAAGGCAATTGAGAAAGATGAGGATAATCTGGAGAAATGAAATGTTGTTCCCAAAGGATGCATCTTCACACTGCAAAAATTTCAAAGATATAAAATAAAAACTGTACTTTTAAGAAAATAGTGTACATTTCTTTTGGAGTGACGCTTGTATCTTAGAAAATACTGTAAGATTAATGAATTAATCTGTCAATAGATAATATAGTGTAATGCACAAATAAGTGAGTTGGTAAACATCATCAGTTCTCAATTAACTCAAACAAAATATAATTTTACATCACATCATTCTCAAACACTAATGAAATACGATTCAAAATATCAAATAACTATGTGATCTGAGCACAGAGCATGTTTGCTAGGAAGTGACTGTTTTCATATTAACGCAGGGCTACTTAATGAAGCAAAAGTAGTACAAGTAAAGAATATATATAAGGCAATTCTATGAAACCAAATTTCTAGTTGTGTAGTAAATACTCAGTGTATTAATTATGTAAACAAACAAATATACAATAAAGTAAAAAATGTCTTGTGAATGGCTTCATTTCTATGATGACAGTCTAATAGGCTACAAAAAATTTTGTCAAACAAGGTTTGAAAATTTTAACTGGAATAACATTAATTTCGCTGTGAATATTATATTTAAAAGTCTAGTAGAGCTGGAGCTGGTACAATAATTCCAGCAAGATAGTATCACAACACACACTGCCAGAATTTACATGGCAGCTGTTCTTCAAATCTCACAAACTGAAGTTATCTTAAAAAATGCAGACAATGTAAGGCTTCTCAGACCTCTCATTTCAGTTTTACTACTTTCTCTGGGATTATTTGAAGAGCAAGGATTTGTTGAAATCACTCTCAAAATCTTGTACAGTTCTGAAAAAAATGAGTGATACTCCAGTTGAAACATTACGAGTTGTATGAGGATATGCATCGCAGGCATAGAGCCCATTTGCACAGCATAATTTTTGGAGAACTTAAATGTTTTCATATGTTGTGTAAATAACATATGATCGTTAAAATCTCATATAATTGTTAAATTCCAATAATGTGATTAATGTGTATTCACTGAAATTGTGTCAACACTAACATCACCTTCTTCTTTCTCTGTTAACAAGTTTCTGGACCATGTGTTCCCATCTTCTGAACATGTCTGACTGATCCTTGTAGTTGTTTCTGTTGTGGTGTTTGTCTATAATGGCAGCTTCTTGTGACGGTGAAATGTACTTCCAGAGGGTACCTGGTGGCAGTAAATCAAAATTCACTAACTGTTGTTTGTGTTTTAAAATGAAGATCATCTCCCAGGTGTCCAATTTCTGCTGCATGCCTGGTCAGTTTGATTAGTGTAATGTTTGGTTTGATGTTGTGATTGTTCATCCAGAAATTGTGTGATACTGCCGATTTATCCATTTGTTTGTATTTTAAGCATCTCATACGTTTAGTCTGGTATGCAAAATTTTTTTTTTTGCTTTTTTATTTTTCTATATATATGAGGGTGAGTCAAATGAAACCCTTAAATTTGCAATAGCAAATTGAAATTTCGCGCCGTTATCTTTGTGAATGATGTCCCCCACTTTCACAAAGTGTCTGCAAGATAGATGCTATGACAGCTGACTCCTGAAATGAGAGAACGACATGTTGATGCTTGTGAAGAACTTCTTCGGCACTTTGAATGGGAAAGTGGTAGCTTCCTTGCAAGAATCATTACTGGGGACGAAACCTGGGTTCACTTCCACCAACCGGAAACAAAGAGAGCAAGCAAGGAATTGTGCCATCCCTCATCACCAAAACCAAAGAAGTTTCGAACAGAACCATCAGCAGGGAAGGTTATGCTACCTCTCTTTTGGGACGAAAAAGGCGTCATTTTTTAGCATTAATGCCTAGAGGAACCACCTGTTACCAGTGCACACACACACACACACACACACACACACACACACACACACACACACACATACACAAGGTACTGAAAGGCTGTACTGAAAGGACGGTGTGGGATTTTTCAAATGAGGAAAGATTGCAAGGTAGCTTGTTTGTTCCTCCAATTTTCATCAGAATGCAATCTTTTTTTTGTTGGTTTTTTTTTTTTTTACACCTTGGTGTTTATAGGTTTAAAGTGGGATAAATTTTGAGGCCATACAGTTCATTGGATGAACCAATGCATCATACACAGATCTCCTAAAAAATCATCTGCGGTCTGCAATCAAATCAAAGTGACGTGGATTGCTGTCAGCAGGTATCCTTTTGCAACAAGACCCCACACTGCCCGTACAACAGTTGCAACAATCACAGACCTTCATTTTGAGTGTCTTCCTCATTCACCATACTCACCAGACCTTGCCCCAAGGGATTTCCATATGTTTGGACTGCTCAAAGACGCAGTGGGAGGAAAGAAGTTCTGTTTCAATGAAGAGGTACGCCACCCGATGCATGAGTGGTTGTGCGGACTACCAAAAGAATTTTTTTCTAAAGGCATTTATGCACTTTGTAAGCGCTGGAGAACTTGCATTGAGCATGGGGGAGATTATGTTGAAAAGTGATGCAGCATTGTACCACTTCTGTACAATAAATAAAATTTAAAAAAATATTTAAGGTTTTCATTTGACTCACCCTCGTGTGTGTTTGTATGTATATATATATATATATACACATGGTGTTCATTTTTATTCGTTATTTCCTGCCCTCCGATTCACCAGAATGATGTCATAGTTGACTGGTGAGTCTATCTTGAAATCATTGTGCCCTCAACAGAGAAGAAGCGTCAATTTTTGTGGAACAGTAATCAAATTGCAGCGCTCTGAGTGTCTTTGCGCTGGTAACCAATACAACCAGCTTCCCCTGGATATGAACACAGGCCACCGTGTCTTTATTTTTGAATACTACTTTCGTACTGGCATTAAAATTGGTGCTACATATAAATGTAATTTAAACCGCTGCATAGAGGACTTTATGCAACGCTATCCAGCATTCAGACAAGTCCCTCGGAGCATAATGTTGTCAAAAGTGTCCAGGTACCGTCAAATTGACATACTTTTGTTTGCAATGTAAACATCTTACTTATTATCAGTATAGAATATAAACTTTTTGTCATTCTCACGCTTAATTAATTGTCTATTAATGTTGGTATCCATATGTCTTTAAAAACCAATAGGTGCATCAAACATTTCCAAGATACAGGATCAGTTACTCGCAAACAGGGAGACACCGGACGCTATAAAGTAACTGGTTCCAATCTAGAAGCAGTAAATAATGTTATGACAGAAAGGCTTCAAGCATACCTTCTCGCAATACAGACAGTGTTTAAGGGGAAGAGAGAAAGGAAATATAACAAAATAGACACATAAGACTATGGACTAGAGCTATTTTCTTTTTTAAACCTGGATAAAAGCTTTATACATATTGTAACAGTAATTTATTTTTCATTCCTAGAATATGTTTTACTAATATTCTGGTTTGTCATGAAGTTACATTGTGAGAAAACTGTGGTGATAGAAAAGATTTGAGATCAAATTGAAATATACTTGTAACTGACTATTCTTGTAATTATTCTTAGCTGGACGATGCCTGAAACATACTTGTACCATGTAGGCTAAATAATAATAATAATAATAATAATAATAATAATAATAATAATAATAATAATAATAATAATAATAATAATAATAATAATAATAATAATAATAATAATAATAATAATAATAATAATAATAATAATAATAATAATAATAATAATAATAATAATAATAATAATAATAATAATAATAATAATAATAATAATAATAATAATAATAATAATAATTTATTATTATTATTATTATTATTATTATTATTATTATTATTATTATTATTATTATTATTATTATTATTATTATTATTATTATCATCATCATCATCATCATTATTATTATGTTCAAGTGATATCTGGACTGTGGTGGATAGTAATAAATATTCCATCATTGGAAAAACTTATTCTTTTTTTTGTTTTGACATATGTTTGAGGTCACCCTTTCATGCATGAGCATTATCAAGAATAAGACTCCCATCTAGATGACGCATTAATAGCATCTTGTTACAGCTACACAACAGATTTTTATACAGCAAACATGCTCTGCCAAAACTACACAGTAAATGTTTAAGGTGTAAATCTAAGCAACTTTAACTGTAATTCTTTAAAATACTTTTATGCCGGTGTATGTTTTGTAGTGGTAGGAGTAGCAGCAGCAGTAGTAGTAATAGTTGCAGTAAAAAGAATAACACCTTCGATGTTGGTGATGCCTGCACTCATTATGTATGAGTTAAATATGCCCGAGCACATGGAAATTTGGATATCACTGTGGAACCTGGAACAGTATTAGGTAGAGAAAGAAATATGCATCTAGCAATATATATGCATGATGAACTTGCTGCTACCACTTATAATTTCAAATAAATTTATAATATGAAATTTTTTCACTAAATTTACTTCAGTTTGCTCTTTAAGAAGAGAAACAGCAGAAGTAAATTCTGACTCATTCTGACTCTACCTATCCAAAGCATTGTCTACACATGGCTAGTGTGGAAGAATGATTAATTTCCATCAATTTACTTGATAGTGGTAACTATGAAGCCTGGGACTTAAGTACTTAAGCATAGTAAGTTGCCACAAAAGGTGTGTATCTCATTGTATATGAGAGTTCCTAGTGGTTTACCGGGTAAATACAAATCAGTTGGAGAGTTTAATGTCATGCTGGCTGTTGACCATAATAGCTCAAAGGTTAAGAGCAACTGTTCGGAGACTGGGAGATCTGTGGTTCAAATCCGGGCTATGGCATTGCATTTTTCAATCTGACTACCTATTCAAATCACAGCTAGTGTGGAAGAACGATTAATTTCCATTTGTAATTATTAATGTTACATAAAATGTAAAGATATGTTTATGTTGAAAGTAAAAATGTAGTTCATAAAATCAGTAATTTCTAAAGGAGAATTCATAAAGAAATTTTTTTTTTCAGGAAAGAACCAAAACTAAAAGTTGGTAACATATTACTATGCAAGGGGGGGGGGGGGGATGTTATGCATGTAAAGAACAGGAAAATGGGGCAAAATTGTTTAAAATGCAATTTCTTTTTAATATCATATTTATTCTTTGTAGAATCATACAGTAAAGTTATTTTGCACTAATACAGTATTAAACACCTATCATGTGGCAATTTAAATGACGCTGCAAACACGGCGGCCCTTTAAACGTCTGCGCTCTTGCTTCTGAACTTCTCCACTTTGATTTACAATTTTAAAAATCCCGCCTCCTTGGATATGCTTTAAGGAAATCTTGAGATATTTTGTTTGTTGGCAATGCTATAAAACAATTTGCAGACCTGAGACAAAATGCAGGAAGGAAACACAAAACATGCGCATCAAGGAGCAGTGAATTCTTGGAGAAATTTGCTGTTGTAAGAGTGGCAGCACGAGGTGAGCGGTTGTTTACTTTTTTCGCGCCAGATTACAAATATTCTTATATTATGTGAAGTACAGAGGATATTTATTCAGGTATGTTGTTGAATGATGTTATAAAATGATAGTTTTAATAATCTGTAGAGTCCAAATGCATAAATTTGTTAAATACATGGGTAAATCTGTTCTTAAACTCATCCTCACAAACGTGAGCGTACGTCCTTGATTTTAGCTGCGTGCTTTTTAGGTTAAGGCTGTCATCTCATCAATGTTAGGATGGCAAGACAAAATTATGCTCACGATATGGATGAAATGTTGAGAATAGTTGAGGAGGATGTGTCTGAACTAGAATTTAGCAAGAGTGAAGATGAGTGGAATTATGCGAATACAAATAACGTCAGTGAGGAGAGTTCTGAATCAGGGGAGGAGAATGAAAGTGATGAGGGAGAAACTGTTTCTGATTTAGCTTGGACAAAGACTACTTTTAAATCTAAGGATTTACCGGGATTTACAACAAACAACTTCAAGGTTAGTACTATATATTATGCATTCAAAATTATTAACGTAACCTTCCATTTAACCATATTTAATTTCTAATAATAGTGAATTACTTTCAGAAACCTGGAACTCCAGCTATGTACTTCGAGAAGTACTTCACAGAGGACTTCTATGAAAATGCAACAGTGTGTACTAGCCATTACTATCAACAAGAAGCAAATGTAATGATGCGGCCTCTTCCAACACCTGCGGAAATAAAGTTCTTTTTGGAATTCACTGTATGCTTGGATGCATAAAATTTCCTCGCCTAAAAATGATATGGAGTTCTAGGTTTAGGTTTGATCCAATTTGCCAGTGCTATGACCAGAGATAGATTCTTCATGCTACGAGTGAATCTTCATGTAGTGGACCGGTATGCTGTAACAGATGAAATCAAGAAACAGAACAGATTGTGGAAAGTACAACCTGTGAGATGCTGTTCAGAATAGATGTTTGGCACTCCAAAGAAGTGTTGGCTGCTATAGTATGGACGAGCAGATGATTCTGTTTTCTGGGAAATGCAGCATGAAACAATATGTAACAGGAAAACCAAGGCCAGTTGGTGTGAAGAACTTTGTTTGCACTATATCCTCTGGACTCATGGTGGACTTTGAAGTTTATCAAGGTCCCACAACAAATCTCCTTGAAAAAGCCACTGTAGGACCAGGTCCGTCGGTTGTCCTGCGTTTAATATCAATATTACCTAAAGCTTTGTTTACTTTGATAGGTACTTTACTACGCTACCATTGATGGACAAACTGCTTGAAGAGAAGGTGGAAGGTACACGAACCAGGATCTGAAGTAAAACGCTGGCACAAGAAGGAAGCATCCTATACAAATGTTACTTGCCCAGCTATACTTGTCACCCATGGTGTGACAGCCCTTGGAGGGCCAAGGCCTACCAACCCGACTGCCAGCCTCACGCCCACTTACGCACGGCAGAGGTGGACGATCATCCAACCGAGACGGGGAGGAGATGTGGTCAGCATCTCAGCTTCCCCCAGCCGGAATTGTTGGTTTTCATGACCAGGGCCACTTACCTATCGTAAGCTCCTCACTTTCCTCACGATGCTGAGTAGGCACCGGTCCTATACCCGGGACCTAAAATCCCCACCACATGGGTGGGATCGAACCCGGGCCGCTTTCCGTGGCCAGGGACCAAGGCATTTTGCCTTAGCTCGCTATGCCACGGCGTAGGACTTGCCCAGCTATAGTTAGGGAATATAATCAGCAAATGGGATGTGTTGATACTTTTGACCAGATGATGGAAACTTACAGAACCTGGTTCAAAACAAGAAAATGACCCCTGAAAGTCATCAGTCATTTTAATGACTGTGCTGTAGTAAATGTCTGGCAAGAATATCGCCCTGACTGTTTTCAGCTGAGAATGAAACAAAACGAGGTGATGGATCTCCTTGAGTTCAGATTAGCTATTGCCGAGTATCTCATGGGTGGTCCTCAAAGAAAAAGGTCAGCTGAATTTTTGAGCCTGGAGATTCAGAGAGCACTACACCAAAAAGTGTGAATGGACCAGCAGCGATACCTAGTGTCGATAATCGATTGGATGGGACCACCACTGACTTACAGTGGACAAATTGTAAGCCCCACTGTGTTGCCATTTCAAGGGATGTTCAAATCGATCAAGAGTGAGTTGCCAGAAGTGCAATGTCTATTTGTGTTTAAGTAAAGACTCTAACTGCTTCACTAAATTTCATATCCAGAATTAAGTAGTGTTCATGTATGAAAAACATGTGATGATGCACCCTCACAAAAGTCAGTATTTTTATTAGCAGCAATATGGCCCGAATACTCACAATTGTGAGGGTATATTTTTTGTAAAATTGTGCAAAATATTTTTCAAAGAAAACAGCTATTATGTCTTTTACATGCTTCAACAACAATAAAATCAGAAATTTACTGTAAAAATTTACTTAGGTTTATTAATTTTTAGATGAGTCGTATTTATTACACATCACTGGATCAAGCTTTAGTCGCATAAGAGCCGAAGATGCAAACGATGATTTGCGAAACATGTCCTCAAAATAGGTACGAAAGTGAAGCAGATGTGTAATAAATACGACTCATCTAAAAGTTAATAATTATTTCGCTTCACTGTGGTGTTCCAATACAGTTAAATCTCGATTTACTTAGGTTTGTTTTAGTTCTGTAAGGGTTGTTGAAAACTTGTGGAAATCACAATTGGTTAATCTGTGCAATTGGTGTTTGTAAACAAAACTTGTACAGGAGGCTGTGGACGATTGTTTGAGTGGTGCAAGTTTTGTTTATTCCTCCGTATTTAAGAGTGTTAAAGTGTATATTATCTGTTGTTCTTGTGCTACGAGTTAGATTAGAAGAAGTTTTGAAGGATTTCTCCATAGCCGGTCTGGGTTCGACTCGGGCCGCTTGGATTTCAACAAAAAACCTGCAACAAACTGAGGTAACCTAAAATGTCTTCTCAAATTATTCACTCAACTCAAAGTTATTCCTCAATTGCTAAGAGTAGACCCACTAAAGATCAGGCATTATAATTGAAGCACATGATGGTATCCCTCTTAGAGTATATATTTATGCAGTTGGCGATCTCACTGATCCTTCTCTAAATCGATTTGTATCCTGAATTTCAAATAAGAGAATTTGCATTAACTTAGTGAGTAAACAACTGGCTGCAACTCTATGTAACCAACATCATAAAATTTAAGTTAGCAACGTTACATTGATGCTGTGGCCTTTATAACTAAACGGAGGATCATACTGTAAAGCGTATGTCCAGTTATCCGAAACTGTTTTTGAATGTGCTTTAAGCAACTTTGAAATTAACACTACCTCTGCAATAATGCATATTCGAGCAGGATTTAACATTCCAGGTTACTCTCAAATACTGAGCTTTCAACGTCAAATCTGTGTTCAACCTGAGGATTTTGAAAAGCTTCCAGATACCTTTGAGGTGCATCATGAGGGCACTGCATACTGGATATATGTATCTTCAGATGCCCTAACGTGCTTTGTGTGCAAGATGGAGGGTCATTTAACTAAACAATGCACTCAACAAATTACTGAACTGCTAACACCTACCACAATCATCTCTAACACTGTAAATTTTCCTCCTCTCTCACCGAGACTGGTGCCCCCCAATGAGACTTCCTTGTATAAAGAGGGGGCCAATGTCAAAACAAGTCCAGCAGAAAATGAGTTCCTGTTTGAATCTCTTTATGCAACATTGCTACAACTTAACACAGCAATGGAATTCCCTCCCTTAGGGCAAAACCATAAGACAGGGTCCAAGAATAATATCCTTAAGTGACCTATATCAACATCCAGTAAGCACACTGAATCTGTAACCGATGACGATGAAAAGCTATCAGACTCATCTCCCAAAACAACACCAACATGCCATTTTCAACAGTTTAATCTTTCGGATGATCAACTTTCCACTAAACAGAGAAGATTATCAAGAAGAATACCTACACATAAAAAAAGTAGTTATATCCAACGGTTTCAACCCAAATTTAGTAGACAAAACAGTTAACAGACTCAACAAAGCTAAGAAAATAAAAGAAACCACCACCCTAGAACCTACAGGAGAAAAAGAGAAAAAAATTTTTAAAAAATTCACCTTCCACCCATCAGCCTATAACAAATTCCAAAAAACCTTCTCAAAACACAACATAACTCTTGCACCTCAAAATAGGTTTAATATCAGAAATTTGTTAAAAGGCCCTCCCAAAAATTCAATCACTACCAAAGAAAAACCAGGAATCTATGAGATCAAATGTGAAACTTGCCCCAAAAATTTAGATAGGAAAAACAAAAAGAAATATTAACATCAGAACTAAAGAACATATAAGAAACATTAAAAATGGTGAAACAGAAAAATCAGCAGTGGCTTTTCATTTTTTGAATACTAGACATGACATCAATTTGGAAACATCTCTAATAAAATACGTTAATCACCCCATAGACCTTTCCATATGGGAAAAAATCTTCATTAACAAAAATCGTCATAGAGTCATGAATTTTGAAACTCCACCACCGGACATCTTTGACAAGTACATCACGCCATCTATTGACAATACGGAGAAAGAAGAGACCACTACAACTTACACTAATCGAGTATCAGCTGAAGATAGGAGCAAGAGCTCTTGAAACATGTCCTGTGAATAAACAGTGTAAGTGAAGGAATGTGTCAATATATTCTCGATTCACTTTTGTACTAATTTGTGCTTCACTGTCCCTACGCTTCTTTCAAGTTTATACTTTAATATTTAATGTGTTTAATTACGGGAAGAATAGCCAAAACCCTTGCTGAACGGGTAAAACTGCTTTTATGTACAGAACCTCTGCTGGTACATGTACTCGCTTGGCAACAGCACACCGCTTGAACGTTGGCCAGCATTCATATGCCTTTAACTTTTGCGAGTGGTATAGTCTATGAAAACGGAATTGTTGAAATCTCTGAACCATACTATCAATATATATCAATGAAATGCTAACTGACAATGAATATGAAATCATTAACAAAAATCCTCTAACAACTTGCATACAATCATTTGAAAAAACAATAGCAAAATCAAGCATTATACCAAACAAATATACAGTTAAACCGGATAACCGAACCTTACCTAGGCTTTATGGTTTACCCAAAATACACAAACCATTCATAACAATGAGGCCTATAGTTAGCAGTATAAATTCACCAACATACAAACTTGCAGAGTGTCTAATAAACAGATTCAACTCATTTCCAAAATTCGACAGAATAAGCATCAAAAACACCTATGAACTTATAGAACACATTAAGGATACTGAACTAAAAGAAGGGGACACACTAGTCTCGTTTGATGTCTAATCACTGTTTCCCAGCATACCAGTAAAAAAACTCCCACCGTTGATAGAAAAATGGCTCAAATCACTTGGAATGTCAGCACCTGAAATTTCAGATTACATTGATCTAACCAAATTATGCATAGAACAAAATTTCTTCCAGTTTCAAACAAAATATTTCCACCAAACTTCAGGTTTAGCAATGGGCAACTCCCTATCACCCTTCCTGGCCGATGTGTACATGAGTGCATTAGAAATAAGGATCAACAAAAGGTTTCCCTTGGATGTTCAAACACTGGCAACAATATGTAGATGACATCTTTGCAATAGTACCAAAAAAAAAACATCAGCGATGCACTAAAACTTCTAAATATCCAAGAAAAAAGCACCAAGTTCACTGTAGAAATAGAAAAAGATGATTATTTACCATTTTTGCATCTAAAAATAATGAGAAATAAAAACAGACTAAACTTTGGCATTTACAGAAAACCAACACAGACAGACAACTACATAAAAGCTAATGGCTACAACCCAAGATCCCACAAACAAGCAATCTTCAATAGTATAGCACACAGACTGATCAACATCCCTCTCACAGCAGAAGAATACAAAACAGAATACAAAAAAATTATTTAAATAGCACAAAAATGACTTTCCCAAATCATTAGCAGACAAAAAAAGTGAACTTAGCAGAAAAGAAGAAGCTAATAAAGGAAACCACAACCCTCTCAGCTACAGAAACTAATATGATTTTCAAAAAATTCACTTACCATCCATGGGCCTTAGATAAATTCAAAAAAGCCTTCAAAAAATAAAACATTAAACTAACACCAGTCAACCATTTCTCCTTAAAAAACCTAATTTGCTCAAACATCAAAGATGCCATTCCATCTAACAAAAAATCTGGTATATATCAAATTGAATGCAGTGACTGTAGTCAAATTTATATTGGAGAAACCAAAAGAAATTTAGAAACAAGAGCAAAGGAACACTTAAGGAACATAAAATATAAACAATTAGAAAAAGCAGCAGTTGCCATGCATTTTTGGGGAAAAAACCACAACATAAATCCAGAACCAAAACTACTAAAACATACATCAGGAAAACAAGAACTATCCACATGGGAACAAATCTTCATTTCAAAAAATAGGAACAAAGTATTAAATTTCAACATCCCCCAGAAAGATTTGTTCATCAAGTTCCTTGAACCGCCACCAGAGGACACCTATGTTAAAAAATCGTCAACTACACCAATGAGAACCAGTCGATGTCCGGATGAAGATGAAGGCAAAGTCTCTGAAACATGTTCCGGAAAAATTTAAAAGTAAGTGCTGTTTAGTGTCATTAATCGACTCCCTTTAAATTTAATATATCAATAGTTTTCAAATTTCGAAAACACAAAGTGCCTGAACCTTTTTCATGATTTTCATTAGTGCTTAGCTGTTTTTCTCAAGTTTTCACTGTTCTTATCCACCCTTTAACATTTGTAGGTTATGTAAAGTGTAATAACAAAATCTACATTCTATTTTCACATGCCTATCTTTACACATCCTTCAATTGACTATTCTCAGAGAACTTTATTCTTCTATCTACTTTATGTTAATTGAAATAAGTATTTGCAGGAATTCCCTTTGTTAGTTCACTGGGAAGAGGGGAATACAGTGAGCTTAAGAAATGGTCAAATCCTTTAAGAATTGGTGGCTATGTGATTGATTTGAAATTCTATTCTCTTCGCATGTCCAGGACATAAGTAAACAAATAATGACCTTCTCTTTGAGGAAAGTATAGGTAGTAGAAAGTTCAAACACAGAAAAATGAGTGCATACCTTGGTAATGATTCATTCTACGAAAAATGTATTTTATAATCATTGTATGGTTTAACGAGAACATCATCTGTGCAGTAAAATGTTGTCTTTTAGAGTTTACCAGCTACAGAAACTTCAGAATGAAAAGGACTTCTGGTAACATTTCCAGAAAATTCAACATGCACATTTCATTTCTCGTGAAAAGAACGGAATTAAGACCTGTAGCTTTCCTGGCGATGAATATGCCCACTTTCTTCTCGGGCAGCAAGCCAGGTGAAAAGACAGTTTGATATCCACGTTTTTTGAGTGTGCATCTCTCCCATCATCAGGATATTTATAAAATGATATAACCACAAATGAAACACTGGATATAACACAAAAATAAGCAAAGACAAAACACTATCAAAATTTGCATTACTGAACAAAAGACTTTTCAGTAAATTAAATGCCAGGTCAGGAGATGGCATGAGCATAGAAAATTGTGTCCAAGAAATGTAACTACTTAAGTTGATTATCAAGCTGTAATGATCTTTGCTTCTTAATTTGATGGATTTCCATTTTTAAGGCCAGTTTCCAAGAGGCAACCAAATGCTGAAATTCTAAAATCAACATATGTTAAGCAATCATCATGAAAATTTTACAGTATTTTAAGGGCCACCTGTACATGCTAAAAATCAAATTTAATCAATGTAGGTTTAACCATTATTAAGAAATTATTACTTAAATAAAATTAATGTTAAAATGCTCCATGCGATAAAGTTCTGAATTTTTTTTTTTTTTTTTTGCTTATATTTTTATTTTAGGTGTAAAACATATTAGTATTAACCTGTGTGAAAGAAGCTTTCAAATAATTTGAGGATTTTATGTGATAAGTATATTTTGGTTTATATACATCATTTTTCAACATTCATAAAGACAAAAAGCACAGGAGAATGTATCTATGAGCCAAATTATCCCATACAAATCAAAAAGCCCTCGTAGTCCTTCTTGTATACAGCATCTTTATAAGTGGACAAAATTTAATTAAGGCTGGATGAGAATTGCATCGCATGGAACATTTTTAGTGGAGCAAATTCATGAAAAAAATTTACTTGAGAAAACCGCTTTTAAAGATTTCAGAATTTTGTTGAGTATGTTACCAATAAATGTGATGGTTAAAACTCCACAGCTCCATATGTTTGGCCCTCTGCTTCCTTGGAAGAAGCTGGCGTCTTGCACTTTTGAAATGTCCCTTAGTGTCCTTGAAATGTACATAGGGGGACTACATGCCACACTTTGCCCCTTTGAAAATGTCCTTCCATATGCTGTTATGAACCATCATATAGGAATTTCTTTCAATATCATCATCTCTGCACATATTATGGTTTTGAACTATGTCATTAAAAAATGCTACCTTTTTTGGGATGGATGATTTGTCAGTTTGTTTCCCTTCAAGTGAAGATGACGAATTCCCCATGACAACACAATTGTTATCTTTATGTGGCTTACTTCTTTGTAGATTGGCTTTTATCATTCTATTTACAGCTTTACTAGGTATTTTATTTTTGCATCTACCATCATTTATTCGATTCATATTTACAGTAAATAGAATAAGTAATATATACACCAACAGTAGTTGCTGAGTCCGACCAGGCAACTTGAAAATAAATTACTACTCACTAAACTCACACAATCTTACTGCACTGCTGTATGCATACACATAAACTCGAGTAAATTCACTAATTAAAGGTTAACTCTAGAATTTCTCAACAGAAAAAGCAATTCACGATGAAAACATACAGCCATAAGATAATCTCTCTTTGATTTTGTATACAAGCTTAAAAACTTTCATCTGTTTTACAGATGGACCAACATAAGTGCCAACAGTAAATACTTGTCCTGCAGAATAGCCAACATAACCCTTCGCAGTATCAAGTCTGCTAAATTTGAATGCACGAAAGAGTAATTTGAAAATTGTCAGGCAAACTGATACTCTAAAGGACACGCCCACCAATGCCTGGCCCCTTGAAGTATGACGTAATGCTCAAAATATGCCCGGATCATAAGAAATGAGGTTGTGAAATTAAATAATAAGGTATAAAGATAGTAAATTCGACAAAACCAAAATATTGATTTTTTTATAAAATGTCATCCTTTGTTTTCCTTAAATGAAAATCGTTAGTCCCTTTTGAGAAAAAAAATTGTGAAATATTCTGTGTAAGGGGTAGTTTGGAGTGGGAGGATTTTATTGAAAAGCTTCATATTGCATCCTTGAAAGATGCTGAATGTAAACAACAAATTTGCTTAATTGAACATCAGTAATTTCACATTCCCTCACTTACTATTGTTAAATCAGAATATGTTTTGGACGAATTTTCTCTTATCTTCAGCTGAAAGCTGGGTTTAACTTGGCTTTAACTGATTTGGTATTTAATCAGTTTCTCATTTTTGAGTCATGATATTCACACACACACACACACACACACACACACACACACACACACACACACACACACACACACACACACACACACACACACACATAGACGTTTTTCTAACAATCTGATGAATTGCATTCTTATGACTTTCTCTACTCTTGCACAAACTAATCCTACAGATGTTTATTCCGCTATCTATATTTTGTGAAAATTGCAGCAATTATCTTATTGCTATTTTTCTTACGGATACAATGGGAATACATTATGTTTCAAGTAATATTCAGTTCTTTAAAAGGCTGGTCGCTATGTGATGCTTTTGAAATTCTCTTCTCTTTCCATAACTAGGAGTTAAAAGAATGAATAACAACTTCCCATTTGAGAAAAGCATTTGTATTGGAAAATTCAGACAGATAACAAAGAATATTTAGGTAATTCTTCACCTTCCTCCCGCCCCTCATAAAATGTGTGACATAAATTGAGCTTTAATGAGCTCTACCTTTTTTGTGAAGTAAGATTTTGTGTATCTCTTGTGCTTTAACAGTTATGCAAAGGTCATCGAGCATGGTGAAGAAGAAATTATTAAGACATTACAAGAAAATGCAAGATATTTTTCATTTAGCATGAAAATATCTTCAGCAAATTGAAAACAATTGAAAACCATTAGAGCCTTTTACAAGAAAACAAGCACTTTTGAAAAACTTTTCATTAAAAGGGTGATTTGGTAAGAGAGGACTGTTATTTGTAAATCTTAGTGACGGATCCTTGGAAGATGCTGAACTTAAATAGGTAACAATTTCGGTATTTTAAATGAGCTTTCATTTCTGAGTTAAACTGCTCACATAAAACATTCACACGCCGTGAACGTGCAAGAATATGCGCGCATGCGCGCGCGCGCGCGCGCACACACACACACACACACACACACACACACACACACACACACATATTCATCACATGTTACAGCTTCAACATGTTACTTCAATGCTTGTTTGTCTCTTTAGCACGCACCTCTCTGACGTACACACAAGTTTACCTCTTACACCGAACTGCATGCCGACTCTGAACGCAAATTCAATATTAGCTTGTGAATTGCTCCTCCACAGTTACCAATTGTGACTTTGTGGGTTCGTATAATTAAAAGTCTAGTTTGTAGCAATTCAAAATGCTCTTTATTTCCAGTAAAAAGATGTTTTGTACAGCCCTGACATTATCAGGATGACGTAAAATAAGCCAGCACAGTCTCTTGTGGCTTCGCCACACATGCACAATAAAAAGAAATTACTGCGGTACACTTCCAATGCCTACATGCACAATGAACAGCTCACTAGTGACTCCGCTGTCCGCCGATTCCTCACCACGGAGCTTGGAAAATACGGCCGACGCACTTCTTTGCACTGCTTTGTCAACGCACACAAATCAAACGAACAATTCCCTGACTCGTATTGTGTTCTTGTAATTAACGTCCTCAAACGCTAAGTCCCAATGGGCGATGAATGAAATTAACGAAATTATGTTTAAACGAGTCCATGGTAAATGGAGCTCAGAGTTACCTAACACTAATGTTTCAGGCTAGGGGAAAACCTCCAACGTTAAGTCATGCCGGACGATGATTGAAATGATGTTCAAATGAGTTCAGGGAACATAGATCTTAGAGTTATCAAACATTCGTTTTTCAGGATAAGAAAAAACCTCCAACGTTTTCATATTAGACGATGAATGAAATAAAGTTCAAATGAGTACAGGGAACATCGAGTTTAGAGATACCAAACATTCATCTTTCAGGATAAGAGAAAACCCCCAACGTTAAGTCATATTAGACGATGAATGAAATGAAGTTCAAATGAGTACAGGGAACATCGAGTTTACAGTTACCAAACATACATCTTTCAGGATAAGGGAAAATCTCCAACGTTAAGTCATAACGGACAATGAATGAAATGATGTTCATATGAGTACAGCGTGCATAGAGCTTAGAGTTGCCAGACATTGATCTTTCAGGATAAGCGAGAACCTCCAACGTTAAGCCATATCGAAGGATGAATGAAATGATGTTCAGATGAGTCCACGGTACATACAGATTATTTTTACCTGATATTTACCTTTTAGAATTAGGGGAAACGTCCAACGTTAAGTCATATCGCACAGTGAATGAAATGAGTTTCCAATGAGTCCAGGGTACATCGAACTTAGAGATACCAGACATTCATTTTTCAGGATAAGGGAAAACCTCCAACGTATAGTCATATTGAACGATGTATGAAATGATGTTCAAATGAGTACAGGATGCCTGGAGCATACAGTTATCAAAAATTTATCTTCCAGGATAACGGAAACCTCCAAAGATAAGTCATATTGGACGATGAATGAAATAATGTTCAAATGAGTCCATGGTATGTAGAACCTCGAGCTACCAGAAGTTTATTTTCAATATAAGGGAAAATCTCCAACATTAAGTCATATCGAAAAATGAATGAAATTATGTTCCAATGAGTCCAGTGTACATAGAGCTTAGAGTTATCAGACGTTTATCTTTCAGGATAAGGGAAAACTTCCATCGTTAAGTCAATGGAACAATGCATGAGATGATGTCCCAATGAGTCCATGGTACGTAGAGCTTAGAGTTACCAGACATAATATTCAGAAAACGGAAAAACCTACAATGCAAAGTCATATCGGACGATATATTAAATAACGTTCAAATGAGTCCTATGTACATGGAGCTTAAGGGTTAAATAACATTTATCCTTCAGGATAAGAGAAAATCTCCAGTGTTAAGTCATATCGAGCAATGAAAGAAATGATGTTGAAATGAGTTCAGGGTACATAGAACTTAAAATTCCCAGGGATTCATATTTCAGGATAAGGTAAATCCTCCAACGTTAAGTGATGAAATGATGTTCAAATGAGTACAGGGTAAATGGACCTTAGAGTTACCACACCTTCATCTTTAAGGATAAGGGAAAACCTCTAACGTTAAGTCATATCGAACAATGAATGAAAAGATGTACCAATGAGTCCAGGTACATAGAGCTTAGATTTACCAAACTTTTGTCTTTCTAGAAAAGGGAAAACCTCCAACGTTAAATCATATTGGACGATGAATGAAATGATGTTCATATGGATACACGCCCGCCTCGGTAGCGTGGTGGTAGCATGTCTACCTCACGTTCAAGAGGTCCCGAGTTCGAATCTCGGTCAGGGTGAGTTACCTGGATAAGTTTTAACCGGATTTTTCCCTTATCCTGAAAGACGAATGTCGGGTAACTCTAAGCTCTAAGGACCCTGGGCTTATTTGAGCATCATTTCACCCATTCCATTTATCGCCCGACATGACTTAGGGTTGGAGGACGTAAAATTACAAAAAAAAAAAAAAAAAAGATATGGATACAGGGTACATAGCGCACAGAGTTACCAGACATTGATCTTTCATGATAAGCGAGAACCTCCAATGTTAAGTGATATGGGACGTGATATGATGTTCAAGTAAGTCCAAAGTACATAGAACTTAGAGTTACCAGACGTTCATCATTCAGGATAAGACCTGAAGTCCAACGTTAAGTCAAGTGGCACGATGAATGATGTGATGTTCAAATGAGTCCAGGGTACATAGAGCTTAAATTTACCACAGCTTTACCTTTCACGGTAGGAGAGCACCTCCAACATTTAGACATTTCGAACGATGAATACCTCCAGCGTTAAACGGCCGCGCCGTGGCTCAGTGGTTAGACCGCTTGGCTCTCACCAAGGCGGCCCGGGTTTGATTCCAGGCGACCGCATAGTGAGATTTGTGGTGGACAACACGGCGCTGGGGCGGATTTTCTCCGGGACCTCTGATTTCCCCCGCCATCTCATTCCACCGGTGCTCCATCTTCATGTCATGTATCATCAGTGTCACCGCCTGCGGTGCCGTATGTAGTAAAAGCGGGCGTTAAACACTACACATTCATTCCAGCGTTAAGTCATATTCAACGATGAATGCAATGGCCTTTAAGTGGGTGCAGAGTGCATGAAGCTTAGAGTTGCCAGACATATATCTTTCAACATAGGCGAAAAACCCCGTAGGTTCAGTTATATCGAACGTTGAATAGAATATTGTTCAAAAGAGTCCAGGTTGCATAGAGCTTGATTTAACAGACATTTATTTATTATTCATAAAAATAGTAAAGCCTCCAACGCCAAGTCATATCGAAGTATTAAAAATGTAATTCAAATGAGTCCATGCTATCTTAAGTTATTAGACATTCATCTTTCAGAATAAGGGAAAACCTCCAAAGTTAAGTCATAATGGACGATGAATAAAATGATTTTCTTATAAGTACAGGGTACCTAACGCTTAGAGTTAACAGACATTGATCTTTCAGGATAAGCAAGAACCTCCAACGTTAAGTAACATCAATCGATGAATGAAATGATATTCAAATGAGTATGGGGCACATAGCGCTTAGTGTTGTCGGACATTGAATTTTCAGGATAAGCGAAAATCTCTAACGTTTAGTCATATCCAAAGTGTTAACTGTCCATTGTTTCGTGTCGTTCTCCTTGATCTTGTCCCCCGGTGTTTAATTTGTCTCATTTCAGCACCTCGGTGTCCGTTGTCTCACGGCGTCTGTTGTCTCTATCGAGCCCCACGGTGAGAAGCCATCTTGCGGCAGTACTACCTCTCTACCTCCCGGCTGTACGTACCTGGGTCGACGTCGGGACTCGTTCCTCGGTCTCCACGTCGTCGTCGGCTGCTTGCTTCACCCTAGCTCTAGCGGCTTCTCCTGCATGGATTCTTTTTGGGTTCTCAGGGGTTACGGTTGAGACAACATAAACCAACGATAATCTCTAAACTGCTTTTATTCGTCCTTGCATTCGTAGAACCCGGGCACTTGATTAACTGCACTTCCGGCGGACATTTTATAGTACATTTTATTAGACGCGGTACTTCGTCGAACACCTGACGGATGTATACAATACTGCAATGAGCAGCAACTGACTAGCAACTAAGTAGCAACTGAATACAACTGAGATAACTGAGGGATGAGTAGGGGTTACCACCCTCTTATATACACGCAGCACCGCGTCACTAGCGAAAACTAAGAGTATATTGACCTGTATAACGGTAAGCCCCATAGCTAGCATACCATTCTATTGTCCAAACATCCGCTCGTTCTAGGCTGTCGTCCGGGAGTGCAGGGTTTCTCACATATGTCTGCCCAGGTCCATCACAATGTTCCTTCAAGTCTACAATTTTGTTTAACTAACATAATTATCTACAATTCTTAAATTTATGGGTAATTATTAAACATATTAGTAAATAAATAATTGATCCAAGGACCAAAGTTCCTGTTTCAAGTTAATGACCTGGTCAGTCAGCTGAGAGAACCAGATCGTTGCATTTTCGTTGTCTCGTCGTATAGTTAAATACCTGCCTGCATAGTACCTGCGCGCAAGTGACGTCATGCAAATTAAGGGGAGCCAGAATGACATTCTGGGGTGAAATTTCATAAAATGGGTTTATGCCAAAATAATCTTCCCTGATGTTTGTAGAAGCGAATAACGATATTTATTTTCCTGTTCAATGGTTTTCAAAGTCCTAAATAGATACATTTTGAAAAGGATACACAGTGTGCCACGCCCCCTATTAGCCATTTGTAACTGTGTTCTCTCGTTGGTTGTAATCTTATTGAAGCTATATTCCAAAGCACACCCTTATTAGAAAATGAAGTCCTTGTTTTTGTCTATTAATATCAATCTGTGCATCCAATATTAATTCTTCCATGCTTTGTTTAGACTGTTTTGAATTACTAGTATTGTTTTAAGATGGAAAGAAGCAATAATTTTGGTGTAAGAAATTGGCATGGGAACTAGTATAAACAGTTTAAGTAATCCCGATTATGTATATAATAAAAGAGTTACAACACCTAAAATGGAAAAGTGTAGTAACACATGACAAAATGTTGACTTCATCAAACCCAACCTCAAACATTGGCGATGAATGTGAAGTGAAAATTAGTTGTTCCAGGAAAAAAATTGGTTTCTTCATTGTGTAATGGCAGTGATGACAGTTTAACTAAAGTAAATAATGATATTAGATCGAAACGTTCTCAGTTATTATATATAAAAGCTTTGTACAGTGTAAATTTGTGAAAATGAAAATTGTCATATCAGAGGACACCAAGAAACGAAATGGATTATTAGCTACATCATCACTCAGTTGCCAAAAGTGTAATAAAGAATATATATTTGAAACATCCAGAACTATTGAAAGTGGTGCAGAAGTAAATGTAAGGTTTGCTTATGGCTTGAGAAGCATTTGCAAGGGAATTGAGGCAGGTAAGACATTGGCTGCTGTTCTCAATTTACCAGCTTTCCCCCCCCCCCACCAAATTTAACAAAATAATTAATACCATAGAGCAAGTGGCCATGGAGTCTAGAAAGAAGAGGAATGAAAAACGAAAGAAGAAGGATGCTGATGATGAAAAGAATGCAGAATATGGGTGTGGGGAAATTCTGAGATGTAGTTGCAACATAGCAAATCTTAAATGCTGTTTTTCTCTGTTTTATTCTTGTAAAACTTTGGGTGCGCGCATCTATCAAGTGTACATTTTTTCTGGAATTAAAGCAATGCTTAAACAGTTTTTGTAGGTACTTGTAGAAAGTTATGTAAAATTCTGAATTTTTAAAAAACGTATATTGGATATTTTTGAGGTAAATTCAAGACATTTATTTCAAAAAGCACATATCCTTTATTAAAACTACAAAATAATATATATTATCTTTAATGAATTGTAAAAGTGTTGTAAAATAATAAGTAAAAGTTTCAAATTGATGTGTTGAGTGGTTCTTGAGCTAAGAGCACCAGAAAACTCTCATTTTAACATTGGTTGGATAGGCTGTTCGGGCTTCCCTTAATGGTAGGGGTGAGATCTGTGCTTTCACCAGCAGATTGCTAATAAAGCTAATGGGTTAGATGACAGATGGCTAACCTGACACCCCTGTTTCTTCCAAATAAACTAGTAGACTCGCCCATAAACTAAGGCACACCTGGATATGAATTTCAAGTACTGTCGGCCAATAAATTAAGCTACAAACTATCAGAAACAACACTTGAGCAGCCTTATACTCAATAACATTGCAAACACACAAGTTGATATTCTTTCTTCTCAGTTACTACCTGTCAATCAATGGTACCTTTACATTTTTCCTTACTTTTTTAAATTTATGTCCCCCAACGTCAGGTAATATTGGGCGATGAATGAAATGATGATCAAAATACTCCAGAGTCCATAGAACTTAGAGATACCCAATCTTCATTTTCAGGATAAGGGAACACTCCTGAAAAATATCCTTAACCAGATAAATCACTCTGACAGAGATTCGAACTACGCTGCATCGAGGTCTACCCGAAAGTCCGAAGACTCCGGCCTTTATCAGCCCGGGAGGGATGGAAAACTCCAGGGTTCTTTCCTTGGGACAATACATTGAGTCTAAAAAGCCCATCCGCCCATCGACAACAACGTCAAGACGGGTGGAAGTGGATAGATCACTTACGCGCGTCAACCCCGCAGGGAAGACTACCGAATAACCTCGGTGGGGCCACCTAGTGCTTTAACACACCTACTAGCTCTGCAGGCTAGTAACCGGGACCTTTTAGGCAACCCTCTGCCCCCTCCGAGCGGCCGAAGCCTGGCTGGAGGTACCCGATCTCCCGCGGGTAACGGGAACACACTACCCCTTCGAGTCCAACGCAACCCGAACAACTCCCATTCAGGAGGGGCTGGAATGTTCGGCCCGAGGTTCTTCTGGTAACGTCAGAGGTACCACGAGTGCTAGGGGTCCACAGCGCTCGCACCACAGCAGCTGAAGGGGATGGATCCCCTCCCCTACAGACGGATTCGAACTAAAAAAAATCTGATTACACCACCCCGGCACCTTGTAAAACTATACTGGGACATATACTCAAATTTTCTATTTATTTGTAAAATATACATAATATACATGAATATATAATATACATAACTTAATCAGGTTAGTTACAAAAAAAAACTGAAAGAAAAAAAAACAGTAACAAAACAAAAAATATCTAATATCTAAGACATTCTATCTACTCAGAAAAGCTAAAATAATGTTAAATACTATTCTGGTATCCAGCAAAAAATTTAGAACTGGAAAAACAAACAGCTCAATTTCTTAACTAAAATAAACAAAAATAACTATTTCTAAACATTTCTACTTTAAAACCAAAAACAAGAGAAAAAATTTAACTATATCCTAACAAAACCTAACATACATTAAATAGAAAAATTATACAAAACATCTTTACCTACTTACTAAATTACTACCTCAAAACAACAAAATAATATATCATCAAAAGAAAAGCTATATCACTAGTATCCGGCGATACAACTGGAGATATTTACCAGCTAGGCTAATAATTTTTTTTTAATTTACATTTAAAATATTGGTAACCAGTATTTTTTTATTTTATAAATATTCAAATAAGTTTATTTAAATACTTTCAAAGTTTAAACAGACAATTCATTCACGGATTCGAACTCGGCACCTCGTGAACATGAGGCAGACACCTACCACCTTCGCTGGAGACGCGAGTGACAAATCGTCTGAAAATAATAGAGTTCCTTGCCGCCACAACTACTTGTCAATAACAGCCCTAGGTATGTAAATTCAACCAAAGTAATGGAACCTTAAGAACGTGTAAATATTTTGGTTTAGTCTGCATTCTTTGCAGTGGGCAGAACATTTCTAAAGCGACAATAATTTCATCTGATGCGCACAGTAACTATATCAATCGACTTTTGTGAAAGGAAGTTATATTTTATATAGAAATTGCTTGACATAATCTGACATTCAAATGAGCAAACATTCTTTACAAATTCCAACGGACGACATCCAGAAAATGTTAAAATTGACTGAAACTTCATCTCATAGGACGCTTGTGATGACAACATCTAACGATCTACAAATTCTTAGAAATACATTGATATGGAGACTGGTGAGCTTCCTTACAAATATCTGGAGATGAGATATATGCCTACAACTTGATCTTAGGCGAAGTGAATATTTGGAGCAATATGCAAAAAATCCCAACGCAAAAAGGCGAACAATCACAAGAGGAAACACCGGTAACATTCGAGATATGACGTTTCAGCGGAGGAGTGATAAGGAAGCACAGACTTAGAAATGGGCAAAGTAGTTTTCAATCACAAAGTACCAATAATATTCGAGTCAGGAGAAACTAGCAGAGAAAGCGGTGGGGCTAGAAGAGAGGGGGAGGGGAGGGGTGTTTCAAAACATCGCAAGGTGAATGATAAACCATGCAAACAGACCATTCGTTCAGCTTCATCAAAGCTCATTTAGATACCACTCACGCTTCTAGTTGAATACGTGGTTTACACTGAGGAAAACAAGTTGAGCCAATCCGCACACCTTCCAGATCCTTACTCTCGCCATATCTGCATACTTTTGTTCTTGACAGAAGAAAAGTGCTACGAGGTCACACCTTGCCCAATTGGGAATGACTGATTTAATAAGAGTAAATTCAAATCTTGTATGCACAGTGGATGCCTGTAAAGACTAAAGTAAGTCCGAACGTCCCAGTGGGTGGGATGGCTCAGATGTTAAGTCTGTGGTCCGCATTCGGGAGGCCCGGCTTCGATTCCCGTGGCGGACCTACATGAACCTGGCTTTTTCGGTATTTTCCTGGGTAGCCAGGCGAAAGCTGGGTAGGTTTATTACATCCCCCGAATCTCCTGTTCCTCCATTATCATTACACATCATCTCTCTTCTGATGGAATCAGGCTAGAAGTGTCGGCGCTGCATGACAGAATGATATGATCCTGGTAAATACTCCCTCCTTCGGTAGGACGGCCTCCCCTCTTAGGGCCAGCCTGGTGGGCCCTTCAGGACCACGGTGAGTGGGATGTTGGTTGTACAGGCCTGCCGGGGAGTTTTCAACTTGTCGATTGTAGGGACCCTGCTCTCTTTACTGCGGCTGACCCCTGGCACCTCTCGCCTCATCCTTCCTCCCGGGAGAGTTACAAGGAGACTTTGTTGAAAAATAAAAAAAAAATCTGAAAAAATTCTTGTATCTTTATTAGGTCGGAAAATTTTCAGACCTACTTCGTATATTTGTTTTCATAATAGCTTTAGTATGTAAAGCGATTTTAGATGCAAAGATTACAACAATATTATTGATAATGATGACCAAGTGTGTGGCTTTGGAAGAGACCGGCATGCTGGTTAGAGAAGATGCTGAAAATGTTGTAAAAACTTTAAACCTCCGTTGTGAAAATAAAATTCCAAACACAAAATTGTTGTATGTGGGAAACCGGCATACATCTGACAAGGACGTTGTTAAAACCTTTGTTTGTCGTGGAAAATGGCTTTCACAGCTGCAGCCTGTGGTGGTAAATATTTGTGTTCCAGTAAACAAGAAAATTATCACAGATATTGGTATGTTGAAGAAACATTTTGGAAGCATTTTTCAACAAACTAATCACATGACATTTTATATAAATTCACTAATTTCCTAACCTCTGGAGTGATTGAGAAAGTGGCAGAAGATTACTGTGCGAATGGATAGGTCGTTAATCCTTGTGATGAACGCGTGGTACGATATCTATAAAAACGAAATGAAGTTAAATACAAATGAAACAGCAGGTTTGTAAACCGAAATTATGATGAGCTATTAATGTGTGTTTTTACGGATGCTATATGTAAAGCTATGGCCTAATCACGTACTTCTTGCAAAGCGTGGGGGCGTACCGGAAACCATGTGAAATATCGGAGTTGTTTACGCAAACCTATCGCTCATACATGGCAAGTCAGCGTATGTGCACTTTGTTCAAATGCAATCATGTCGGTAAGTTTGAGAAATCATATATAACGTGATTGAATATTGCGACAAGGAGAAAGATGGGGAAATCATAATTCCTTTGTGTCAAATGACAAAAAGAGCGGTTGCAATCGTAATTTACATTTGTGTATATAATAATTCATTTGCTAACCATTCATATCAGACATACAGCTCCCAAGTACTCAATGTGTGTTTCCTCACTTACTGTACTCCAAGTTACTAATATTTTGCTCCTCTAGTAAACAACATAACAAGCGAATGCAGCCACCTGTCACTGAAGGTCAATAGACTTCAACCCTTTACCATATTGTACGTACATAAAAACATTTTAACTGTATGCAGTGCATTTTGATACGTTATTTTAAAGCTTTTTGGCATTCTTTTAACTCTTGGGTATTTGCCATAAGACCGAGACGCTTAACAAGAGAACGGCATTATAAGATGAAGTATAAGACCTGCAATAAAAATAAATCAGTTGACGAAATAATGGATGATAATGTTGATGAAACAGGATTATTGGCTGCAAGTGCGATGTTTGAAAACGACGCTTTAGAAGCGACCGAAGCGACGTTGCGGCGATCATGATGAAACAGGATTATGGTGCTGGGAAGATGGTGATCTCGGAGTCTGCATCGATCATGTGGAAAGGGATTATGCTCACCTGATGTCGTCCCGCGTTGTGAATGAGGTCGTGGGTTATCTGCTGCCCCCCCTGGATGGTGACGATAAAGACACGAGCTGCTAATTCTTCTCGATCTAATCTTTGGTTCAGATCTGGCACTCAGATGTATCGATGTGTATAAAAAATCTCCGGATCTGCTTCAGTCTGAGCTACGAGAACTTATGGTTGCGAGTAAAAAGGATACATTTTCTAAATAAACTTAAAAGCCAATGAATTATTTTTACTTTAAAAATATCAAGATGATCAATTTAATTTGCATTATTTATACCTCCCTCTGGGAGTTGTTCGGATTGCGTTGGTCTCGAGGGGGCAGTGGTTCCCGATACCCGTGGGAATCGGGTACGACTGCGAACGGGGTTGAGGGAAGCCATTAATATTCCCGGGTACTAGCCTGCAGAGCTAGTAGAAGGTGTGCTAGATCGCCAGGCGGCGCCACCGAGGTCACATCGGTAGCCTTCCCAATTTGGTGTTGGCGCGCGTAAGTGGCGTATCCACTTCCATCCCGTCTTGTGTCCTTTGACCAGATGGGGGGAAGGGCTTGTTAGTAACCCAGGTCTTGCCCTATGGAAAGCCCCACGGAGGACGCCGAGCGACCTTTGGGACAGCTCGGACACTCCCTGGTTTAAGTAGGCCCGGGTCTTGGTCCTACGGGTCCAGGACTGATGGGAGTAGACCCTCTGGACTCAACTGTATTATTTATACAAATTTTCGTATAAAACTTGACAATAATACTGTATACCTTGATTACAATTAACAGAAAACTAATATTAACTTTTTTTACAATATTTCGTCGCGGCACTGAATTTACTTATTTTCGCCATAAAGTTCTTCCATCAAAAGGGGCTTTCCTTTCTCGCTGTTATACCAAAATTATTGATTTTTCAATCTTTCGTTGCCATCACTACCAATCAAACTTAATTTTTACTGGTTCATATCACACATTACATAATCTCATTTTGAAAACTACCAATCATACAACATTCACATCATATCACTTACAGTCCGCCTCGGTAACGTAGATGGTAGCATGTCTGCCTCACGCTCAAGAGGTTCCGAGTTTGAATCTCTGTCAGGGTGAGTTACCTAGATAAGGTTTTATCCAGGGTTTTCGCTTATCCTGATAGACGAATGTCAGGTAACTCTAAGCTTCATGGACCCCGGACTCATTTGAGCATCATTTCACCCATTTCATTCATCGTCCGATATGGCTTAACGTTGGAGGACGTAACAAAGACAAACGAAAAAAATTGTACCACTTACATGTTTGGTCATCTCATGACCTACTGAATGTTAACAATTCCCTTTCTTTTTCATTTCAACATGTCCATATCGATCTTTTAAACCAAATATTTAAACATTTTTCAACTCTCGGGACCTAAACGATAACAACCGTTACATTGATGATGATGATGATGATGATGATGATGATGGCCGATTAAGAAGCCTTCGCAACTAATGACACGCGTACCATAGGTTCAACATCCCTGAAATGAGTGAAATGGCGCTTCCCCAGAAGTGAGCTGTGCAATGCTCCTATTGGATGTCAGATATCGAAAAAAAAAAGATATTTCGACACAGTGGATATTGCGCAGGGTAGTCAGGAGGTCGGTGCCGGGCATCGGAACCGTGAACAGCATAAATGGCACGCAGGCGACATCCTCCAATGTTAAGTCATGATGTAAGATGAATGAACTGGATGAAATTTTCCCACGTGAGATCTTTCTCTTTGACATTCACCGCATCCGTCCTCTTATTTTCCACGATATCCTTACACTTCGTCACCAATTCAATTAACAATTCTTTCTCCATTGATGAGAAATCTGTCTCACGGCTTTTATTTACGATTTTCTTCCCCCGCCATGTTACAGCTGTGTGCAGACGAAAATGAAAACAAAAGCGCATCGCAGTACGTTCAGTCGAGGGTCCATAGTTTCTTGACGTTCATCCTTCAGGATAAGGGAAAAATCCTTAGCCTGTTAACTCACTCTGACCGAAATTTGAACTCGGGTCCTCTTGAACGTGAAGCAGACGCGCTACCATCTACGCTACAGAGGCGGGCATTGCGAGTTGTACCAACCTCTAAGTTGGTATAAGTGTTATTAAGTTTACATACTTGCATGTTGGTTAGTTCAGGTTGGTTCCTGAGCAAGTTTTCGCGAAGTTCATGATTTAAGTTATTCCTTTCGGAACACCCACATGGTTCAACACATGGTGGCTTGAAGAAAGGGCGCCGTCCCCTAGTAAATTCCTGTGGTTACGGATAGCTGTTTAGACTCCTTTAGCATTCGAATGGGAGTGACGTCAAACTTTCTTACTTCCTACTAACTTCCTCAGAGGATTGCATTTCTCAACTGTCCTTTCAAGTTTTTTGAATCTGATTTGCTATCTCAAATGTATATTCTGAAACCGCCACTAGTTTTATTTATCTCTCAAATAATATTTCTGGGAAGCTCTGAATGAAACCTAACTCCGAATTATACGCGCCATATAGCATTATGAGATATTTGTTAGGAAAAAATTACAAATTTTCCCTGCATCCCTTAAGCAGAGTTTTTAAAATAGCAATCCCACTCTTTTGATAAAGGTTAAAGGTAGAAATATACTTCTAATAGTATATGTGCATCTGATTCTCTACTGTTGTCATCCTTGACTTAAAAGATATCACACACGATTTAGTGATTACCGATATATTAGTGCACTTGTACATTAAAAAGTTTTAGAACTCAGCTTAACAATTCAGCAGATTCAATGCTCGGAATTAAACCCCAAGCCATTTGCTACATAGACTTTCCATTGTTGTAGCACGATAGCACAACTTTCCTTTGGTGCAATGAAATGGCAAAAATAAGCACACATTTTTAAATTACGACCTCACCTTTTCATGTTAAACGTGCTGGTTATTCTAGGCTAACGGTCTAATCTTAAATCTTGATGAAAATTTAATTTCACTGAACCACCTCAGCATATAAATTAATGTAAATCATTCGGAATATTTTTGTATTGTTGTTACCCCTTAGAACAGAGGAAGACAGCTTCGAGAGTTGTGACGTATTTCATCCGGGAGCGAGGACTGCAGTACTGTGACGTCAGGCAAGAGCCGTGTAGCACCAAGTTGCCTACATAAATGAGGCAGTGAGTACGGAATCTGAGGGCTCAGTCAGTCTAGCGCACTCGATGACAACTATGTAGCTGCCACGTACTTAATGTAGCTGTTAAATTTACAATGTGACGATTTATTGAAGGACAAATATACACACAAGAAAGACTTGGCTGACTTTTAAAAGAATGTCCCCCAAACCAGGTTTCCGAGGTTGTATTCACTTGCCGCACGGACATTGTGTATGTTTGGCTCGACATATGTGTGTGAACAGTTTTTTTTTCTGTTATGAAATTAGCTAAGTTCAAACTCCGAAGTACCTTGTGGGATCACAATCTAACATGCAGCCTTCGATTACAAATTTTCCAGACATTCCGTCTAGACATTGATGAACTACTTAGTTAAAGAAAAACGAAATAGAAAGTGTCGGAAAATGTCCACGTAATTTTGTTCTGAATGGGTCTTCTCTAATTTGCAGAGAAAATTACTTTGTTTTATTTTATTTACTTTATAACATGCCTGACCTTCAAATAAATGAGTTGAAGTTTTATATATTTTCTCATAGCACAGGGGCAAAATGTAATAGTTTATAAACTGTGACCAATTGTGTAATTAAAGCAGTCAGCATTAATATAAATATACCAAAGATGTAAGTTGTACGTAGTATTCATACCCGATACGTTTCCTATCTTTCCTACGCTGTCGCAACTCCAACACATAAAACTATTTCCTTCCTCTTGGGCAGCAGAAATAAGCGCGGTGACGTCACACTCTAACCTACCTTTCGTTCGGGGGCATATTTGGCGGTTAGAGCTGACGGAGCTTACGTTACACCGCCACTACCTCTCTTCTCCTGCCTTAGAACTATAATTTCTTAATGCCCTATAATACTGTCACCGATGACATTGCTATGTTGCAGTCGCCGCAAAGCCAGAGCTGTGTACCTGGGTGGGAAAGAAAGATGGAACGGCGTGGAGATGATGATGATGATGATGATGATGATGATGATGATGATGATGATGATGATGATGATGATGATGATGATGATGATGATCTGTATAAGGGCGCTCAACTACGGCGGTCATCAGCGCCCTTACAAAAACAAGTCATGGCAAAAGCCAGATATAAAAATTTCCAAAAGCTACATTAGTATAAATAAAACTATTAAAATTGCACACACATATATATTTAAAAAAATAAAAGAAGAAGAAGAAAACGAAATATCAATCAAAACCTACAAAAATTTTCCTTCACTGAATCCTAAAGTGTAATCTAGAAAAGAATCTAAATACCTTCTCCACTACTGCGCTATCGTCCGCTAGCATTTCTGAAAAGCTGGCCGGCAGCTGCAGAGACGTCCTAAGGTCTGCTAGGGAAAACACTCTAGCAGCACGTGTCGTACAGACAACGCTTCGGTGCAAAACGGACACAGCGGAGCAGGCTCCTTTTTAAAAAGAAAACTATGAGTAAAAAAGCAGTGCCCAATACGTAACCGAGCCAAACTTACCTCCTCGCGATGAGATGACCGACAGGAGGTAATCCAGGGAATCGGAAGTTCTTTGAAAGATCTAAGTTTATTATTGCGGAGAGCGCACCACTCTTCCTGCCAGCAGGTTTGCACAGCTCTCCGCAATACGGCCCTAAAATCTTCCGATGTCACAGATGGTACTCGAACCCTGGGCTTCATGGTGGCCGTCTTGGCTGCAAAATCCGCCAATTCATTGCCCCGCAAGCCTACGTGACCAGGGATCCATGCACACACCACGTTAGCGCCAGAAGCGTGTAAAACGTGGAGGGCATCCTAAATACGCTGCACAATAGGGTGGTAGTTGTACAGCTGCCATAGGCTTTGAAGTGCACTGAGGGAATCACTCAGGATTAAGCAGTCCCCCAACTTTCGTCGACGTACGTGTAAGATGGCCCGGTATATTGCATAAAGCTCTGCAGTAAAAATGGAAGTGCTAGTGTGGAATACGAATGTATACGGTTCGGTTCCACACACGTAAGCACACCAACACCATTTGAGTTCTTGGAGCCATCAATATAAATTACAAAATGGTCCTGATATCGCGATAAAAATTCTAAAACACATGTGCGGATACTAGACATAGACATGGTAGATTTATCATATTTAGTCAAGCCCAGATCAACGTGGGACGTTCTGCACAACCAAGGAAGGTATGTCCTCTCCCCCCTAGGATACATCTTGGGCATTTCAGTATCAAGATGTCTAAGGAGCTCCTGGAAACGAAAACCAGGTGGCTTTGGTATAATAGAAGTGTTCCTATAACGCACGTCCATGAAGGTATTAAAGAACGGCGTATACTTTGGATGTGCGGGCATGCAATTAAGTCCACAGCCATTATTTTCTAATAACATGTTGCGCCTGTACTGCAGAGGAGGTTCTGCAGACTCAGCATACAGGCTTATAACTCGGCTCGTTGGAAATGCCCCAACTGCTATACGTATGCCACAATTATGGACTGTGTCTAATCTCTTCAGCATAGATGGTCGTGCTGAGCCATAAACGATACTACCATAATCTAATTTGGAACGGATGAGTGCGCGATAAAGTCGCAATAACACTGTACGATCCGCTCCCCACTATTTTCTACTTAGTACCCGCAAGATATTTAAAGATCGGTCACATCGTGCTTTCGGTTGTGCTATATGCGACGACCAACTAAGTTTTCTATCAAATATCAATCCAAGGAACCTCTTCTCATCTGCAAAAGGTAGTCGATCAGCGCCTAGCCGGAGCCTTGGAGGTGGTCTACTCTGCTGACGCCAGACGTTAACATAGATGGTTTTCTCAGCGGAGAATCGGAAGCCGTTTTTTAAACTCCAACCTTTAAGGTTGTCCAAGGTGGCCTGTAGGCGGCGCTCTAAAAATGGAGTGTGCTGAGATGTACAGTAGATGGCAAAGTCGTCTACAAATAGGCATGAAAAGACCCCCGGAGGTACACATTTCGAGATAGAATTAATCGCAATAGCAAACAACGTAACACTTAGTAACGATCCCTGTAGTACACCGTTCTCTTGAACAAAAAGGTTAAAAAAACCGAGCCAATGCTTACTCGGAATACGTGGTCTTTCAAGAATTCCTGAAGGAAAAGTGGTAGGCGTCCACGTATATTCCAGGTGTGCAAAGTACGTAGCAACCCTGCCCGCCAACACGTATCATAAGCCTTTTCGGAGTCAAAAAATATTCCGACTGTTTGACAGTTTTTAAGAAATTCGTTCATAATCTGTGTCGACATGCACACAAGATGATCCACTTTTGAACGGCGTCGTCGAAAACCGCACTGGATGTTATTCAGTAGGTTGTGCGTTTCCAGCCACCATACCAACCGCCCATTTATCATGCGTTCCATCACCTTGCAGACGCAACTGGTGAAGTAAATAGGACGGTAGCTAAAAGGGAGGTGATGGTCCTTGCCAGCTTTCAAGATAGGTACAATGGTGGCTTCTCGCCACTTGTCCGGAAACGTGGCATCAACCCAAACACGGTTATAGACCTCGAGCATGAATGCCTTACCTTCAGGTGAGAGATGTAACATTTGAATGTGAATTCCGTCCGATCCTGGTGCTGTCAGTCGCGATGATAAAAGAGCGTGTTCTCACTCTGCCAAGGTGAAGAGGCGGTTATAATCTTCAAGGTTTCTGGAACTAAACTCGAAACATTGAGATACTGCCTGAGTCTTAATTGAGATAAACTCAGGAGCATAATTACTGGAGTTAGACACCTGAGCGAAAGCACAGCCGAAGGTGTTAGCCACGACAAACGGATCAACAACAACTCCTGCAGGTGTGTTCAGACCAGCGATTGGCAAGTGGGTTGATTTTCCGGCCACACGTCGTAACCTATCCCATACAACAGATGAAGGAGTACACCTGTTAAAAGATGATACAAAGTTGCTCCATGAGACCTTTTTCCTATCCTTAAGTATTTGCCTAGACCTTGCACGCGCTTTCTTGTACTCAATTAGATTACTTAGGGTAGGGTGTCGTTGGAATACCCTCAGAGCACGTCTACGAGCACGAATAGCATTCCGGCAGTCGTTGGTCCACCATGGGACAGGAAATCGACCGGGTTGGGTAGCCGAACGTGGAGTAGACTGTTCTGCAGCTGAAATAATTTTCTCTGTGAGATGATCAACCAAATCATTCACAGAATCGTCCTCGTTGTAATCAAAGTCTGCCAACTGGGTGTAAAGTTTGCAGTTGGCACGATCAAAGCGCCATCTAGGGATACGTGAGGGAGACACATCTTGTGCTAAGAGACTAAGAAGACATGGAAGTGGTCGCTGGAATGTAAATCAGAGATGACATTCCACTGTAATGAAACTGCTAACTGGGATGAACACACTGCCAAATCGATGTGCGAATAGGTGTTAAAGGCGTCTGAAAGGAACGTTGGCTCTCTGGTATTCAGGAGAACCAAGTTATTGCTCTCCAAGAATTTTGCAATGAGGTTGCCTCTCGAACATGCCCGAGTTGAGCCCCAAATTGGGTGATGGGCATTAAAGTCTCCAACTATTAGAAATGGTGTTGAAAGTTGGGAAACCAGATCTTCAAGGTCAATTAACGAGAGGTCATCTGATGGCGGTACATATACATTGCAAATGAAAATTCGATTGATGGCAGCTTAATCCTTACAGCTACAGATTGTATATCAGATTGTAGCTGTAACGGATCTACAAATATGCCATCACTGAGGAGCATCATAGTGCCCCCGTGAGCTGGAATGCCCTCTTCTGTTTCAATATCACATCTCAGTGGTGTGTAGAGTCTGATTTTAAACTTGCCTTACGGTCGTAGCTTAGTCTCTTGTAAGCATACCAACAAGGGGTTATGCTTACTGAGCAAAAGTTCCAGTTCTGATCGATGTGCTCTTAAAGCCCGTATGTTCCATTGGAGGATAGCCATTGGAACTATGGAGATAGGATGTAAATGTTGGTCTACATTAAGACAACTTTAACGGTGGCCGAATCAGTTTACGGTTTTTCTTCGGTGTAGGGCTAACACCTTTTTCGTCCGGTTTATCCTGGCGCTTTTTGTTGCCGTTCTTGCAATGTGGTCGGTATCCTCTTGGTCCATCTCTTCGGCGGAGGAGGCCCCTTTCCCTAAACAGAACTTAGGTTCGAGGGCTTCAAATTTATTGGACACAGAGATTGACGAAGATGACAGTCGTCGATCCGAATCATCACCAGAAAGCTCTTCAGAAGAAGAGCTTCGGGATGTCCTAGAGGCTTCCTTCTTTCTGGGGATACGGGTCGAATCTTTAAGGAAATCTGTCCTCTGGTAACTGGTCTTAAATACTTTAGGCGGTGGATCGTATATTACAGGCTTGTCATATTTAGATGTAGAAGTCGACGGTTTGGCTTGTGAAGGGGCTGAGGTTTTAGTTTCCTTCGTCCGTTTAGGCGATGTATTTGCCGACGCTGGTGATGGATTCGTAGACTTCCGCACTTGTGTCGGGACAAGAGCTCTATCTGAGATGGTAGCCTCACCTGCAGCGCAGGTTTGCGTTACAATTTCTTTTCTAGGAACGGGTTTAGCTAAGACACAGCTATAAGTTCCGGACCTAGGGACGGAGGGCAGGCGAGTACGCAGGAGCTTCCGGGCGTCCGAGAAGGATACCTCCTCATTAACCCGGATTTCCTGTATTGCCTTTTCTTCCACCAAACGTGGTCAGTCTTTGGAACAATATTGATGCCCCCGGCACAGTTTACACATTTAATGGGCGAAGAGCACTCACCATCGTGTAATGCCAAACCACAGTTGACGCATGCTGGAGATCCGTTACACAGTTGACTAGTGTGACCATAACGCTGACACTTATAGCACCGCAGGGGGTTAGGTATATAGGGCCTAACCTTAATACTCTCGTATCCTGCTTTAACCTTTGAGGAAGATCTACCCTATCAAAAGTAAGGAACAGAGTACGAGTAGGCAACAATTCCTCACGTTCTCTGCGCTGCACTCGGTACTCACAAATAACTCCCTGGTCTTTCAGGTTCTCCTGAATCTCCTCTTTGGACATACCGTCCAAGGCACGGGTGGTTACCACCCCGCCCGAGGAGTTCAGGGTCTTATGTATCGTAACGGTTATAGGGTAACTCCCTAGCATACTTGCCTTCAATAACGATGCTGCCTGAGAGTTAGAATGCGCCTCAACCAGGAGCGTGCCATTTTGCGATCGTATACAAGATTTGACCGGACCAGCAATTTTGTCTAATCCCCTCTGTATAGTAAAAGGGTTAACTGTCGTAAACTTTTGGCCTTCTTCAGTTCGACTGACTACCAAGTAGCGAGGGCCATAAGACTCGACTACTTCTTTTCCATTGCTACCACAATTTTTTGAATTGTTTTTAGCGTAAGGTTTACCATAATAGTTGGTGTAAAATTCATCCCCCAGTGCTCCCCACCCACCACGGAGTCCTACAAGGGGTCATCCCACTGGGATGACCGGGCTACACAAGGGATATATTGAGCTCGCCGTCCCACTCACCCTGGAGTTTGGTACACTACCTAGTCCTGGCCGACTGATTAGGGGTGGGTTAGACCCTAACCTCTCGTTTAGGCGAAGCAGAAGCCAAAGTAGTGTATTAGAAATGCGCACCCTCCCCGAATTCAGAAAAGCACTGTTACGAGAAAAGATACGCATCCCTCAACCACCAGGACAAACCTTTCCACCGACACGGGTCTCCACACATGGCCTACACGTGGGTGGGCCTGTTGACCGTCTCCCTCAACCACGAAGAGGAGCCCACACGAGGGAGACTGTTGGCTCGGGACCCCGGGTGCGTCAAACCCGTACCTACCGAAGTAGGTCCCTGGGGGGAACGGCGTGTAGAGCTGGACACTTCCTGAAAGAGAGAAAGAAACAGAGATAAGTCTGGCATTTTCCGCATTTCTGATGCCGTTGCGATTGTTAACGAATGTTGTACAGCATTCTAGAACAATGACTGGGAGGTATAAATAGCAGCAGTATGAGAAGCGGTTAGTTATTGCGTTGTAATTGTGTGAGTTGTGTGATGGTGGACATTTGAACTGTACCACAGTGATTCTTTTGTCTGTTTACACGTGTCGAGGCAACGAAACGACCTTGAAGACTGCTAAAATAAGCCCTGAAGCTTACCTGGCGACGAATATGCTCAATATCAGGATCATCCACAAGCCAGCCCCGAAGATTAAACATCTGCTGAGACCAGTGAAAAACAAACTACACTTCCAAGTTACGGGAGTGTACCGCATTCCCTGTGAATGTGGGACACCGTATATAGGACAAACCGGAAGGACCATCGCTACTAGAATAAACGAATATCAAAGGAGAATTCGTTTAATGCAAGCTGAGAAGTCTGGACTGGCAGAGCATTGTTTTGATAACGACAAAAAGCCAACGTTCGGAGGACCACTGTCTTGGCAAAATGCAACAGTTACTAGGAGCGGATAATTAATCAGGCTTTGGCCATTTCCTTCAAGAGGAGCACGCTTAATCGTGATGCTGTATTTCAGTTCAGCTCCTCTTGGAAACCGGCCATAAAGTGGAAATCCGTCGAGTTAAGAAGCACAGATCAATACGGCTTGATAATCAAGTTAAGTAGTTACGTTTCTTTGACCCAATTAATTTTCTATACTCACGTCATCTCCTGCCCTGGCATTTAATTTACTGAAACAGTCTTTTGTTCAGTAATGCAAAGTTTGATAGTGTTTTGTCTTTGTTTATGTTTTTGTTATATTCAGTGATTCATTTGAGGTTATAACATTTAATAAATATCCTGATGATGGGAGAGATGCACCCTCCCGAAACGTCAATTTCTAGTCATCTTTTCACCTGGCTTGCTTCCCGAGAACAACTTGAGCACCTTGAAAACTGCTGTTTGTCAACGTCACGTCTTTTTGCTGCTGCAAGGGTTGTACAAAGTTTCTGTTTACTGCAATAAAGAGTGCTTTTAAATATCTGCTAACAAGACTTTTGATTCTACGCAATCCAAGAAGTCACAATACACTTACGTTATATTAAAAGCACAGACTCACAGTATTCACGGAAATATCGGCACTATCTTCTTAAGATGGCACAAAAAATTTAAAAAATAAAGATTCCTCTCAAAACTAGACCGAGGGGATGACTCAGGCCCCCTCTTCTGTGGCCCGCATTCGTGAGGTCTGGGTTCGATTCCCGTGGCCAGTCTACCTGAAACATGGATTCTTTTAGGGGTTTTCCCTGGTCCTCAGGCGAATGATGGATGGGAAAATTGCATTCCCCGAGTTTCCCGTCCCTCTATTTTATCTGCATTATCATTTTGCATCACCCCTCATCTGGTGGTCTATTTCAGGGTAGAAGTATCAACGAGTGTCTCTGCGATGCATGACAGGATGATATGTTCCTGGTAAACACTACCTATTAGGATGGTTTTCGGACCACGGCGGGTGGGATACTGGCCTGTCGGGGGACTTTCCAACTGCTAAATAATAGAGACCTGCTCTCTGCACTGTCGTGACTCCTTAGTTTGGTCATCCTCCATCTCCTCTCGCCTCATCCTTCCTCCCGAGGATGCCAACTTGGGGCATAAGTACAATAGATCAAGATTGGACGCAGTGCCGAATCCCCTCCATACCGTAATACGAGGGTCAGTCAAATAAAAACCTTAAACTTGTAATAACAAATCGAAATTTCGCGCCGTTATCCTGTAAGTTGGTAAGCGTGCTACAAACAGCGTGAAGAATGGCCTGTAGGTGGAAGCTTGGTGCAGATGCACACATACCATCGCAGTATCAGTATAAATATGGCCGCCCTACTTGCTACTTGCACCAGAGAAGAATTGCGTTCCCTTCGGTTTTTGCGTAGTGAAGGTGTGAAACTTATTGAAATTCATCGACGAATGAAGGTTATGTACGATGATGCCTGTTTGTCACAGCAGCAAGTCTACGAATGGAGTAGGAAGTTCGCAAATGGTGTGACTTCAGTGGAAGATGCTCCACGTCCAAGTCCGGCACAACGAGTTGAGATTCCACAGAACATTGCAGCAGTTGAAGCCCTAGTGAAGGAAAACCGCCGAGAGACACTGAATGACATTGCAGCATGTTCACAGATTAGTCATGTGTCAGCACATCACATTGTGCATGATGTGCTCATGTTTCACAAAGTGTCTGTAAAAGGAGTGCCACGGTAGCTGACTCCTAAAATGAGAACGACGTGTTGATGCTGGTGAAGAACTTCTTCGACGGTTTGAACGGGAAGGTGATGACTTCCTTGCAAGAATCGTTACCGGAGTCGAAACCTGGGTTCACTTCCACCAACCGGAAACGAAGATAGCGAGCGAGGAATGGCGCCATCCCTCATCACCAAAACCAAAGAAGTTTGGAACAGAACTATCAGCAGGGAAAGTTACGCTGACTCTCTTTTGGGACGAAAAAGGCGTAATTTTGGAGCATTACATGGCTATAGGAACCTTGTCACCAGTGCATCATAACAGATCTCCTAAAAATCATCTGCGGCCTGCAATCAAACCAAAGTGACGTGAATGGCTGTCAGCAGGTGTCCTTTTGCAACATGACAATGCAAGGTCCCATACTGCCCGTACAACAGTTGCAACAATCACAGACCAGCATTTTGAGTGTCTTCCTCATCCACCTTAGTCACCAGACCGTGCCCCAAGTGATTTCAATATGTTTGGACCACTCAAAGACGCAATGGGAGGAAAGAAGTTCCGTTCCGGTGAGGAGGTACGCCACGCGGTGCATGAGTGCTTGCGCGGAATATCAAAACTATTTTTTACTGAAGGCATTTATGCACTTTGTAAGCGCTGGAGGACTTGCACTGAGCGTGAGGGAGATTATGTTGAAAAGTGATACAGCTTATTTGAACCTGTTTGATGTAAAATTAATAAATAAACTATTACAGTAGCTGCAACAATAAAAGGTAAAACAAAATGAAAGGTGAAAAATAGATTTTCTTTAATTTTATCTATGTATTAAGACTTTAAGTTAAATTAACATGGACTTCAATACTATCCAATTAATCAATTTATATTATGATCAATAGTGGCAATTGTTATCTTATTAACATGAGTTGGTGCTCGTCCAGCTGAAGACCTTTATATTTTAACAGGTAAATTCAATGATGACGATATGTTGTACGAGAAAGAACTTATCTTGTACCACCTCTGCACAATAAATAATACAAGGGCTGTTCAATAAACAATGATAATAATTTTTACGGTCATAATTTTTCGCACTAAAATTTAATCTTATTATATTCCGTTAGCTTAATATGAAAGAAACACGCCTTTGTAGGTTCATTGTTGGTACTCCTGGTTCCAGCCTGTGAGAACCAGGCAAGTTCAGACATGTTCAGTATCGCCTACCGCTGTAATAGAGGTAACATACAGTTAAAGTTGATGTTAGAGGAAGATCCGGAGTTTCTATCAAACGTAATCACTGCTGATGAAACTTGTCTACATCATTTTGATACTGAGAGCTAACAGCAAAGCTCAGTGTAGAAATATTCTTCATCACCAACCCCTCCAAAAGCAAAAGTGGTTGCTCCTGCTGGGAAAGTTATGGTCATCTCATTCTTTGATATTCATGGAATGATTTATCAGCATGTTGTACCTGCACACACATCAGTAACTGGTCAATACTACAGGGATATCCTGAAAATATTGCAAGTTCATATCAGGCGCAAAAGACCACATTTCGTGAAGCAGGCTCGATGCTGCACCACGATAATACGCGGCCGCATATTGCCAATGTTGCTGCTAAATATCTTGCAAAAATCAACGTAAAGTACATACCTCATCCTCCATTTAGTCCGGATTTAGTCCCATGTGACCTTTTTCTATACCCTAACTTGAAGAAACGTCTTCATGGGAGGCATTATCCATCATCAGAGGCAGTGATGAAGGCTGCGGAAGCGATTTTGAAGAATCTCTCAAAAAATTGTTTCCAGCATGTCTTTGAAGACTGGCAGAAACGCTGGGACAAATACATCGCATTCAGGGGAGACTATTTTGAGAAGGACCATCATAAGTATGAGGATAAGTAAACGTATATTGTAAAAAAAAGGTTGTGATCATCCTCTATTGAATAACCCTCGTATTTAATATTTAAGGCTTTTATATGACTCACCCTTGTATAATCCAATTCCATTACAGCTACCCTTTATATCGAAGATGTTTCGAAAGTTATTACTGTAACGATTTTACCTAAAATCTCTTTAAATATTCTAGGAGCAATCTGTGAAGGGTTCTTCATTTGGTATTTTTTGGTAATTTCGTAAAAGAGATAAGAATCAGACAAAAACTTACTGCACAGCAATTGTGATCTCTTTAAAACACTTATGTATATCCAAACACTTTTTCTGTGACATCATCCATATTTGAAATATCCCTTATTATTGTCCGGGATTATTTGTGGTATTTGGTCATATTTTTCAGTGCTATCGCTATCCAAATTGCACTCCTGATATTATGGAAACTGTCAAAGAATCTGCTTTGCGTGTCGCGCCCCAAGTGCCTATCAAAAATGTGTAAAATGTATAGGCACAGTAAACTTTAGTAGCTGCTCTCTGTTGCAGTAGCCAATGAACATTATAAATGTTTCACAGTTTTCACATTTAGAACACCAGCTCACAGGTTAAATGAAATGAAGGGAAGTGGAGGATGCCATACGTGCATACCCCAAACCAGTAAGGGGAATACTGTGGTCTTGGTAATCAATCCATCACCTTCTAGACATACTTTATCAGCTGTTAATTTTAAAATATTATATTGGGTGAGTGACTTTTAGACTTTATGTTGGCGCAATCTTGTTTCTGTATATCTTTAGTATACTTTTGTAATGATGTTCTTTTCAACGTAGAAAAGAAAATGCAGTAAGAGTTACTAAAACATTTTGTCACTTCACTATGTGTATGTTCAGGGAACGAAGGGGACACCTAAGACCTTCAACAAACGATTCTTTTGTGCTTACCATCCCCGAGGAATGGATAAGGTGAAGGAGCCACAGGAGGTTATATACCACATGAACACTGACCTTCATAGTAGCGCAGAAGTCCCTAAGAATCCGAAGCTTAATGATTCGCCCATAGCGCCGGAATGCACAGAGATCGCTTCCCTTTGATGGTACCGGGGAAAACTCGACCCATATCAGGTGGCTCAGAGAAGGTTGCCATCTGGCAGAGGCAAGAAATTTACTATAAGCAAGCATTTGTACCATTTGCCCGATACCGCGTAACCCCAAGCCTCCCTGAAACAGGAAATTATAGAAACTTGGGCAAAGGAAACAGGGCGTCCGAGGTACCTGACTCCAAGAATGGAACCCACGATCTCCCGAATGCTAGTCTCTCAGACCACAGATCCATCTCACTATTTTAAAAGAAGATACGCGAAGGTCATATGTTTCTACACGTGGGGTACTGCAATGTTGCCCATCAACAGATAGGAAGTAACGCAGATCCGCTTTCTTTACCCCCTCAACACTCGAAACATAAACAAGGATTCGAGTTATCTCACCTCAACAAGAACATACACAGTTAATCTGTATTAGCCTGCTTTAAGAACAAAAATAAGTTGCTTACACATTCACTGTTTTGTAGCGTCTTCACATGTGTGAGTTCTTTTAAATAACTTTTACGCTATGTAACTAATATTCCATATTTACCGTTATTGCTGCTATGACATTCCCGCAAAGTGCGGTATTTCTCCATAGCAACACATATAGGCAATGCATGTTCTAAAACCTAACATTAATCCTCAATTTTATTTAATATTTCAGCTAATATCTTAACTACTAAAATGCAGATTCATATAAATACACGTAGTGCAACAAAATAGTATGCAATACACATGTGGTAAGCACATAATGGAATCTAGGAAATAGAAAAAACTCACCGAAAGTGCCTCGTTTATTCAAACCTTTTCTCGTTTCGGATACATATCATTGCAATATACAATTATTAACGACTTTGTCAATTGCCATGTTTATATCAAAGTCGCCGATATGCCGGAATTTTGACCCAAAGGAATTCTTTTACATATTAGCATGTCTGCTGACATGGGGCTATTACTTTTGGTTGAAAGGAATAAGCGGTCCATTGATAAGGAGCAAACCCTGGTCTTCCTGTTTAGAGAATACCGTAAGAACAGACAAATTCTCTAGTTTGACTATGCAATGTAACACCCCGAACGTAAACTGATCTTTGCTTTGGGCAATGAATCCTCGGTCTACCTCTAATCCTACTGCCAGTACGTCTTGCTTCCATAACAACGTATTTTAAATATGAAAGGTGTTTTCATACGCTTTCCATTAATTGTGTCTAATAGTGGTCGGAACTATAAAGCCCGGGCCTTAAAGTACTTACAGGATAGTAAGTCGCCATTAAGGTAGTTGTCTCATGTATTTATGAGAACTTCTAATGGTTTACCAGAAAAAAACACGAGTCAGTTGGAGAATTTAATGTCATGTTGGCACGTTGGCCACAAGAGCTCAAATGGTTAGAGCGGCTGGACGGAGACCAGACGGAGACCAGCTGTTTGTTATTGTCATCTACCTTGGTAGATTGTGTTGTGGATGTGACGTAAGGTTGTTACATGAGAATTGAACAGTGTATTTCTACGGAAATAAAGAACATTTGGAATATCTGCAACTCGGACTTATAATTCTACGAACCCACAAAGTCACAGTATGATTTCAGCAAGGCTAAATTGGTTCTTAGGAAGTAATAAAATATTCACAACTGCTCAAACAGGATTCAGACAACCCTTATCTACTAAAGAAGATACAGTTCAACTATCTCAAGATGTCAAAGAACCTTTCAACAAAAATCAAGATACGCTATCAGTTTTCATTGATTTTGAAAGCGCATACGATTCAGGCATAAACTTCTTGAGAAACGCTCAGAACTAGGCATTCAAGGTAACATGTTAAATTGGATCACTCAATTTCTCTCTCAACGTTTCTGTGCTACAAAATATAATGATAATACATCCAAATTCCGATAAATAAAAATGGGACTACTACAAAGTGCAGCACTGAGTACAACCTTGTTCAACATCTAGATCAATGATCTTCCCTCGGCTGTATCAAACACAGAAATAAAGACAGCTCTTTTTGCAGATGACATGATCATGTGGACATCTTCCCCAAAAATAGAGAAATCCAAAACTTCAAGGGAAAAGGCTCTGATACTATTGGAAAAGTGGACTGACAACAATTCGATGAAAATAAATACTGATAAAGCAACATTCCAAATTTTTGCTTAAAAAAGAAAATTCCTGAACTAAATCTGTAGTTCAGTAAACAAACATATGAAACAAAATTTTTAGGAGCAATTGTTGATTCAAATTTATCTTGGAGACATATTGAAGCAGTAGTAAACAAATAAACAAAAAAATTCCAATTTTGAAAAGATTAGCTAGAGTCAAGTGGCGCAGTAATCGGGAGACCTGAACACCACATACAAAACATTCATCAAGCCCATATTTCTTTATAATGCAGAGGTAATAATTACAGCAAACAGATCTAACATATATCACCTAGAAGTATGCAAAAATCAGGCCCTGCGACTAATAACCGGTGCAGCAAAATCAACTCCAATCACGGCAATGCAAGCCGTAACTCGGAACTATCCAATATATCTAACTTTAGATGAGCAGGCACTAATTCAACATGAAAAAATTTTGCAGTTAAAAACAACAAAATAGGAGAAAAGATTACTACAACCAATCAAGATCAAAACACAAATAAGTTTCCTATACAAAGTTACGGAATTAAAAACGGATCCGAATCCTCCTAATTCTAAATAAAACATTTTAATCAAAGAAAATCTACTGACTTTTGAACCAATTAATATTCCATTAGATTTAGAACATATAGTTACAAAATCTGAAACTTCCAAAGCACTAGCATTAGAAACTGTGAACAATAGATACCCACCCGAAGAATGCTTACATAGTTACACAGATGGATCTAGCTTGGACAACAACTCAGGAGCAGGAATTAGGTGTGCACTGTTCGCATTCTATCAACCAGCAGGATACCACACGACAAATTTTGATGCAGAAGTAACGGCTATTCATATTTCACCCCAACACCTTCTATACAGAGTAGATACATTTAGAAATGCTGCCATTCTTTCTGATTCTAAAGCAGCATTATATGGAATAAGTTCATATAAAATGAGGTCAATCCAAATTAAAGAATGTCACATAATTATCCAATAACTTCAAAAACTACAGAAAAGAATTATATTACAGTGGAAACCTGCACATTGTGGAATAATTGCTGGAAATAAATCAGCTGATTTTCTTGCCAATAATGTGCAAGTTTATTTCAGAACAAACGCAAAACCTTGCCCTTTACATCCATAAAAAGATTAATTAAAACCAAATTTAAAAACAAACAAAACCAATCAATTTCTAACATAGCCAAATATAACAAATGGAACATTTTAGCTAAAAATCCAGAAATAATTCCAGAAATCCCACGTAAAGCTGCAGTAGCAAAATTTAGATTACTTACGGAACATGATTAGTTGGCAAAACACCCACACAGAATAAGAATTTATACAAGTCCAAATTGTCTTCTGTGCAACTAAGAACCTTTGGGCCGGGAGGAAGTGACTCCAATTTTGCTTTCACATGTTGGCACTTCCAGCTGTAATAAAACGGTACCGTGAATGTGGTGTGGTTGCGTGGGTTGGAGCTTTAAGAAAAAGTAGTCTTCTTCAGAATGATTACTGAGGTAATTACATAATATTATTAACTTTAGTTACACTTTCTTTTGACCCTCTTGGGTGTGATGTTTGGTTATCTGTAGAATAGCAGCCAAGAGTATGGCTGTTGCTAACATGCATTACTGAAATCTGCAATCATTAATGAACTGCCAACTACTCTATATCAAAATATGTGCAATCCTGACATATTCAATATAGCTAATATTGGGTAATAGTGCAGATAAAGTCGTAGGGATATCCTGGCTCCGACGTCATAGCTTGGCAACTTCCAGAGCATGCTACCGCGGAAAATACCAACATTACGCAAGCAAACCAGCGACGCTGTAATACGCGACGTAAAGATCAGAGGATTATTGCCAGACTTATTATTATCATTATTATATACTATCATATTCCTATTATTATTAGTATTATCATCATCATCATCATAATTATTTGAAAACTTAAAAAACTTTTGGAATAGTCAAAATGTAAGCAAACCAGTGATACTGTAACACCCAAATAAACTGACGTAAAGTTCTGGATCATTGCTAGAGTTACTATTATTATTATTACTATTAATAATATAGTAATAATAATAATAGTAATAGAAATAGTAACGATCATAGTAATAATAAAATCATAATCGTCATCAGTATCAGTCATCATCATCATCATCATCTGTGTTCATCACCCATCATAACTATTATCACTGTGCCTCATTAGCATAATGATAAAATGATAACGATAATAATTACGACAGTAGTAAAATAATAATAGCAATAATAATTACTATGCACTATTTCCATTACAGTATCGATAGTTCATAGCAGGAAAAACAAAATGTGTTGGCAACATTTCTCTATATTCACATATATCAGAGATCTGCAGTTGGACACAACTTGTTTGCGTGATGACATTCCATACCAACATAACAGTACACAGTGAAAATGCATCTTTACGAAACAATTAAGTCTTTGGATGAGTAAAGCCAGACTGAAAAATTCAATGCCATAGCTTGGATTTGAACTGCGGATCTCTCGGTCTCCGTTCGGTTGCTCTAAACCACTGATGCCTGCCTCAATAGCGTGGATGATAGTATGTCTGCGTCACATTCAAGAGGTCGCAAGTTCGAATCTCGGTCAGTGTGAGTTACCTGGATACGGTTTTTTCCAGGGTTTTACCTTATCCTGAAAGATGAAGTCAGGTAATTCTAAGCTGTATTGACCCTGGCCTCATTTGAGGAGCATTTCATCTATTGCACCACTCATTGTCCGATATGGCGTAACGTTGGAGGACGTAAATGACAACAAAAGAAAAAGCCACTGAGTTACTTGACATTAAATTCTCCAAATGACTTACGTTTCCTGGTAAACCAATAGAGGCTCTCGTATACAATGTGACACACACCCTTTGTGGCTACTTACTATGCTCTAAGTACTTAAAGTCCCATGCTTCATAGATAAACATAGTAGCTCAGTGGTTTAGAGCAACCATATGGAGACCAGGAGATCGGTGGTTCAAATCTCGGCTAGGGCATGGAGTATTTCAGTCTGGCTCTAATCATGCAAACCTTAGCCTACACACAGCTAGTGTGGAAGAAATGATTATTTCCAACTAAGCCTTTATAGGAAGAGTGAAACTCTCATTTGTAAAAGATATATAAAAGAAATTTATACCATGCACAACTTTTGAAGTTCCCTCCCCTCGTCCCTTTAGAAGCATTTTAACCTACTTAAGCCTGGCCAGTTCCCTTAAGTATAGTTTGTTTGCTTACTCATTGTTGGTAACATAAGCTAATGCATGTTTTCACTGTTGGCTAACATTCCAGCTACTGGCGTCATGCTCAGCATTCTCCTAGCAGAAGGGGCCGCGCCGTGGCTCAGTGGTTAGACCACTTGGTTCTCACCAAGGCAACACGGCGCTGGGGCAGGTTTTCTCCGGGACCTCCGGTTTCCCCCGCCATCTCATTCCACCGGTGCTCCATCTTCATCTCATGTATCATCAGTGTCACCGCCTGCGGTGCCATATGTAGTAAAAGTGGGCGTTAAACACTACGCATTCATTCATTCCTAGCAGAAGATGGCTGACTATTGAACAGCAGTACAACCGGATAATTTTTCATACATCTAGTAGCAGATTACTAGTTGAAATTAGAAAACCACCGAACATCAAGCAAACAAGTTTTGATTTGAGTTACCTTTAGGTTAACTTTCAGGGTCTCCTTACGCGGTTGTTGCTATTTGTACATCTTTCAACTCTGCAAATTCAGATTTGGATTTATTAACCAAGGAAATTCATAAGGAATATTGGCTTTGTCAAAAAGTGCTAAGACAATTGTCTTATTTAAAATATACAAATTTAGAAAACAACATAAGGTTACCCTGAGCTGAGACGCAGATACCCAACATTTCCCTTAATGACTGAGAGAAACCTAATAAAAAACCTCAGTTAGGTAACATCAACTAAATAAAACATATGTTTTAAGGGCAAGTTTTTAACTTTGTTTTTAAGTGCTTTGATCTGTGAAACTTTGATGGCCTTAACATGCCGGTGTTAAAGACTGCGATGGAGCTTCGTATGCCACGGCAAACTGGCTGACACTGACGGCGGCGGTGCCCAAACGCTACGCAGCTAGCACCATTCGACAGCCAACACTGCGGTTCCTGGTGTGTCCGCTGTGCCGTGCGTGTGATCATTGCTTGTACAGCCCTCTCGCAGTGTCCGGAGCAAGTATGGTGGGTCTGACATACTGGCGTCAATGTGTTCTTATTTCCATTTCCAGGAGTGTATTTTTGTTCCTAAAGTGTTCCTTTGTTCTTGTTTCTAAATTTCTTTTGATTTTTTCCAATATAAATTTGACTACGGTCATAGCATTCAATTTGATATATACCAAATTTTTTATAGATGGAATGGCATCTTTGGAAAAACCAAAAGAAATTTAGAAACAAGAACAAAGGAACACTTTAGGAACAAAAAGACAAACAATTAGAAAAGTCAGCAGTTGCCATGCATTTTTGAGAAAAAAACCACTACATAAATCCAGAACCAAAACTACTAAAACATACATCAGGAAAACAAAAACTGTCCAAATGGGAACAAATCTTCATTTCAAAAAATAGGAACAAGGTATTCAATCATCAATTGCTTATACACTGGAAAAGGTTGCTGCACGGATTGGTTGCTAGTTTGATGCAGCCTTTTTCTTATGTTGTAAATTTTGAAGCAGTGTGGCCTATCCTCAGGGTAGAGCAAGATTTCCGTCAAAGGGAATGCGTGGATATGTATGGGAGTAAGGAAGATAAGTTTAAAACTGTTTTAATGACTGCTTCCTTTTATCATCACATAACTCGCGAAGTTGCCAACCAAGGGTTACCATATGTCACTGTTCAGAGTTACGCTATGTAAAATGTATTCTACGCCATAACAGTTAATTCTTTATTTAAGTAGGAAACGATAGATACCTTTTCTCCTCGGTTCTGGTCTGCCTTCCGTGAAGACACAACCAGTTGTCTTTCTTAATGAACTACCAGCCCAGTTGTGTGTTCCTCACTGCAGCTGCGTGTGACTTTAACCTCCCGAAGCCTGTCTTTATTCACACCAAAACTCCTTTTGTGATTATTAAGTTCATTGTAATTGTTAGTCTCCTTCATGCCATTATTAAGGGTCCGAACAATGCCTTTTCAAATGGACTCAAGTGTTATCCACTTAGAATCCCTGCTAAGAACCCGCTTTCTCCCAGCACTTTGTTAAATCACTCACCCCAACTGCACCTGCTTGCATTTTAAAAAATATATAATGTTCCTTTGAAACCCATTATGATTCTTTATTCATTGCATTCCTTAATTTAGGTATCAGGGTTGCTAATTTTGTAAGAGTGCAATGTGCACAGCCACAAGCTAAAATACGTGATTGTTACTTCATCAAACTTCACTCTGTAATTTAATATAAATTTCTGGCATCAAAGAATAAGCCTATGTTGTAATGTGCTTGGTGTAATGCAAGTTAAGACACTGATATACGTCCATCACTTGCAAAGTTATATAGGGCGGCTAATACAAAAGTGATTTGGTATGTGGTAATGTGGCTTTAGTGAGGTGCAAACATTGCTTTTTGTTTTAACCAATTCACTAAAATCCTGCATCTAAACATCACTATCAAGTGTGTAGTACGAGGTGCGTTCAAGTTATAACACCTCCTATTCTTTTTTTATTTAGTAGTGGAACCAGATAGGAATTTCTGTTTTTCTTTTAAAATACATGTGAACTCTTTGTGAATGCGTGACAGATGACAGCACTGTACAGAGTATAGAACTCTAGTGGCAGCTGTGAGAGTTAGGAGTGTTTTTGATACTTAAAATGGTGATGCTTTCATTGCAAGAACAGCGTGTAATCGATGTTCCATTCATGCTGTCGTCACGCGTCAACATTACCTGACAATTTGCCATGCGCATAGCCTTGCGATCATCCGTCAGCATTCCTGGCATACACTTGAAATACATAGACACACTTTTCACATTTTCAGATCTTCATGCAGGATTGTGTGTACAGATCCCACGGAAATGTCAATTTTGGAGGCGATGTCTGCGAAGCTCAGTCGGTATTTCTCCAAAACAACATTCTCCACTCATTGGATCATGTCGTCAGACTGGCTGGTGCGAGGTTGTGACTGTCTTGGTTTCTTGTCATACAATCTTCTGCCTTCATTGAACTGTCGCACCCAGGATTTCATATTGGACACATCCATGGTACCATCACCACATGCCTTACCTAACTGGTGATGAATTTCAATAGGTGTTACACCACAAAAATAGAGAAAACAAATGATTACACGCTGTTCTTGCAATGAAAACGTTGCCATTTTAAGTAGCTCGGTCGGTAGAGCACCTGCCTGCCATGCTAGGGGTCCCGGGTTCGATTCCCGGCAGTGGGGGTGGGGATTTTTCTCCGACCAAGATAATTCCCCAGCTTCCTCAGAGTCTGAAAGTATGAATGAGAGTGTGAATGTGTGTGTGATCTAATGATTAAAAACTAAAGATAACGAGTTAACACCTTCAGTATGTTCCAAAGGAAAACGGCCGCCAATATGACCATAGCAGTTAAAGGCGGGGTATAAATGGAACAACAGGAAAAAAAAAAAACACTAGAGTTCTATGCACTGTACAGTGGTGCCATCTCTGTCGTGCATTCACAAAGAATCCATGTGTATTAAGAAAAAAAAAAAAACAAAAGCAGAAGATCCTATCTGGTCCCAGTCCTGAAAAAAATAGGTGTTATAACTTGAACAGACCTCATGTATGTTCAGCACTGATATAAGTACCTTAAGCAAAGGTTTTTAGCACTGTTGATTGAAAATGTAATTATACATTGACATCATTGAATTACATATAACTTCCATCCTATGGTATTGATATACTGTCACTTTGTTTCTCTCTATTAAAATGTCACTGGAGATAGAACACAATGTTTTACATAGAAATCACACTCACCACTGTTTTGTTTATGATCAATTGTTATTCTAAGAATAATTTTATGCGGTTCGAGTTAAACGTGTCCCTTGTGAGGACACTTCCAGAAAATTGAAGATATACATTTCATTTCTCATAAAAATATCTTAAGCACAGGGTACTTATATGAAAATCGTTAGGTAAACAAATGGTGAAATTCTAAAATCCACATAGTTAAGCAATTATCATGAAAATTTTACAGTATTTTAAGGGCCACCTGTACATGCTAAAAATCAAATTTAATCAATGTAAGTTTAACCATTATTAAGAAATTATTACTTAAATAAAATTAATTAATGTTAAAATGCTCCATGCGATGAAGTTCTGAACATTTTTTTGGTCATTTTTTTATTTTAGGTGTAAAACTTATTAGTATTAACCTGTGTGAAAGAAGTTTTCAAATAATTTGAGGATTTCATGTGATAAATATATTTTGGTTTAAATACATCATTTTTCAACATTCATAAAGAAAAAAGCACAGGAGAATGTATCTATGAGCCAAATTATCCCATACAAATCAAAAAGCCCTCATAGTCCTTCTTGTATACAGCATCTTTATAAGTGGACAAAATTTAATTAAGGCCGGATGAGAATTGCATCGCATGGAACATTTTTAGTGGAGCAAAACCATGAAAAAAATTACTTGGGAAAACCGCTTTTAAAAATTTCAAAATTTTGTAATGTTACCAATAAATGTGATGGTTAAAACTCCACAGCTCCATATGTTTGGCCCTCTGCTTCCTTGGAAGATTTGGACATTTGAAGCTGGCATCTTGCACTTTTGAGATGTCCCTTAGCGTCCTTGAAATGTACATAGGGGGTCTCCATGCCACACTTTGCCCCTTTGAAAATGTCCTTCCATATGCTGTTATGAACTATCATATAGGAATTGCTTTCAGTAACAACATCTCTGCACATATTATGGCTTTGTACTATGTCATTAAACAATGCTAGCTTTTTTGGGGTGGATGATTTGTCAGTTTGTTTCCCTTCAAGTGAAGATGATGAATTCCCCATGATAACACAATTGTTATCTTTATGTGGCTTACTTCTTTGTAGATTGGCTTTTATCATTCTATTTACAGCTTTACTAGGTATTTTATTTTTGCATCTACCATCATTTATTCGATTCATATTTACAGTAAATAGAATAAGTAATATATACACCAACAGTAGTTGCTGAGTCCAACCAGGCAACTTGAAAATAAGTTACTACTCACTAAACTCACACAATCTTACTGCACTTCTGTATACATACACATAAACTCGAGTAAATTCACTAATTAAAGGTTAACTCTTGAATTTCTCAACAGAAAAAGCAATTCACTATGAAAACATATGACCATGTGATAATCTATGTTGTATACAAGTTTCAAAACTTTTCTCCTTTCATCTGTTTTACAGAAAGACCAACATAAGTGCCAACAGTAAATACGTGTTTTGCAGAATAGCCAACATAAACCTCTGCAGCATCAAGTCTGCTAAATTTGAATGCATGAAGGAGTAATTTGAACATTGTCAAGCAAAGTGATACTTGCACAAACTAGTCTTACAGATGTTTATTCCGCTCTCTACCTTCTGTGGGAAATTGCAGCAATTATCTTATTGTTATTTTTCTTATGGATACAATGGGAATACATTATGTTTTAAGTAATATTCAGTTCTTTAAAAGGCTGGTCGCTATGTGATGCTTTTGAAATTCTCCTCTCTTTCCATGGTTAGGAGTTAAACAAATAAATAACAACTTCCCATTTGAGAAAAGCATTAGTATTGGAAAATTCAGACAGATAACAAAGAATATTTAGGAAATGCTTCACCTTCCTCCCGACCCTCAAAACATGTATTTGACATTAATTGAGCTTTAATGAGCTCTATCTTTTTTGTGAAGTAAGATATTGTGTATCTCTTGTGCTTTAACAGTTATGCAAAGGTTATCCAGCATGATGAAGAAGAAATTATTAAGACATTACAAGAAAATGCAAGATATTTTTCATTTGGCATGAAAATATCTTCAATAAATGGAAAACAATTGAAAATCATTAGAGCATTTTACAAGAAAACAAGCACTTTTGAAACAGATTTTCATTAAAAGGGTAATTTGGTAAGAGAGGACTGTTATTTGTAAATCTAGTGACAGATCCTTGGAATATGCTGAACTTAAATATGTACCAATTTCGGTATTTTAAACGAGCTTTCATTTCTGAGTTAAACTGCTCAGATAAAACATTCACACGCCATGAACGTGCATGAAAATGCGCGCACACACACACACACATTCATCACATGTCACAGCTTTAACATGTCTGTTCAATGCTTGTTTGTCTCTTTAGCACGCACCTCTCTGACGTACACACAAGTTTACCTCTTACACCGAACTGCATGCCGACTCTGAATGCAAATTCAATATTTGCTTGTGAACTGCTCCTCTGCAGTTACCAATTGTGACTTTGTGGGTTCGTAGAATTAAAAGTCTAGTTTGCAGCAATTCAAAATGCTCTTTATTTCCAGGAAAAAGACGTGTTGTACAGCCCTGACAGTAGCAGGATGACGTAACATAAACCAACACAGTCTCTCGTGGCTTCGCCACACGTGAACAAACAAGAAATTACTTCGGTACACTTCCAATGGCTACATGCACAATAAACAGCTCACTAGCGACTCCGCTGAAGGCCGATTCCTCACCATGGAGCTTGGAAAATACATCCGACGCACTTCTTTACACTGCTTTGTCAACGCACACAACTCAACTGAGTAATTATATGACTCGTGTTGGGTTCTTGTAATTAACGTCGTCAAACGCTAAGTCCCAATGGGTGATGAGTGAAATTAAGGAAATTATGTTTAAACGAGTCCATGGTAAATAGAGCTCAGAGCTACCTGACACTGATCTTTCAGGTTAGGGGAAAACCGATAACGTTAAGTCATATTAAACAATGGATGAAATTATGTTCAAGTGAGTACAGGGAACATAGAGCTTAGAGTTACCAAACATTCATCTTTCAGGATAAGGGAAAACTTCCAACATTAAGTCATATTTGATGATAAATGAAATGAAGTTCAAATGAGTATAGGGAACATAGAGCTTAGAGTTACCAAATATTCATCTTTCAAGATAAGGAAAAAACTCCAAATTAAGTCATATCAGACAATAAATGAAATGATGTTCAAATGACTACAGGGAACATAGAGTTTAGAGTTACCAAACATTCATCATTCAGGATCTACAACTTTAATGCCCGATTTCACCAACAAATGTTAAGGCTTAACACGAGTTAAGCAATAGTTAAAACAAAAATTGCATTTCACCAGCAAGTGTTAACGTAACACTCGTGTTAAATCTCATGTTAAACTAACAAGCCGAATTTCTAATGTTAAGTCCTTAACAATTGTAAATAGTCAAGATGGCGAGCATGAACTCAGCTGTTGATGTCGATTTGCTATATTTAAGACCGTCTAAATGGCATTCATAATAGAGTACAGCCTGTGAGAAGAAATGATTTTGAGGAACTATCCGAAGAAAATTGTTTTACAGAGGTATAGACTGTCGAAACATATTGCTATGAAGGTTACTGCGGAAGTACAAGAGAGGTTAGAACATGCATCGAAGGGAATATGGCGATTTCGCCTTTGCTTCAAGTATCAATAACCTTGCGATTTTATAATTCACTGAATTATGTGGATAATACATTGTCCACCTCCCATCTTGAAACGTTCAAGTCACTTGCCCTTCTTCGCACCTCGTTTTAAATTTACGTAATAATGAGTTAGAATATACATTGAAAGAAATATGCCGATCTCGCCTTTGCTTCAAGTATTAATAACTGTGCGATTTTATAATTCACTGAATTATGTGGATTATACATTGTTCACCTCCCGTCTTGAAACTTAAGGCACTTGTTCTTCGCACCTCGTTTTAAATTTACGTAATACTGACAAGTTATTTGGTGCTTGTAGTAGTGACACATGCTGTTTGCGCCATTATCGTCATTTGTTCCGGTGGGCGCATGAATGTTTCACTTGGCGCCGGTTATGCGGCCAGCTGGTCATGTGACTCGCCAGCGTGCAAGAAAATAGTCTTCTTCTTCCGTTTTAGTTACAGACATGTTGAGACATGTGATGTGCTTCGTTGTGTGGCTGCGTGCAGCGGTTGTTGCAATGAAAAAACGGTTTTAGTTTATCTCAAATATTAAATGTATTGTCTTCTTCATGATTATTCACATAAGAAATGTAGCATGTGCAATAAATTTATCTAGTGATATGAATACAGCTCTATCGAGTACAGTCCACAAAATCAGTTTCCTTGATTTCTGCTAAAATCAAGATTGTCCTCTGCATTAAATTAAGCATGACACGAACATTGGTCCTTCACGGGCGGATATTTATTGTGCCACGCAACAGTTTCTTCTGCATGGATGTACATCAGTGGGCCCCAGGACACCAGGCATCGGGATCTACGCAGCAGATGATCAGCATTTCATTCGCAATGATGCAGAAGCCTGCATCGCAACACATTTCAGGTCAGAACATTCCTTTTCTTTCTTTCTCTCCTTTAAGCAAGTCTCATAACCATTCAATATGGAGCAGGATTTGAAAGCTCTTGTCAAAAGAAGGGGTATAATCAAAAAAAAATTTACCTTTGTTCGAAAATTTCTTGATGAATTACCAGAACAGGTCAACATTTTCATATTGAGAGCTAATTTCGATAACTTAAGTGAAATTTGGCAGAAATATGAAGCTATTCAGACCCAAATTGAATCTCTTGTGGAAGCGGAAACTGAATTAGATATGCATGCAGAACACGAGGAGGAAACAAGAAACAGTTACATCGAATTGAAGGCTAGGTTAGCTGAATTAATACAGGATCATGAACAGCAAGAAAATAGTTCTGGACATTCGCAGCACACAGTGCAGTCGCAATCGTTACAAGCAGCTAAAGCTATCAAACTGCCTGTGATACAATTACCTAAATTTGAGGGTGATGTCACTCATTTCAAACATTTCTATGACACATTTACATGCTTAGTGGTAAACAACCAAGCTTTAGATGCTATTCAGAAATATCATTACTTACTTTGCTCTCTCAAGGGACAAGCTCTAGATGCTATTCAGAAATATCATTACTTACTTTGCTCTCTCAAGGGACAAGCTCATTCACTAATACAGAACATACCTGTCACTAGTGAAAATTTTGATGTAGCATGGGAGCTCATATGCTCACGCTATAACAATACAAGATTAATAGCTACAGCTCATATAAAAAATTTATTAGGACTACCAGTAATGCATAAGGAAACAGTAAATGAACTACGTACCTTGCTCAACCATTTTCAAAATAACTTGAATGCCATTGAAGCATTAAAACTTGAAGTGCCTTTGCATGAAATCATTTTAATGCAACTTCTCCTAGAACATTTGTCTGACACCACACACAGAGAATGGGAGAGTAAAATAAATTCTCAAAACTTCCCTTCTTTGAAGGATCTTATGCAATTTTTAGAAGCAAGAGCACACTCTTTTGTTTTGCTTGCTAACACTGCATGTAACAGGACGGTAGTTAAGCCTAAGACTGATTTGCACTCTGCTAAGCCCAACAGCAGAGACAGTAAACACTCTTACTTATCCACGAGTGATAGTGTGTGTCCATTTTGTCAGTGCAATCACATGCTACATAATTGTGATGACTTCAAAAACCTTAATGTGCATAAGCGTTGGACTTTCATTAAATCCAAGCGCCTTTGTGCCAATTGCTTTGCTCCTAATCACATATCAAGTAAATGTAATTGTGCCTCATACTGCAATTGTGGCTCATCCACTCACAGCAAGTTGCTTCATGATAGTAACAGAGAAAATGCTTCATGTGCAACTTCATCTAGTCCTGTAAATGATTCTACTAGAACAATTGACGCGCCATCTAGCTACTGTTCTTTTAAATCAAAATCCACACAGCAGGTTTTGCTTGCCACCGCACTAGTGCAAGTGGAAGACAGATATGGCAATCTCATACAATGTAGAGCACTTCTCGACTCTGCCAGTCAATCCAATTTCATAACTGCAGATCTTGCGAAGCGCTTACAGCTTAACAAGGTGACAGCTGATACGCCTATCAATGGTATAAATGGCACCATTTCTACGGCCACTCACCATGTTCAGGTCAATCTGAAATCTACGGTACATGATTTTAAGACTAAAATTGAATGTCTAGTACTTCCTCGTATAACAGGAAAATTACCTTCCACACATATCAATTTGTGCAACTGGAATATTCCTTCTAGCATTCCATTAGCAGATCCTAGGTTCAACATTCCTGATGAATATCGAGATTCAACTGTATTGGAACACCACAGTGAAGCGAAAAATTATTAAATGTTAGATGAGTCGCATTTTTTACACATCTGCTTCACTTTCGTACCTATTTTGAGGACATGTTTCGCAAATCTTCGTTTGCATCTACGGCTCTTGTGCGACAGACGCTAGATCCAGCGGTGTGGGTAATTCTGGGGTTGTTGCTGCCATCTGTTGATTTAGTGATGAACTGAAATGTGGGATTCTCTTCTAGCGGGATTTCAAAGTTCATTAGTTGGTTTTTATGTTTTTCTATGTATATCCTCTCCCATATGACGAGTTCACTGTGTTTTTGTACGTATTTTAGTAATTCTGTGCTATCTTCAATTTCATGATTTTCAGACCAGAAATGAGCTGCTATTGCGGACTTATCAATATTTTTGTATCTTAAGTGCCTGAAGTGTTCTTTCTTTCTAGTGCCTATGTTCCTTTTTGTCCTTCCTATGTAAATTTTTTTCACAGTCTTTACACTTAATTTTGTAAATGCCTGACTTTTCCTCTGATTTTATCTTATCAGTATTATTACTGTGAAGTAGGTTTTTAATGTTGTAATTGTTTTTTGGTGCCAATGTTATATTGTATTTCTTGAATATTTTTTGGAACTTTTTTGTGGCCCAGGGGTGGTAAGTAAATTTAGCAAATCTAGTTTCTTGTTTTATTGGTGTGAGAGCTGTGATCTGTTTTAATTTCTTTTGAAGTTTGAATAATTTTAGTTTTTTATCTACAAGGTTTTTTCCATATCCATTTTTAATTGCAGTTTTTAAGATTTGATGGTATTCGTTTTGATATTCTTGCTGGCTGAGAGGTAGATTTACTAATCTGTGTGTCAGACTGTTGATGGTTGCATGTTTGTGTGGAATTGGGTTGAAACTATTTGCTTTGATGTAATTATCTGCGTGTGTTGCTTTTCTATGAATGCCAAATTCTAGTTTTTCATTGCCTTTTTTGATTTTAAGGTCTAAAAAAGGTAGAGTACAGTCCTCTTCAGTTTCTACTGTGAATTGTATGCTGGGTTCTTGCAGGTTGAGTAGTTTCAAAGCATCATCTATTAGTTTGTAGGGCACTATTGCAAAGATGTCGTCTACGTATCTGTACCATGTTTTAAACATATGAGGGAAGGCTTTATTAATATGTGTTTCGAAAAAGCTCATGTATAGATTGGCCAAAAATGGTGATAGCGGGCTTCCCATAGCTAGTCCTGAAATTTGTTTGTAATATTTTCCATCGAAGACAAAATAATTTTTATGTATACATAATTCAGTCATTGCCACATATTCTTCTATTGCATTGGCATCCAGGTTTATAGAATTTAGCCATTTTTTCAGTTGAATCAAAAGTTTGTCTAATGGAATGCTAGGGAAGAGGGAGCGGACATCAAAGGATACTAAAGTGTCATGAGGTTTTAGTTTAAGATTTTGAATTTTTTCTACCAGGTCTAAAGAGTTTTTTATACTCAGAGTATGGAATTGTGGAAAGGACTGAAATTTTTTGGTTAGCCATTTTGCCAGAAGGTAAGTAGGAGTGTTTATATTATTTACAATGGGTCTCATGGGTATGTTGGGTTTGTGTATTTTAGGCAAACCATATATAAAAATCAGCTCCTATATTGGAAAACTTAATAAATAAAAAGCCAATAAAACATTTGAAACAAATTCAGATAATTAACTCTTTAAAGAAAAAGGATGTAATCTTCTCAAGGGCTGATAAAGGGAACAAAATAGTAATCTTAGATACAGCTACATACAAAGAAAAAATGTTAAGAGTTACTACAACAAAAAGAATTCCAGGAAATAGGTTCTAATCCACTCAACCGATGCATAAAAGATGTACAAAAAACCATCATTAATAGTAAAATTTTAACAACTACAGAACAAAAGACTATCAAACCAGACAACCCTACCCTTGCAAGAATATATGGTTTGCCTAAAATACACAAACCCAACATACCCATGAGACCCATTGTAAATAATATAAACACTCCTACTTACCTTCTGGCAAAATGGCTAACCAAAAAATTTCAGTCCCTTCCACAATTCCATACTCTGAGTATAAAAAACTCTTTAGACCTGGTAGAAAAAATTCAAAATCTTAAACTAAAACCTCATGACACTTTAGTATCCTTTGATGTCCGCTCCCTCTTCCCTAGCATTCCATTAGACAAACTTTTGATTCAACTGAAAAAATGGCTAAATTCTATAAACCTGGATGCCAATGCAATAGAAGAATATGTGGCAATGACTGAATTATGTATACATAAAAATTATTTTGTCTTCGATGGAAAATATTACAAACAAATTTCAGGACTAGCTATGGGAAGCCCGCTATCACCATTTTTGGCCAATCTATACATGAGCTTTTTCGAAACACATATTAATAAAGCCTTCCCTCATATGTTTAAAACATGGTACAGATACGTAGACGACATCTTTGCAATAGTGCCCTACAAACTAATAGATGATGCTTTGAAACTACTCAACCTGCAAGAACCCAGCATACAATTCACAGTAGAAACTGAAGAGGACTGTACTCTACCTTTTTTAGACCTTAAAATCAAAAAAGGCAATGAAAAACTAGAATTTGGCATTCATAGAAAAGCAACACACACAGATAATTACATCAAAGCAAATAGTTTCAACCCAATTCCACACAAACATGCAACCATCAACAGTCTGACACACAGATTAGTAAATCTACCTCTCAGCCAGCAAGAATATCAAAACGAATACCATCAAATCTTAAAAACTGCAATTAAAAATGGATATGGAAAAAACCTTGTAGATAAAAAACTAAAATTATTCAAACTTCAAAAGAAATTAAAACAGATCACAGCTCTCAGACCAATAAAACAAGAAACTAGATTTGCTAAATTTACTTACCACCCCTGGGCCACAAAAAAGTTCCAAAAAATATTCAAGAAATACAATATAACATTGGCACCAAAAAACAATTACAACATTAAAAACCTACTTCACAGTAATAATACTGATAAGATAAAATCAGAGGAAAAGTCAGGCATTTACAAAATTAAGTGTAAAGACTGTGAAAAAAATTTACATAGGAAGGACAAAAAGGAACATAGGCACTAGAAAGAAAGAACACTTCAGGCACTTAAGATACAAAAATATTGATAAGTCCGCAATAGCAGCTCATTTCTGGTCTGAAAATCATGAAATTGAAGATAGCACAGAATTACTAAAATACGTACAAAAACAGTGAACTCGTCATATGGGAGAGGATATACATAGAAAAACATAAAAACCAACTAATGAACTTTGAAATCCCGCTAGAAGAGAATCCCACATTTCAGTTCATCACTAAATCAACAGATGGCAGCAACAACCCCAGAATTACCCACACCGCTGGATCTAGCGTCAGTCGCACAAGAGCCGTAGATGCAAACGAAGATTTGCGAAACATGTCCTCAAAATAGGTACGAAAGTGAAGCAGATGTGTAAAAAATGCGACTCATCTAAAATTTAATAATTCCTGATGAAGTTGAAATCCTAATCGGAAGTTCCTTATTCTTTGAGTTATTGCATGGGAAAACCTTAAAGAAACAAGGACATCCTATACTAGCCAGCACAGCCCTCGGTTGGATAATATCAGGCCCTATTCCAAGGTCATCATACAAGTACAAGGCTAAGTCTTCGCCTCAGCATAATTTCTTCATCAGCACTGATAACCTTGACACACAGTTAAGACGTTTCTGGGATTTGGAAGAATTTCCTCAGCATGTTCTTATTAAGGAGGAAAAGGAGTGTGAAGAATACTGTGTAAAAACAACCACTCGTAATGCCGATGGTAGCTTTACAGTTCGTCTACCCGTCAAGGAGGACAAAAATCGCTTAGGTGAATCTAGACAGCAAGCCATCAATCACTTTATGCACTTAGAACAACGTCTTCAAAACGACATCACACTTAAAGAAGATTACACTCAATTTCTCTCTAAATATGAATCCATGGGGCACATGAAGCAAGTGTCACCACCAAAGGAAGGCGAACCTTGTTACTATCTTCTGCATCATGCACTTTTCAAACCTTTGTCTACTACTACTCGCACCAGAGTTGTATTTGATGCATCTGCGCAGTCATCTTCAGAACTATCCTTGAATGATGTGCTGAAGTTGGGTCCTACTATTCAGGATGACCTTATCTCCATAATTTTACGCTTCAGAACTTATCGCTATGCATTCTCAGCTGACATTTCTAAGATGTACAGGCGAGTGAAAATGCATCCTGATGATCAAGATCTCTAAAGAATAGTATGCCGAGAAAACAAAGATGAACCTATCAAGGACTACGTTCTTACTACAGTCACATATGGTACCAAACCTGCATCCTTTTTGGCCATAAGGACTTTGCATCAACTAGCTTCAGAGGAAGAGGCTAAATATCCACTAGCTTCTCAAGCTATCCGTGAATCCTTCTACGTAGATGATTGCTTATGTGGTCATAATGATCTACAGCAAGCTTTACATATTCAGAGGCAGCTACTTCAGATGTTAGACAGTGGTGGATTCCCACTTAGGAAATGGTGTTCTAATCATGAAGATATTTTAAAATCCATTCCACCGGAACACAGAGAGACACAACTTCCACTTTCATTGGATAGCAGTGAAAATGCGCATGCTCTTGGTCTCCTCTGGCATCCTGGAACAGATCAATTCCAGATACAAGACAATCCATCTCTTCAGGATAATCTAAATTCTAGCTACACCAAACAAAGCATACTTTCTGTCATATCATCTATTTTTGATCCTTTAGGCCTAGTGAGTCCTATTATCATAAATGCCAAGATGTTTGTACAATCTCTTTGGTTGGAAAAACTCGGTTGGGATGAATTGATACCATCTCACCTCATCCAACAATGGCTAAATTTCTGCGAGACATTGTCCATCATTCATGCTATACGTATTCCAAGACACGTCCTAATCACAGGTACATTAAGGGACATACAAATACTTGGGTTTTGCGATGCCTCAGAAAAGGCTTATGGTGCCTGTATTTATCTTCATTCTTTGAACAGCTGCAATGAGGTGAAAACCAGACTTCTTTGCTCCAAATCCAAGGTTGCACCATTAAAGAAACAAACCATTCCTCGGCTCGAACTTTGTGGTGCTTTACTACTCGCTAAACTTTGCAAGGTTGTAGCTAACCTTAAGCTGCAGACTTCACAGAACTATCTATGGACGGACTCTGATTGTTCTAGCATGGATTAAATCCAACCCACACAAATGGAAGACTTTCGTAGCCAACAGAGTTTCACAAATACAAGAGTTATCAGAAACTGCTGCTTGGTGATATGTAGCTACTCAAAATAATCCAGCAGATCTCATTTCGAGAGGAGTTTCAACTCAACCTCTTTCCTCAAATGACTTGTGGTGGAAAGGTCCTGATTGGATCTCACAACCCTTTGCATCTTGGCCAGAACAACCCAAACGATTAGATATTCAAGATGCCACTGAGCAACTCACTACTGCATGCTTGATGGTCACTACAGAAAGTGATGATATTTCCCGTTTTTCAAAATTGTTACGCCTGCAGAGAGTGACAGCATACATGCTGAGATTTGCATTCAACTGTAGAAACAGAAACACGAGACGGCAAGGTCCTCTCTCAGCACTTGAGCTTCAACAGTCATTGCACTGCTGCATTAAACTTGCTCAACAATCAGCTTATATCACAGAGTTGACAGAACTTAATGATAAAGGACACGTTCCTACTAAAAGCTCATTGAAATCTTTGCATCCATTTGTCGACAATGAAGGTTTACTCCGAGTAGGGGGAAGAATTGACAAGGCTGAAATTCCCTTCCAGTCAAGACATCAGCTCATCTTACCTCCTAAGCATCATCTTACCAAGCTAATTATTGAAAGTGAACATGTTAAACTTTTGCACGCTTCCAATCAGCTACTTACCTCTTCTCTTCGACAACGGTATTGGATACCGAGAATAGGAGAAACTCTTAAGTCAGTCCTACACAAGTGCCTGCCGTGCTTCAAACTCAAGGCCAAGGGAGCTCAACAATTAATGGGCAATCTACCTAGCTACAGAGTGACTCCAGCGAGACCCTTCCTACGAGTTGTAGTTGATTACGCTGGTCCATTCTTCCTACGTTATGGCTCGCCTCGCAGCAAGAGTCAGGTGAAGGCCTACATAGCTATCTGTGTCTGTTTATCCACAAAGGCAATTCACATTGAGTTGGTTTCAGACATGACTTCTGATGCTTTTGTTGCTGCCTTATGAAGGTTTACAACTAGACGAGGATTGTGTAAAGAGATCCTAAGCGACAATGGCACAAATTTTGTAGGTGCTAACAACAAACTTAGAGAACTTAGACTACTTTTGCAATCTCGCAAGCACCAAGAGATTGTACAAGACTACGCTTCATCTAATGAATGCACATGGCATTTTATACCACCCAGCTCACCCCACTTTGGAGGATTACATGAGGCTGCAGTGAAATCTATGAAATATCATCTTCGTAGAGTAATGGGTACACAAGTACTGACCTATGAACAATTAACCACATTACTAATTCAAATTGAGGCTTGCTTGAACTCCCGTCCATTGCTACGCCTTACTGATGATCCTTTTGATACTTCCTACCTTTCTCCAGGTCATTTCCTCATTGGAGAACCATTAACTTCCACACCATCACCTTGTTCTGACAATCTGAATCAGTTACAGAAATGTCAACAGCTCCAAGATCGTCTACAACATCTGTGGCAGCGGTGGTCAACCGACTATCTACATTCACTCCAGCAGAGGCAAAAGTGGTCCAGTTCCAGTGAAAATCTTAAGGCAGACACCATGGTCCTGCTAATGGAAGACAATTCATCTCCTCTGCATTGGGAACTTGGAATCCTCACTGAGACTCATCCTGGTGGTGATGGTTTAGTGCGGGTAGCTACAGTGCGAACTTCTAAGGGTGAATATAGGCGTCCCATTGTGAAACTGTGTCCTCTGCCAGTTCAAGAACAACAGTGATATTTTTCAAAGTGTGCCTATGTTAAATTAAAAAACTGTTCAGTTTTTTTGGGCCCCAGTATGTTTGCGCCATTATTGTCATTTGTTCCGGCGGGTGCATGAATATTTCACTTGGCGCCGGTTATGCGGCCAGCTGGTCATGTGACTCGCCAGCGTGCAAGAAAATAGTCTTCTTCTTCCGTTTTAGTTACAGACATGTTGAGACATGTGATGTGTTTCGTTGTGTGGCTGCGTGCAGCGGTTGTTGCAATGAAAAAACGGTTTTAGTTTATCTCAAATATTAAATGTATTGTTGTCTTCTTCATGATTATTCACATAAGAAATGTAGCGTGTGCAATAAATTTTTCTAGTGATATGAATACAGCTCTATCGACTACAGTCCACAAAATCAGTTTCCTTGATTTCTGCTAAAATCAAGGTGGTCCTCCACATTAAATTAAGCACGACACGAACACATGCATTTGAATTAAATTCGTTTCCAATATTTTTCCCGCGACATCTTTCTCTTTTACATTCACTGCATCCATCCTCTTATTTTCCACGATTACCTTACACTTCATCACCATTTCAAATAACAATTCTTTCTCCGTCGATGAGAAATTTGTCTCACGGCTTTATTTATGATTTTGTTCATCCGCCATATGTGCAGACGAAAATGAAACAAAAGCGCATCGGAGTACGTTCAGAAAATCATACATAGCCTTCTATGGCTGTGATATTTACAAGTTTCTTGGCGTTAACACAGGTTTGTTAACATTTTAAAAAAACAGGTTGGTGAAATGCAAGAAAATTAACATCAGTTTTAACGCTGTGACAATTGTTACGTTACATTTGTTAACGTCGATTTTAACATCTGTTGGTGAAATCGGGCATAAGTCATAACGGACGATGTATGAAATTATATTCCGAGTCAATGGTACCTAGAGCTTAGAGTTATTAGACATTTATCTTTCAGGATAAGGGAAAATCACCAAAGTTAAGTCATATCGGATAATGAATTGAAATAATGTTCATATGAGTACAGGGTACATAGAGCTTAGGGTTGCCAGACGTTGATCTATCAGGATAAGAAAGAACCTCCAACGTTAAGCCATATTGGAGGATGAATGAAATGATGTTCAGATGAGTCCACGGTACATAGAGCTTAGAGTTACCTGATATTTACCTTTTAGAATTAGGGAAAACGTCCAACGTTAAGTCATATTGCACAGTGAATGAAATGATTTTCCAATGTGGCCAGGGTACATCGAGCTTAGAGATACCGCACATTCATCTTTCAGAATAAGGGAAAACCTCCAGCCTGCCTCGGTAGCATGATGGTAGCATGTTCAAGAGGTCCCGAGTTCAAATCTCGGTGAGGGTGAGTTACCTGGATAAGGTTTTTATCTGGGGTTTTCCCTTATCCTGAAAGACAAATGTCGGGTAACTCTAAGCTCTATGGACCCCGGGCTCATTTGAGCATCATTTCACCCATTCCATTCATCGTCCGATATGACTTAACATTGTAGGATGTAAACTACAAAAAAAAAACAACCTCCAACGTAGAGTCATAGTCAACGATGTATGAAATGATGTTCAAATGAGTACAGGATGCCTAGATCATACAGTTACAAAAAATTTATCTTCCAGGATAACGGAAACTTTCAAACCCACGATGAAGGAAATGATGTTCAAATGATTCCATGGTATATAGAACCTTGAGCTACCAGAACTTTATTTTCAATATAAGGGAAAACATCCAACGTCAAGTCATATCGGACGATGAATGAACTGATGTTCAAAAGAGTCCAGGGTATATAGAGCTTAGATTTACCACACATTCATCTTTCAGGATAAGGGAAAACCTACAATTTTAAGTTATAACGGACGACGAATGAAATAATATTCCAATGAGTCCATGATACCTATAGCTTACAATTACTAGACATTTGTCTTTCAGGATAAGGCAAAACCTCCAAAGTTAAATCATATTGCACGATGAATGAAATGATGTTCAAATGAGTCAAAGGGTCCATAGAAATGCGTAGTGTTTAACGCCCGCTTTTACTACATACGGCACCGCAGGTGATGACACTGATGATACATGAGATGAAGATGGAGCACCTGTGGAATGAAAATGGTGGGGGAAACCGGAGGTCCCGGAGAAAACCCGCCCCAGCGCTGGGTTGTCCACCACAAATCTCACTTTGCGGTCACCTGGGATCGAACCCGGGCCGCCTTGGTGAGAGCCAAGCGATCTAACCACTGAGCCATGGCATGGCCAGGGCACATAGAGCTTATAATTACAAAGCATTCATCTTTCAGCATAAGGGAAAGACCCCAAGGTTAAAATATACTGGAAAATGAATGAAGTGATGTTTAAACGAGTCCATGGACAACAGGGCTTACTGTTACGTTACATTCATCTTCAAGTATAAGGGAAAACTTCCATCGTTAAGTCATATGGAACAATGCATGAGATGATGTTCCAATGAGTCCAGGGTACGTAGAGCTTAGAGATATCAATCATATATTCAGAAAACGGAAAAACCTCCAATGCGAAGTCATATTGGACGATATATTAAGTAATGTTCAAATGAGTTCTATATATGTACATGTAGCTTAAGAGTTAAAAAACCTTTAACCTTCAGGATAAGAGAAAATCTTCAGTGTTAAGTCATATCGAACAATGAAAGAAATTATGTTAAAATGAGTCCAGGGTACATAGAACTTAAAATTCCCAGAGAGTCATCTTTCAGGATAAGGTAAAACCTCCAACGTTAAGTGAGATGGGAGGATGGATGAAATGATGTTCAAATGAGTACAGGGTAAATGGACCTTAGAGTTACCACAGGAGTTAAGGATAAGGGAAAACCTCCAACGTTAAGTCATATCGAACAATGAATGAAAAGATGTACCAATGAGTCCAGGTACATAGAGCTTAGATTTACCAGACATTTATCTTTCACAATAAGGGAAATCCTCCAACGTTAAATCATATTGGACGATGAATGAAATGATGTTCATATGGATACATGCCCACCTCAGTAGCGTGGTGGTAGCATGTCTGCCTCACGTTCAAGAGGTTCCGAGTTTGAATCTCGGTCAGGGTGAATTACCTGGATAAGATTTTTCCGGGGTTTTCCCTTATCCATTGGCACAGTCTTTGACTGTGGCATGACATAACCAGTTTATTATTTTGTACAGTTTATGTATTTGATAGCATTACTGAGTATTATCAATATGACTTTTCTAGTAAACTTAGTATAATTTGAAGGAGAAGAAAAACTTGTCATAATTCTTATATCTAACTGGGGTCCTTCTGCTTTTGCCATACCAGTTTGAGATGGAAGTCAAAATAAATGCCTTACATTTGTTAAAGTTCAAAATATTCATAAAGAGATATGCAATACTCCAAATACAGGGTGTCTTTAAAGTCACTATCCATTTCAATGAAGGAAGACAGTGATTGAAAAATCAGTATTATTTTGAAGTGTTACACATATTCTAGTGCCCTTCTACATGACCGCCATCTAGCTCAAAACGCATATGCCATGTTTCAGTAGTGGAACGAAATGTAGACTGTAACATGTCAACCATAATTTGACCTGCTGCTTCCCTGATACGATTCTGTAACTCAGGCAGACCATTTACTCTGCTAGTGTACGCTTTACATTTGATATACCCCCATGCAAAAAAGTCTAAAAGAGTAAGGTCTGGTAAACGGCATGCCCACAGCCAAGGTGAATCTCTGCCTATCCATCTACTATACAAGTAACATCCCAGTAAGTTCTGCATCTACATGCAAAATCTTAGGTGTACACATAAATGAACAACTAAGATGGGAAGAACATTTTCAATATCTTAGTAAAAGATTAAATAGTGCTTGCTTCAACATGCATTGCATAACAAAAATTACTAACATACAAACAAGAAAAGCTGTTTACTATAGCTATTTCCACTCCATAATGGCATATGGTATCATACTCTGGGGAGCAGCCACGGGTTTTGATAAAATATTTAAATTACAAAAAAAGATTATCCGTATTATGATGCAGGTTAGCTCCAGAAGTTCCTGTAGAAACTTATTTCGTAAATTAAATATACTTACTCTGCCTTCTCAGTATATTTATGAATTAACCAAATACATGTATGAAAATTTTGATAATTATTATATAAAACAGAATGAACACACTCATGGGACCAGAACACAAAAATATCTGAAAGTGCCGGCCCATAGACTTACATTATTTGAAAAAAGTCCTTTCTATGCAGGCATAAAAATATATAATAAATTACCGCCAAAATTTAGAGAAATTAAAAATAAAACCCAGTTTCTAAACACATTAAAAAAGACTCTTGCTGAAAAAGCATATTATTCAGTAAGAGAATATATGGCAGACAGTCTCTAGTACCAATGTAGCAACTACAAGATTGCATTTGCACATAATTGTTTAAGCATCACTGTACATATTATCTTTAATTGTTTTTGATATATTCTCTTGTATTTCTAATGTTAATCTTGACGAGTCATCTGTTTACTGGGCTCTTGCCCAACCAGTGTAAATGTTTATGACGAATAAATTATTCTTTTCTATTCTATTCTCCCTGGAAAGGTTCTGTTCAGGTAATCATGGACAATGTTTGCAAAGTGTGGAGGTGCACCATGTTGCTGAAACGCAACTGTATCCAGTATGCCATTCTCTTGAAAGTGCGGTTCTAAGGAACAGGTCATAACACATTCCCCGACGACAGGCGAAATCCTGGTTCTTAAGATGGTGCAGAACGTGAATGTGATATGGATGTTTTCATAGAGTGAAACAAATTTTCCACACTGTGTTGCAAGGGACGTTCAATTCCCTACCTAGGCGTCGAATTGATGCCTTTGGACTCCTATCACTGGTAATTTGAACCTGCTGCACTGTTTCTGCCAAGACATGTGGTCGTCCAGGATGTGTCTCATCACACACACACTGCCGGGACGCTTAAATTTGTTCTTAACGGGTTTATGGAAGTTACGGGTAAATTCCGCTCTGGCATCTTCGTATGACAATCTGCATACCCGTACAAAAACAATTGCAACCCGTTCTTATGTGCTAAACATCTTGCACTAAGATACCAGTATCTGAAAAGAAAAGAAACAAAATATTGCGTTTTCATTGGAATGGATAGTGACTTAAGACACATCCTGTATTATGATTACTAAGTAGATTAGAACTACTGGGAGTGTACTATGTAGTTAAAAAAAGAAAAAGTAGACTGCTGTAAATATGCATCATAAGGTCTGAAGCTCAACCTCCGAGATTCTACGGTCTACCTAAGATCCATAAAACAAATGTGCCACAACGGCCCATCGTCAGCGGCATTGGGTCCCCCACCTACACCGTCGCGAAATTTTTGGCAAACTTATTGCAACCTCATATTGGCTCCACAGACACTTACATCAAGGATTCGCACCATTTAATCCAGAAATTACAGACCATCACTCTGCAGCCTCAAGACATCCTCGTCAGCTTTGATGTCGTTTCTCTCCACCATGGTCCCTATAAGTGACGCCATCTCCAACCTGAGAAGTCTATTTCCTGACGATATACTGGCGCTATTTCACCATGTGCTCACCACCACTTACTTTCAGTGGAAACAGGAGTACTTTGAACAAATTGACGGAGTCGCCATGGGCAGCCCACTCAGCCCAGTAATTTCCAATTTGTTCATGGAGTCCTTCGAGGCCCAGGCTCTGAGCTCTGCTGTTCACAAACCGTCAAAATGGTACCGCTATGTGGATGACACGTTTGTTGTATGGAGTCATGGTGAATCTACTCTTGATGGGTTCGTTCAGCATCTCAACAGCATCAATCCACGTATTCAGTTCACTATGGAGAAAGAAAAAGAGGGACAACTAGCATTTTTAGGCGTTCTGGTCAGTAGAAAACCAAATGGGACACTTGGACACAAGGTATACCGCAAACTGACCCATACAGACAGATATCTAAACAAAAACTCCAACCATCGCCCAAAACAGAAACGTGCTATCATAAAAACCCTCACGGACCGCGCTACCCGCATCTGTGAACCCGGCTCATTAAAACAGGAACTCTGTCACCTCAAACAGACCTTACTTCCAACGGCTACACAGCACATGAAGTCCTCAGAGCTACGCGACCACGTAAATCTCGCCCTGCCATCTGCGATAACAATCTGCATGAATACAAAGGCATTGCATTCCTGCCATATTTTAAGAATATGATGGACAGAATTGAACGCCTGCTCAAAAGCTTCAAGGTTAGAACTATTTCCAAGCCCACGAGTCAGATTAATTCTTTATTACGCTCATCCAAAGACCCCAGAGACCCTCTCGCTTCAGCCGGCGTCTACCGTATTCCTTGTTCCTGCGGTGCTGTATACGTCAGTACCACCACTCAACGCAGTTTCGACACCCGGCTTTCAGAACACAAGCGCAACTGCCATCTGGGACAATCGGACAAGTTCGCGGTCGCTGAACATGCCATTTGGGCTGATGGCGAACATTTATCCAGTATGAGGAGACGAAGGTGCTTTCTCCTACACTGTACAACCACGCCAGACTACAATGCAAAGCTATCGAAATCTATAAACACCCCAATAATTTCAACAGAAAGGGAGAGGCTCTTAAACTGAACAACATCTGGCATCCAATACTAAAGTAGAATAATCACGCAAACAAATTAGCTATCAGTACAGGAAAACCCCACTCACCGAGAACACACCCCCTGCTCCAGCCGAACCAATCAAGTACGTCCAACCAGGATATAAATATGACACCTCCAGCAAGCGTCTCAGTTGTGCCTGAACCTTCACCTAGAAGACTGAGACCACGCCACTGATGATGTTCACCGCAGGGTTGGACGAAACGTATGGACAGCTTAACTCCAGACCATGGCTCCAAAGCCCGGAAGAAACTTCTTATGTTAATTCTGACTCCGGCCGTGAAAGCTTCCGAACACAAATTAAATAGTGTTTTGATGCAGCTTGGGAGTCTAAATTTCCTACTGTTAGATTAGCAATGAAATGGTCTGTAGCATTTCATTTCATCGACAGAAATCCATATAGGTGATTTGCCTTTGTCAGTCCTGATACTTTCTGATATTATTAAATTGTAGATGAGTCGTATTTATTACACATTAATTTCACTTACGTACCTATTTGAGGACATGTTTCGCGAACCATCGTTCGCATCGTCGGCTCTTATGTGACTAAAGCTTGATCCAGTGGTGTGGGTAGTTCTGGAGTTGCTGTTGCCATCTGTTGATTTTGTGATGAATTTAAATGTGGAGTTGTCTTCTGGTGGGATTTCAAAGTTCATTAGATGGTTGCGGACTTTTCAATATTTTTGTATCTTAAGTGCCTAAAATATTCTTTCTTTCTAGTGCCTATGTTTCTTTTTGTCCTCCTTATGTAAATTTTTTCAGTCTTTACACTTAATCTTGTAAATGCCTGACTTTCTTCTGAAAGAACATTCTTTCTTTCTTTCTTTCTTTCTTTCTTTCTCTTTCTTTCTTTCTTTCTTTCTTTTTTTCTTTCTAGTGCCTATGTTTCTTTTTGTCCTCCTTATGTAAATTTTTTCAGTCTTTACACTTAATCTTGTAAATGCCTGACTTTCTTCTGAAAGAACATTCTTTCTTTCTTTCTTTCTTTCTTTCTTTCTTTCTTTCTTTCTTTCTTTCTTTCTTACTTTCTTTCTTTCTTTCTTTCTAGTGCCTATGTTTCTTTTTGTCCTCCTTATGTAAATTTTTTCAGTCTTTACACTTAATCTTGTAAATGCCTGACTTTTCTTCTGAAATAACATTTTAGGCACTTAAGATACAAAAATATTGATAAGTCCGCAATAGCAGATTATTTCTGGTCTGAAAATCATGAAATTGAAGATAGCACCAAATTACTAAAATACGTACAAACACATAGTGAACTCATCATATGGGAGAGAATATACATAGAAAAACATAAAAACCAACTAATGAACTTCGAAATCCCACCAGAAGACAACTCCACATTTAAATTCAAAAAATAAACAGATGGCAGCAGCAAGTAGAGAACTACCCACACCACTGGATCAAGCTTTAGTCGCATAAGAGCCGACGATGCAAATGATAGTTTGCGAAACATGTCCTTAATATAGGGACGTAAGTGAAGCCGATGTGTAAGAAATACGACTCATCTATAATTTAATAATTATTTTGTTTCACTGTGGTGTTCCAATACAGTTAAATTTCAATATATTTTCTGAAATGTCAACATAACAAGAATCCAAGTAATTCTTCCTGAGCGGGGATTTGTAAATATTGCAGTTGCAGTATTTTGTAAGAAATGCTTTGATTCAGGTACCTGAAGTTTGACCCAGGCGATGTTCCCTACACCAAATGCCATCACAGTTCTTTGTAAAACTCACTATTAGATGAGGTAGACAGCTTCTGTAACTGTGTAAATAGTACCTGTTTCTGCGATGAACTACACTGTTTATTCCTAATATGTAGATTGATTTTTTTTTTAATTTACGTCTTCCAACGTCAAGTCATATTGAACGATGAATGAAATCTCAAATGAACCCGGAGTACATAGAGCTTAGAGTTACCCGACATTCATCTTTTTTAGGATAAGGGAAATTTCTGGAGAAAAACTTATCCTGGTAACTGCCCTGATTGAGTTTTGAACTCGGGACTGCGTGAACGCAAGGCTGGCATGCTACCATCTGCGCTACCGAGGCGGGCATAGATTGATTCGTAAATGCTGTTTAGTTCAAGATTTCATTGTACACCCCCTATGTTTGTCACAAGTTTGGCATAGGACTGTTTTACCATCAGTGATTAAAGCACTATCAACAGAAATCTATGTTTTCAGTTTTGATGATAAAGAAGACGAAACCGGCGGTGCCATGATTAACTTGCATGCAACTGACTTAAAAATTCTGAAGCTTTTCCTTTCTTTTTCTCACAAGTTTAAAACTAGACAATGTTGTCCACATTGAACACATGCCCTTCAGCTTTGAATGTTTTTAATAAGCAACAATCATCATGGTAGTTAGCACTTGTTCTAGGTATTTAATGCGGCGAAGAAGCAAAGCGAGCCCTTGATAAGCATCATAGCGAGGCAGCAATAACAACAATTGATTAAGGCTTCAAGGGTGATCAGCCACGTCAAATTTAAAAAGATTGAGCTTTCGGCCGTTTTACACTCTATGGCCTTCATCAGGAACTAAATTTAACGTGGCTAATCACCTGTGAAGCCTTAATCAATAACTCTCGCTGTGAATGCTTGAAGTCTTACAATAACGACAATGTATAGGACTGACGACAACTGATGATAAACCACAATAGTATAACTTGCAATATTTCTTCCCTTTCTTGCTATTTAACGATAATGAATGAAAAGATTAACATGTGTAATAAATATGCAAAAATATTGAAATATGTATAATTATATATTATGGTACCAAATATGTGTTATAAGTAAAAATATGTAATTGAAAACTTCGGGATAAGGGTCCTATCAGTGTAATTCATCGACATTTTAGCGTTTCCTATGACTATATATATATACAGGACAAGATTATATAATTACATAAAATATGGACCCTAATGATGAATAACTAAGGCCACGACTTACATAATACCAACATAACCTTACTAGAGACGATAGTGCGGATTGAAGTTCAACATAACATCGTTGATAAGCTATGCTTTATGCAACGTAGAAAACAGGCTTAGTTAAAGACTACTGACGATATATTCTTCTGACAATCACTGAAACATGCCCATGCTATAATTATGATCCGAAGAAATTCGTTCTAACAAGATTTTTGAAACCCATTGAGGACAAAAAGGCCACGATTGTTACTAATTATTCTAACCTCTACCAGAACTTCGGATCCAGACCATTCGCCCAAAATTTATACCACTTTCTTCCTAATTTACAGCAATATTTAATTATGCGGTTAATTGGATTATTTCACGGCCTTGTAAATCACATAGTCACAGCCTGCGAGAAAGATACGTAACACAAAGAGTTGTACTTACATGAATTGTGAGCCTAGATTTACCATCTATCATTAAACAAGCTTCTACTAGCAGAAATAGCAGTGCAAGGATTAAAGGATACCTACAGTCCTACAGGTATGATATTTGTTCATTCGTTGGATAACAGGGGTGAGCAAAGCTCAGGGATTTGTACATGTCACACTTTATGGTGTAATAGCACTTTTATGATATTAGAAATTAGTTTCTTATTTGCTATCGAAAGGGCATTTGCAGCTGCAGTATCCTACATATGGGTTTAAGCTCCTCCACTGTGTACTGTTCTTTGACAGTTCATTTGCTATAAGGCGGGTGCGTCGGTTGCAGGATTCCGAAGTGATATCATTTACACCGAAGCACTTTCTAAGGTAAAACATAGGTACTAGAAAGAAAGAACACTTCAGGCACTTAAGATACAAAAATATTGATAAGTCCGCAATAGCAGCTCATTTCGGGTCTGAAAATCATGAAATTGAAGATAGCACCGAATTACTAAAATACGTACAAAAACATAGTGAACTCGTCATATGGGTGAGAATATACATAGGGAAACATAAAAACCAACTAATGAACTTTGAAATCCCGCCAGAAGAGAATACCACATTTAAGTTCATCACTGAAGCAACAGATGGCAGCAGCAACTCCAGAATTAACCACACCACTGGATCAAGCTTTAGTCGCATAAGAGCCGAAGATGCAAACGATGATTTGCGAAACATATCCTCAAAATAGGTACGAAAGTGAAGCAGATGTGTAATAATTACGACTCATCTATAAATTAATAATTATTTCACTTCACTGTCGTGTTCCAATACAGTTAAAGCTCGATACTTTCTAAGGTAGCTTTTTAATGCTACAACCTTCATTTTTGCGCACAATTTTTTATTTTATTATATGTTTTTTCTTATTGCTTAGACGAGTAACTAGAATTACACTAGAGAGAGCACAGTGGTGTGGCAGTCGCGAATTCCGAGCGTTTCCAGGTTAATATTATGTTTGAAGAAATGCTTGGACAAACTAACAACTATGTGGTCACTATTGACCTCACAGAACCCTACAAATCTTTCTTCAACCCGTCCCTCAGGTGTGACATAACTATTAGTTGAGATTTATTTGATACATCAGTGGTTTTTCTATGATTACTGATATAAAACTTGTCTCACTTCATTGTTTATTTCATTAATTAAAATACAGAAATGTACTCAGTAAGGTCATTCTGAATGTCATTTGACGTTCCTGAAAATAGACGCAGTCCGAAGATGTTCCTCTAACTTACCAGTTTAAGCAGTTAGGTGTAAGAATTCAACGTAGATACACCTGTTATCCAAATTTTTGGACTCGTCGCTCGTTCTTGCTGAGCTAACTAGCAAACAGCACTTATTAATCCCCCATTATATACCTATTTCTTTTCACATCTTCATCATGCTTTTCAACTGATTTCTTAAACACAAATGTCAGTTCTGGTTTTTCCAAACCTTACGAACATTACAATGGAAGCCACATGAGTTTTTGAATTATCATGATGAACCCTCAAGATTTGAAAACTATCCATGCTGCTGAAGCCATCTGTTGTCCACACATTTCATTAGACAAAAGCAGACATGGCCAACAAAATATTTTCATTTATCTGTCACAACCACTCAGCCAAGAAAACTTGTTATACCAAGAGATACTAAAATGTGTTTGAAAATGCCCATGTGATTTAGTTCTTAAAGGTTTAAGAGCCCGAGTTGAAATTATGTGATATTTTCACCAAAGAAACTCAAACTCAAGTATTGATTTAAAACATCTTTGATCATAAATATTAAAAGCAGAAGCATTATTAACAGTGAAGTATTCTTCATATTTGAGTTTGATTAATGAGTCACTATGTTTACACTCAAAGTTCACTTACTTGTTGTATAATTGAAACATTTTCAAGATCATTCGATCTCATCCTCAGCTGTTTGGTGACTAAATGAACATTCCTCTTCTTCCACTACTATGGAATCTTCCACTACTATGGATCTTCAAAAGAATAAAGTTAAAACTAGCACCCCAAAACAAATTCAGTCTGAGGAACCTGCTAAATAAACCACTAAAAAATTCAACCCCCAACAATTTGAAATCAGGAATTTATCAGATTAATTGTGAAACCTGTGAAAAAAGCTGCATAGGAAAAACTAAGAGAAACTTGTTAACCAGGCAAAAAGAACACCAGAGGAACATTAAGTTGAAACATACAGAAAAATCTGCAGTTTCACACCACTTTTGGACAGAAAACCACAACATTGGCCACAACATTAAACTGTTAAAATCTTTAAGTACATCCATAGAATTGGATATTTGGGAAAAATATTCATAAACATAAACCGTGATAAAGTTATAAATTTTGAAATCCCGGCATTAAATGAAGTATTAAAACTTAGTGCCCCTAACACCAGAGGGCAGAGTGATTGGAGCTTCGTAGTAGTGGAAGAAGAGGAATGTTCATTTAGTCACCAAACAGCTGAGGATGAGATCGAATGATCTTGAAAACGTTTCAATTATACATCAACAAGTAAGTGAATTTTGAGTGTAAACATAGTGACTCATAAATCAAACTCAAATATGAAGAATACTTCACTGTTTATAATGCTTCTGCTTTTAATATTTATCTTTGATCATATCATCACAGTCACTTTCAGCTGCAAATTTTGATTCCATTCTTCTTATTGTACTTTTAACATGAAATCGTTCTCCATGTTATTGTTATACGTGAAGAATTAACACTGAATCTTTTTAACATTTTTGAAACTAAGAAAGATAAATTGCCAAACACATATGCTGAATACATGAATATTAAATTATGCACATTATTAATCTTCCTCATGCTGTTCAATCTGACGGCCCACATTTAATTGTACTTCATTGAATTCTTGGCATTTTTAATAACTCCACATCACACTTTGCAGAATTATAAAATTCTGAATAGGATTTATTCTCATAGTTCACTGTCACCTGGAGTTCTGTCTTGATTAATTCTATTGAGCAGTTGCTTCCCGTGTCAGTCCACTTACTTTTCATGAATGAAAAGATTTGCTCTACAAAAGCATTTGAACTAGGGATGCTAAATAAAAGTCCTTCCACTTTGGGAATATTTTGCACAGAGTTGTCATGACCAGGTAATGACAAAAAGAATGTAAACAAATCACCATCTTCGTTCACAGTGCTACAGAGATAATCTTGATAACTGCCGAACTCCTCGTACAGGTATCAATGGAAATATGTTCTCTGAGATGGAACACTTCTGTGCCTTTTCAAAATCTTTGAACTCAGTCCCAATGAAAACAAGGTAGAAGGTTTCTATGTACTTCTTAAAATGGATACAAGTCATTAACAGTTTTAGGAGCAACAACATTCCTCACTATCTCTTCCACTTTACTGCGCCCACATGAAACTTTAGAAGCAATCGTAGAATCACTGAAAATATGGAACAGAAGTTTGTTTCCACAGTCCATACTAGAATAACTTAAATTATGTTTCTCTGCATGATACACTGAACCAAGTTCACACTCTGTAATATTGTCTTGTTTATTGTGCAAATTAACAAAATAATTCAAAAGTTTATTTCCATCTCCAGCATTACATTTTTCCTTGATTAGATGCCCCTTATAACATTCATGTTGCCTCAAATCACTTTGTCCACTACGTGAAATGCTGAAAACTTTCCTGCATGTGGTACAAAACGCCCGATTCTCATTCGATGCTGGCTTTACCCACGGAAATATATCTTCTCATTTCTTGAGATATGTTTGATGATGTTTTGCCTTCAATTTCTTCCATGCAGGAGTCAGATTGATCGTCTTCACCCTATTGTTATACACAATGACCAACAATTTTTTATTTATTTATTTATATATTTAGTGTACTAAGCTATTACAATTGTTGAGCTGCTCGCCAGTATTTGGCCCAGGCCATTAATTGGTGGGCAGCCCATTGAATTACAAAATGTGTAATACACTACTTACATTTCTATTACTACTAACATTACTACCATTACTACTGTTGCTTACAAAGTATTATTCATTTCCTTTTTTCACAGTCCACTTCCATTTATTTTTCACTTTATCTAAGAACTGTCCTACATTCTTGAGATTTTTATCTATAACTTTGCATATATTAGGACTTCGCTTAATTTTTCTCCAGATGTATTCTTTTCGCCAAATCTCTGTTTCCCTGCATTCAAAAAATATATGTTCCACATCTTCCTTAACCCCCACACAATGGGCACTTGTCTTTCACAAACCCATTCTGCTGTCCTTTTAGCCTCCACACTCCTGCTCTCAGCCATGCTATCCCCTTCCTTTCTTCATTAATGGTTTTATCTATGTACTGCTCCCTTCCCCAGCCACTTTTTAACTCAACATAATATACCAATGACCTCTTTTCACCTAACTGCCTGAACAGTTTTTGAATCTCTATATCTTCAAATCTTTTTCTAACACCCCTCTAGAAACCTTTATAATTTCTATCTCTTTTTCTCCAAATATCACCTAAGCCATTATTTTCTAAATTGTTTCATAGAGTGCTTGCCCAGCCCGAGCTTTGCAGACTTGCTTCTTGATATTTTAAACATTGTTGCAATAAGCTGCCTTCATCTAAGTTCAATATCCTATGCCAGTATTTCAAGCCTCTTTCCATTATTAACCCTTTCCTTCTCACTCTCTCCATTTCAATTTGAGCAACTTCGTTTACTGTTGCCATTGGCAGCCCCAAAACTTCCTTACAGAACGTCCTGTGTATCTGATCCACAACTTCCCACCCATTCTCAAGCCCCCATATTTCAGTGCCATATAACATTCTGGTTTCGACTACAGAACTATATACTCTTTCCAACCATTGCATCTCCATCTCCGACATTTTATATAGACACCCTCTCACAGCCATCATTGCTGCTTTCCCTTTTGCCAGTGCTGATTTCTTTTGTTTTTCCCATTTGCCTCCTGCATCTAATTTTAATGCTAAGTAAGTACAGTCACGCACTACATTGTATTCAACTTCTCCCTTCTTCCACTTTTCATATTTACTCAATTTAGTTCCTTTTTTAAATACCACAATTTGAGTGTTTTCGCTGTTTACCTTTAAGCCCCACTCTGAACAGTATTTCTCCACCTCTTGCAAGGATATTTTTAACCCATTAACGGTAATGGACATTATTACCAAATTGTCTGGTAAAAGTAAACCTGGAACTTGTAAGATATTTATTACTGGCATTAGACTATTATTCTTACTTATATTTTGTAGTACATCATCAATAAATAAATTGAATACAATTGGACTTAGCTTGCACCCTTGCCTTAGTCCTTTTCCCTCCAGTTGTATTTCTCTAGTTAGTGCCTCTTCTTCATATTTTATGCAAAATGTATTTTCTTTATACAATTCTTTTAGTATAGTTACCATTTGATTACTCACTCCTTTCATTAACAACTTATACCACAACAGTTTCAGCTCTACCCAGTCAAAAGCTTTTTCCAAATCGGTAAAAGCCATATATAATTTACCTTTCTTATTTTTTAGGTATTTATCTACTAGTGTTTTTATGATGAATACATTATCAACTGTCCGCCTCCCCTTTCTGAGGCCCATTTGGAATTCTGAAAGAATATTATTCTCCTCTACCCACACTTGCAGCCTTTCTGCCAAGATACCCATATAAATTTTTCCCACATTCGATAACAGTGCTATGCCTCGGTAATTATTGGGTACGTCCATATCCCCTTTACCTTTATAAATTGGCTGAATAATAGCCTTTTTCCAACTCTTAGGTATATACCCTTTGGTTTTCATTGAGTTGAACAATGATTTTAAACAAAATTGAATCGAGAATATATTGACACATTGCTTCACTCAAGTTTATACTTCTTTCAAGTTTATACTTTGAATGATTTTAAAACTTTAACTCGGTTCACGTCTTTGCTCCATTCCCTAATGAACTCTCCGGGTATACCATCTATACCTGGTGCTTTGTTCCTTTTAATTTTTTTTAATTTGATTCATTACTTCTTCTCTGTTATGACTCTGTCCAAGATTTCATTGAAATTATTTTTTATTTCAGGGATTACCTTCCCTGCACTAAAGCTTTCAAATGTATATAAAGTTGCAAAATACCCTAACCATTCTTCTTGAGTTATGTTAGATTTGACAATATATTTTTGGTATAATGTCTTAATACCTTTCCATATTTTACTTACATTATTTTCAGTACTAGTACTGATTAGTTTGCTGGCATTTCTTTTCCTCCATTGAGATGTTTTATTTTCCAGCAACTTATTATAGTAATGTTTGCTTAGCAGATATTGTTCTTTCAGTTTAATATTCCCTGATTCTCTCCATTTTACCAACTCCGCTTTTACAATACCTTTATTTATTTTACACTCCTCATCAAACCACGTGTCACTTTCAATAATTTGCCTATTTCTAATTTTCATCTGTTCCCCTGCCCAGTGCAATATGAAATTTAAGATATTCATCGCCTTTTCAATTTCAATGGTTTCCGAGTTATATACTATCCATACTGACATATTTTCCGTCGCTCAGAATTTAAAAGACTTTCAAAGTTTGCCTTATGCTCTTCCTTCCACCTATATCTAACATGTTCTCTTTTATCTGCTATTCTCTCCCTTATTATGTCAGTTTCCACACTTTGTGATTTGGTTTTAATACACGTTACTAATGGGAAATGACCACTATTGGTGCTTATGTTTGTCACTTTGAAATTACTCACTATATGGCTAATATTATTGGACCAGAAAACAAAGTCAATTACACTCTGGCCATTTGCATTTATGAAGGTGTATTCCCCCTGCTCATCTTCACCGTATTTCCCATTAAGAATGTTAAGCGCATTTATTTCACAAAATTCAATGAGTTTTTCAGTTCCTCTCTCAACGATCTTGTCCTTGCTATGTCTAATATCATCATTTTTCCCTGTTAGGTTATTATTTTCCCAATCATCTGTTAGATTTACGTCACTTTCCCCAATTCTTATATTTAGATCTCCCATTATTATAATCTCTATGTTAATGTATTTATCCCTTAACCTTTCAATGTCTTTGTCTAAGAGATAAAATATTTCGGGATTATGAAATTGTGAGGAGACTGGCGGGTTATACACTATACCTACACATATGCTGTCATCTAGCTCCTTATCTTCTATTACAACCCAAAGCACTTCTTTATGCCTGGACCATGATTCTTTCATTGTTTTACACAGAGACTTCCTAATAAAGAAACCTAGTCATCCAGATAGTCTCCCTTTCTTTGCATATGCTTCTCCCTTTCTTCCTACATAACTAAAACCCCTTATGTCAATGACCTCATCTTTCAACCATGTTTCAACCACTGCTAAATAATCCAGCGTCTCCAAAAAGTGCTGTAAGGTTCCCGTATTAATTTTATTTTTTATTCCTTCTCAGTTCCAAAATCCTATTTTACTGACTGACTGCTATTGTGAACCCGTTTTGCCTCTAGACCACACATACTTTTCCAATGTCTTTTTGCTTCTCAGCTGAATTCCTCCAACAGCTGAGGATCGTTTGTCTTTGTTTATCATCATTATACTTCCTTGCGGCGAAGTTATAATATTATGTTCTTCTCCCGCCTCTGCTTTACCTCTCCTCCTGCCTTCACCACCTACCGCCCCCTCCTCTTCTTCTTCACTACTACCAATGGTTTGCATCCAGCTTCCTTCCCCTCTCTCCACCAGTCCACATGCTGCCATAGTCTCCTCCCTCCTTGGCGACAGCCACTTTCTGCCGTCTGTTGTTTTGGGTGTTGGCGTCATCTCCCTGCTCTCCGCACCTCCCTTCTGTCCGACGGAGATTTGATGTCCTTTCGTCTTGTTTGATTCACTCAATGACGTATCCTCTGATGCGTTAGTTGTTACCACGTGCTGTATTACATCATCTCTCTGTTGTGTGCCAGTGCCGGACTTTGACTCCCTCGTCCCTTCCTGTGTATGTGGTACTTGGCTGGATTTTTGCTAAGTTATTTCCTCCCGTGTAGGCTCCCTGCTCCATACATCCCTCTTGCTCGCATACGTTGCGTTCGCTCCTTTTATACAGAGTTGCAAATTTCTGATATATGCTCGTTTACCCGCAGCTGTCGCTTCCATCATCCTTCGGATTAGATTTTGCTTCACGTGTCTTTGGGATGGTGTTAAATCCTTATTTATGAATATTTTTGTGCCTTTCAACATTTTAGCCCTTCCCAGTATTTCATAGATTAATTGAGTTGTAGAGAAATGTACTTCTGTTTGTAGTGTTTCTGTCAATATTTGGGACACTTCCTGCCATGGCTAAATACCTCTTCTCTCTTTCACTCCTATAAATACTAAGTTTAGTCTTCTTCTCCTCTAATCTGCTCTTTCCAATTTCACTTTCAGTTCATCTACTTCCCCTCTTATACCCTGGATTTCTTTTCCTACTTCTTCTTTTATTTCCTTAGCTATTTGCTCCAGACTGTTGCCTATTCTTTGCTCCATCCCATCCATTTTATTTATTTTTTCCACCAGATTCTCCAGAATAGTTTGTATTTCCTCTGGTCCAGGATTCTGTTTGACTCCTCCTATTATTAATAACATTAGAATTATACATCCCAGTATTATGCCGCTAACCCCCATAGATCCTCCTATTTCCTTTTTCTTGATTTTCCTTTGCCTAAACAGTCCTATCCTTGCTCTGTACATTGTAAGATCATCTCCCATTGTTGCTTCTTATGCCACTCTTCTGGAGCTCACTGTAACACAACCTTCCTCTTCAACAGCTTGCTTAGCACTCACCAATAATTTAGGCTTAGCTTCCAATGTCCAGTCTTAAAACAGATTTACAACATAGAGTAGAATTGTAACAGAAGTGGAACTAAAAGCAACTGAAAGACAAAATCAGAGAGACATTAAATTCACTTATTGTCGCTGGCAGAAACTGGCTGCTCTGATGCTACATGATGGCACACACATGTACCTGCGTTGATTTAGAAGTCACTTCTGTTGCCAGCATTTGTGAAATGGAACAAAACAAAGTGCCATTTTCCAAAGATTACATAAACTTTATGAGAATATTTAAGTCATTATATATAATTCAATAATTCACAGTAGGCAAATAAAATTGCAGCATGGCATACTCCGGGTAAATAATAAATGGAGGAACAAAATTTGGGAGAGAAGCTGGAGGATTTTGAGGGAAATGGAGCATCCAGCAATTCTACTGCACTCATATCTATCGTGCTATAAGAAGCAACAGAAGCCTCACCAGGTCACTGACTTACCACACCGGACTTAGGAGATCTGTCACTGACAGTTTTCCACTGGATCAGTCACAAATTAATGCAATTAAAATCTTAAAGTGAAAAAGCTTGGACTTTCCATTATTCTTTGAACAAAAATTAATATAAAATTCAGATGCACTTTCATCAGCTGGCCAACAGAGGCAACATTAACGCTGCACCACTGTAGGTGTAATAAATGTGTAAAATGACATGTCATTGGTACTTTCCCTTTGTAATGTCAACAATGTCCACTGTGTTGTTTGATTGTTTGTCAGGTCCCACTGATAGCAAAGTTGAGAGATACTAAACATGTCTTACATTTATGGTACATGTATCAGTAATATATCCACCACCACAAGTACACTGGTTCCTATAATTTTGTTTTTCTTTTAATCTTAATTTATGTAATAACATTGACAATTTGGGAACCACCACCATTTGATGTATTACCTCAAAACATGCATTACAGTAAGTAAATAATAATGTGAAACATAAAATCATGGTTGCATGCAATCTGACTGTGTATTGCAAATTAATATGCTGAAAGGAATATTAAAAAATGTCTCCATATTGTATGTGGAGTGAGTATTTAGAATAATTTTAAAACATCAGTGAAGATAGATAGTCAAACTGAAGCGTTCAATGCCATGGCCAGGATTTATACCATGGATCTCCTGGCTTCTGTCCAGTTGCTCTTACCATTGAGCTACCATGGCCAACGTGCTGTCCTGACATTAAATTTTCCAGTTGACTCATATTTTCCCATTAAACCACTGGCAGCTCTCATATTCCAGATACGCCATTTGTGGTGACTTCCTACTTGAGTCTCAGGCTGTATGATTAAACTCTTATTATCTAAGTTAATTGATGAAAATTAATCATTTATTCTCACTAGCCGTGGAGATCTGTGGTTAAAATCCCAGTCATGGCATTGAATTTTTCTGGTGACTCTATCTAAAACCTTAGCCTATATATGGCTAATCACAAGAAATGATTAATTTCCATCAATTAAGGTAAATAAATTAAATTTAAAGGGAGTCGATTAATGACACTAAACAACACTTACTTTTAAAATTTTCCGGAACATGTTTCAGAGACTTTGCCTCTATCCTCAGCCGGCCATCGACTGGTTCTCATTGGTGTATTTGACGATATTTTGTCATAGTTCTCCTCTGGTGGCGGTTCAAGGAACTTGCTGAACAAATCTTTCTGGGGGATGTCGAAATTGAATACTTTGTTCCTATTTTTTGAAATGAAGATTTGTTCCCATGTGGATAGTTCTTGTTTTCGCGATGTATGTTTTAGTAGTTTTGGTTCTGGTTTTTTTCCCAGAAATTTGTGGCAACTGTTGATTTTTCTAATTGTTTATATTTTATGTTTCTAAAGTGTTCCTTTGCTTTTGTTTCTAAATTTCTTTTGGTTTTTCCAATATAAATTTGACTACAATCACTGCATTCAATTTGATATATACCAGATTTTTTGTTAGATGGAATGGCATCTTTGATGTTTGAACAAATTAGGTTTTTTAAGGAGAAATGGTTGACTGGTGCTAGTTGAATGTTTTTGTTCTTTGAAGACTTTTTTGAATTTGTCATAGGCCCATGGATGGTAAGTGAATTTTTTGAAAATCATACAGAAACTTATATTATAAATATTAAGTATGGTGATTTACCATAACGTTACTTACCAGAGCTCTTTTAACCATCATCTTTGAGAATGTTTATCACGATTTTCTGTTTTCTGTAATGGTATTCTCAACACTTCGTCAAGCAACATTCAACATCTAACTGGGTCCTGTAACTGCAAATTTAGTTTGAGTTAATGTTTGTATATGAGCAGAATGATAGGGTTCTCTGTTGTTAAAATTCAACCATTGTTAACTTATGATTGTGAAGGGGATGACATGGTCCTGTTTTACCAACATTTGTCTTCTGTTAGGTTACAATGCCTAATTTAGTGTCTATATATACAGAATGACAGAGTTCTGTATTATGGAAATTTCATCTGAGGTTATGTTAGGTTATCTTGAGTGTGCGTGTATGCAATATTTGTTAGTTCTTAAGATATTGTTCTAGGACTTTCACAGAAGGATGTGTATGTACGTTGTTTTTTCAAACATGGCTATTTGGAAATATCCACAACAAAAGCATGTATTGCATAAAAGTTGTACCTTTACCTTTATAGTATACTTTGAATAACATTTCAGCACTTCTCATGCCATTGATAGTAATTACCACATTATACTTTTTAACAGTAATTGTTTGGTACCAAAATCATGATAGGTTAGGCTAGGTAAAGCTAAGTTCAGTATTTTTTAAATAAGCTCAGTTTTAAAATTGCAATTCCTTTCTTGGAAGTGTTGAAAACAGTGTTGTTATGATAATTTAAATTTAAAGGGAGTCGATTAATGACACTAAACAACACTTACTTTTAAATTTTTCCGGAACATGTTTCAGAGACTTTGCCTCTATCCTCAGCCGGCCATCGACTGGTTCTCATTGGTATAGTTGACAATATTTGGTCACCGGTCTCCTCTGGTGACGGTTCAAGTTCAGAAAGTTCCTTGAACTTGAACAATTATGTACAATATCTAGAGTATATAGTTTTCCTAAAGTTGAACAGACACTTAGATAAAATTGAGATTACAGTGCATCATCCATGTATTTCTGAATTGAATAGTATGCTTTGTTGGTGAATACACTTTTGACTGTTTTCTTAAAAAGATTTTGGTTTTGGATTTCCCTAACTTTTTATGGCAATTTATTATATATTCTAATCCCGATATATTGTGGACTTTTCTCGGGCATTGCTAACCTATGAGTAGGGTATTTTATATATCTTTTTCCTCTTGTGTTATGACCATGATGATGTTGAGTTTTTAGAAAGGTTTTATAATTACAGCCCAAATGACCTTGTTGACGGGCCCTAAAACACCACTAACCAGCACTTTTATAATTACTGTGTACATATAGAACTAGATTATACATTAGCGACTCATCACAGTTGGTTGTTGTCTGGATCTCTTGTAATTGGCTCCCTCTCTCGGAAGATTCTTTTTGACCAGTTCAGCACTGAATCCATTGTATTCTGCAATGTGAATTATATTATTGTACTCTTTGATGTATTCCATTTTGTTTAAGGGTACATTAACCAAACTGTAAGTTAAACTGTTGATAACAGCATGCCTGTGTTTTTATGGGTTATGTCCATCTGATTGTATGAAATTTTCAGTGTTTCTTTCCTTTGTATGGCTAATTCTAGTTTTGTATATTTTCTGATTAGTTTGAAATCTAAGAAAGCAATTTCATTGTTTGTCTTTTTTGAAATCTTATAATACAAAGGAGATACCCACAGACAAAAAATCAGGCCTGTACCAGATAAACTGCAACTTTCACTTTCACTTTGGAAAAACTAAAAGAGATTTGAACATTATGCTTAAAGAACATTTTAGGAACATCAGGAACACAGGAATAGATAAATTGGTGGTAGCTTACCATTTTTAGAATGATTATCATGATATAGAATGAGAAATCCACTTAAAAGGTTTTCAGGGTCCAACTGCATTAACCACATGGGTAAAAATATTCATAAAGAAATATGACAGAAAACTGTTGCAATTTCGAATCTACGTTTGAAGAGAACCCAAACTTAAAGTTTGTGAAGGTATCAACAGAGATGCCCATATCGCCTCCAAGAAGTTCACCAATCCAACATTCATCAGTCGCCATTAGCTGATGATGTTAGGAAGGTCCCAACGAAATGTGTTCTAGGTAAACACTAGCAATAAATGGAGCACTGAGTACTAGTTCCACTGAAAATTAGATTAATTTTGGAGTTCATTGTATCGTAGTCCTTACTCATAGGAATATTGTTAAATTAGTTGGTCCAATGGCTAGCATGTAAACATATTATAAAACCACGAAGTTGTAATATTTGCGAACTTTGCAACTTGTATTTGAAGTATATTCAATGTCTTACTTATGCTGTAAGGTTAACCATGGCAGTCCAAACTGAAGGGGTTAATGCTCATACATCAATATTAAAAGCAGAAGCATTATTAACAGTGAAGTATTCTTCATATTTGAGTTTGATTTATGAGTCAATGTTTACACTCAAACTTCACTTACTTGTTTTTGTATAATTGAAACGTTTTCGAGATCATTCGATCTCATCCTCAGCTGTTTGGTGACTAAATGAACCTTCCTCTTCTTCCACTACTACGGAGCTCCGATCACTCTTGCCAACTGGTGTTAGGGACACTAAGTTTAATACTTCATCTAATGCCGGGATTTCAAAATTTATAACTATCACGGTTTTTGTTTATGAATATTTTTCCCAAATATCCAATTCTATGGGTGTACTTAAAGATTTAAACAGTTTAATGTTGTGGCCGATGTTGTGGTTTTCTGTCCAAAAATGGTGTGAAACTGCAGATTTTTCTGTTTGTTTTAACTTAATGTTCCTCTGGTGTTCTTTTTGCCTGGTTAACAAGTTTCTCTTAGATTTTCCTATGTAGCTTTTTTCACAGGTTTCACAATTAATCTGATAAATTCCTGATTTCAAATTGTTGGGGATTGTATTTTTCAGTGGTTTATTTAGCAGGTTCCCCAGACTGAATTTGTTTTGGGGTGCTAGTTTTAAGTTTAGTCTTTTGAAGATTCGTTCAAATTTTCTAAAAGCCCATGGATGGTAGGTGAATTTTCTATATTGCCAATTTGTGTTTTTAAGTGGTGTGAGAGTGGTATTGTTTGATATTATCTTCAGTTTTTCCTTTCTCTTCATCATGTTCCTTATGATGACTGGGTTGAATCCATTTAATACCGCTATGTCTTTTATGTGTTGTTCTTTCAAAAATTCCTCCTTACTCAGTGGGATGTTGTATAGCCGGTGAATTAGACTTCTAAAGGCAGCTAGTTGATGTGAAGCTGGGTTGTATTCATTTTTCTTTATGTAATTATCTATGTGTGTGGGCTTCCTGTATATTCCAAAATCTACACCATGACGATTTCTAGTTATCTTGAGGTCCAAAAAGGGTAGGGTGTTGTCTCTTTCTACTTCCATAGTAAACTGGATGTGATTATCTTGCAGGTTTAGTAATTTCAGAGAATCTTCTTTAAGTTTTTCCGGAATGAAAGCAAAAACATCGTCAACATATCTCCACCAAAATTTATAAAACTGTGGGAAGGCCTTTACTATGTGTGTTTCAAAATAGCTCATGTATAGGTCTGCTAAAATAGGTGAAAGTGGGCTCCCCATAGCTAATCCTTTTGACTGTCTGTAGAATTTTTGGTTGAACATGAAGTAATTATTCCCTATGCATAAATCTGTAAGATTGGCCACAACATTAAACTGTTAAAATCTTTAAGTACACCCATAGAATTGGATATTTGGGAAAAAAATATTCAGAAACAAACACCGCGATAAAGTTATAAATTTTGAAATCCCGGCATTAAATGAAGTATTAAAACTTAGTGCCCCTATCACCAGATGACAGAGTGATCGGAGCGTCGTAGTAGAGGAAGAAGAGGAAGGTTCAGTTAGTCACCAAACAGTTGAGGATGATTGTTGAATTTTAGATGAGTCGCATTTTTTACACATCTGCTTCACTTTCGTACCTATTTTGAGGACATGTTTCGCAAATCTTCGTTTGCATCTACGGCTCTTGTGCGACTGACGCTAGATCCAGCGGTGTGGGTAATTCTGGGGTTGTTGCTGCCATCTGTTGATTTAGTGATGAACGGAAATGTGGGATTCTCTTCTAGCGGGATTTCAAAGTTCATTAGTTGGTTTTTATGTTTTTCTATGTATATCCTCTCCCATATGACGAGTTCACTATGTTTTTGTACGTATTTTAGTAATTCTGTGCTATCTTCAATTTCATGATTTTCAGACCAGAAATGAGCTGCTATTGCGGACTTATCAATATTTTTGTATCTTAAGTGCCTGAAGTTTTCTTTCTTTCTAGTGCCTATGTTCCTTTTTGTCCTTCCTATGTAAATTTTTTCACAGTCTTTACACTTAATTTTGTAAATGCCTGACTTTTCCTCTGGTTTTATCTTATCAGTATTATTACTGTGAAGTAGGTTTTTAATGTTGTAATTGTTTTTTGGTGCCAATGTTATATTGTATTTCTTGAATATTTCCAAAAAATATTTCCAAAAAATATTCAAGAAATACAATATAACATTGGCACCAAAAAACAATTACAACATTAAAAACCTACTTCACAGTAATAATACTGATAAGATAAAACCAGAGGAAAAGTCAGGCATTTACAAAATTAAGTGTAAAGACTGTGAAAAAATTTACATAGGAAGGACAAAAAGGAACATAGGCACTAGAAAGAAAGAACACTTCAGGCACTTAAGATACAAAAATATTGATAAGTCCGCAATAGCAGCTCATTTCTGGTCTGAAAATCATGAAATTGAAGATAGCACAGAATTACTAAAATACGTACAAAAACATAGTGAACTCGTCATATGGGAGAGGATATACATAGAAAAACATAAAAACCAACTAATGAACTTTGAAATCCCGCTAGAAGAGAATCCCACATTTCAGTTCATCACTAAATCAACAGATGGCAGCAACAACCCCAGAATTACCCACACCGCTGGATCTAGCGTCAGTCGCACAAGAGCCGTAGATGCAAACTAAGATTTGCATAACATGTCCTCAAAATAGGTACGAAAGTGAAGCAGATGTGTAAAAAATGCGACTCATCTAAAATTCAATAATTTTTCGCTTCACTGTGGTGTTCCAATACAGTTGAATCTCGATAAGTTGAGGATGAGATCGAATGATCTTGAAAACGTTTCAATTATACAACTTCAAGTAAGTGAAGTTTGAGTGTAAACATAGTGACTCATAAATCAAGCTCATACATATGTTTCAGTAAGATAGCTGAGAGATATAACATTGGTATTGTGACTTTGTGGGTTCATGGAATTAAAAGGCAGAGTTGCAGAAATTAAAAATCTCCTTTATTTTCGTAGAAATACTCTTATAGATTGCAGCAGCATCATGTTACATACACCATCAGTTTACCATGGTCAATCACAATAACAGTGACAGCAGATTAGATCCTTAGCTCTCATTACAACAACACAGCTGGCTGTCACTCATTTCACAACACTGTTTCACTACTCGTAATTGCCTCTTGGCCAATTGACGCCTCTTTAAATACTTCACAGATAATTTCTAGATGATTCGCAAATAATCCAGAAGTAATTAGAAATTTCCATTTATCTCTGTTTGTTTGTTTCGGCAGACCCTTATCTGCGTGTTATCTTTGTCAACGGGCACTGCCATCCTATCAGTTTCTTTTGTGTAAACAAGCCACGCGATCGTAGATACGGGTTTGCGACAGTATAAAAGCCTAAAGTACAAAGTTTAATTCCCTTGGCCTCATATCATATTTCTCATATAAGATCCACTTTCCATGAAATATGTTTACTTACATGGAAATATTGGAGGTTGTGTCTTGGTTTCAGCAACATTTGATGGATTCAAAGAAGTTGATGCTAAAACTTAAGTTTTTTATGGTATGAATAAAGTGTTTCTTTGTTCACAGATGTGCTACCAACAGTAAGGGCACCATCAGATACATCAATAGTTCGGAAATTTATTCCTTCAGGCAACATAGCCTCATAGAATCAGAGACAGTTTCTTAAAATGAAGACTAGGAGTAAATCTGCACTCGTGGTTGAAGATTGCGACAACACAGTCAAAACAGAAATTAAACAAGAGTCTCCTGTTACCAAGCAACTCTTAATGCAGATTAAGACTGAAACTGTTCCATGCAGCAATACCAGTGAGATGGATACCAAACCAGATATTAAGGACGAGTCTCTGGTTTCAAACATTACTTCGCAAAATGACGAAGAATGTTTTACCAAACAACTTCTACTAAAGATTAAGACTGAAACTGTTCCATGCAGCAACAGCAGGAAAGCACGTAGAAAGAAACAAAAAAATAGACAACAGACTCTGGTAACAGAGTCTCGTTGTCAGAAAAAGAAAGAATTTCTTCAAGAGGACGAAAAATGTTTTACCGAACATCTGCTACTAGAGATTAAGACTGAAACTGTTCCATGCAGCAATACCAGTGAGATGGATACCAAACCAGATATTAAGAATCAGTCTCTGGTTTCAAACATTACGTCACAGAATGACGAAGAATGTTTTACCAAACAACTTCTACTAAAGATTAAGACTGAAACTGTTCCATGCAGCAACAGCAGGAAAGCACGTAGAAAGAAACAAAAAAATAGACAACAGACTCTGGTAGCAGAGTCTCGTTGTCAGAAAGAGAAAGAATTTCTTCAAGAGGATACTGTCATGAAGGATGAGAAATATAACAGTAGCATCGTCAACGAAATAGAAATAAAAGAAGAACCTTTGTGCTTGGGAACTGAAAATTCAACTGCACCTGATTACATTAAGGTAAGCTTTGTAGCTTTATACTACAATAACAGTTTTATTTAATAAAGAAATCTAATACAAATAAACTTTTATTAGGAAAACTGAGTGACATAACAGCATGTGCATGAGAATTAGAAATACTGCATAGATTCACTCGTCCATGTTGAGGCAATGTGGACATCTTCCGCAACTCCTATTTTGCATTGCCACGAGTGTATTCCTGTTATGTCTTTCACATTTAGCTTGGGTGCAGTCATTCTATGTCATGTTCAAAACATTTTAGGTGTCATGTCAGTATGTCACCCAGAATTTAGAGATCACCTAGGCATTTTACACTTTGGGTTCTTCCAATTTCTTGCATTTTATATACAGTACAGTATCCGTGTTTAAGTATGTTCATATGCCATTGTGTTACTGTGAAAACCTGTAAGCGTTAAGGCCATATGTTACTGTCTTAAGTTTGCTAAATGCTTCACCATTAGAATCAAATTTTTGGATTTATTAAACATTTGTTTTGCCAGTTTCTTGTTCTCTAACACAAACAATTAAATATGCTCTCTACTACGTTTTACTAACATCATTACATAATATATGGAATATTTGTTATATATACTTTTGAATTTATCTGTTACAGGATGGGGACGGGGACTTCCTTGCAGTAAAATCCTCAAGGTAAGACCTCACTGTTTAATTACAAGCCTTATGCCTTTTGTGTTATGTTAACTTTTGTTCTTTTATATCTGTCGCATTTATGTGTTACATCTTGTCTTGTTAAGCTCTTGAACTGATAGAAATGGATGTACGGTAGACCATAATCAAAGTGGGATCATATGGGACCAAAACAGATTTCCATATTGAACCAGTTTCTGGATTACACAAAATTCAATAGGTTATGTATATTTTATCCATTACTATGCATCATAAATATGCAGAATGTTTCAGGATTCCACCGAAGAACTTTAAGTGACCATAGAGAGATTTAAGGGAACAGTTTGTGATAGGACACTCAATAAGCCAAAGTAATGTAAAAAACTGAAGCTGCTGACAGTGAAGTAAACTAGGTTATTAATAACAACTAAACACTAGTAACACAACTTCACTTATCTTATATAAATCCTGGGGACCGGTTTCAAAGCAAATATCTGCTTTATCCTCAGCCACTCAGCTTGAGGTCAAGCTGAGTGGCTGAGGATAAAGCAGATGTTTGCTTTGAAACCGGTCCCCAGGATTTATATAAGATAAGTGAAGTTGTGTTACTAGTGTTTAGTTGTTATTAATAAGCCAAAGTAAGTTTGATCTGTATGCCATTGATGTCACCATTTGCTGCACTGCCAGTAAGTGTACATATGTGGCTCATAGTAATATAGGAAGCTGTTAAGCCAAAGATTATAACTTGTACATTTGAGCCTTGCTGAATATTTCTCTGGTCTCCTTAATGTTTATTTTCATTCTATGTTGATTGTGAAAGATGTGGAATATGCACTCTCCATTTGTTATTACCACTTTTGTTAAATGTGATCAAGCAAATCAAAAGAGACAAATGTATTTGGAATAAGAATGTATCACATAAGATACATAATGTTTTAAACAAACACAGGATATGTAACTAAAATCTTTTATTGGAAGTGACTATTATAAACATGACATTATCATGTCCTGGGTCTGATACAGAATTGTGCTAAGACCTGAAAGAATGTACTATTACTGGAAATAGAATAGCATGTACTATTACTGGAAATAGAATGGCAAGTATGCAAGGCAAAAGAGTCATGTTCCTGCTTGAACTCTATTCACTTCCAGGAACTGTAGAAAAGGAAAAACATAAAAAAGTGCCTCTTCCTCAGGTGTACAGAAACAGCATTCCAACATACTCCTCAAAAGAAATGTTGCAAATGAACAAATATCACTATACATTTCTAACTGGTGAAATACATGATAAGACTGAAAACACCTGCATTACCTCACCTGAATACATAAGCCGGTAAATTGTTGGCTATAGAGAAATGATGAGGTGTTCAATTCCCTCTGAGAACTAACTTATTGTCGCGAGGCATCGTTTGCGGCGAGCCGCAGCCAGCTATGGTGGAAGATTTCAAAGACCTGGCGAGCCGCGTTAACAACCTAGAGGGAAATGCCGACAGTAACACCAAGTCCCTGAATGCCATAGTGGACATCGTCGGCAGAAGATTGAAGGAATTCAAGGCCAACGCACCGGGACGCGGGCAACATCTGCGAGCGTCAAACCACCAAAGTACGACGGCACGTCAACTTTCGAAGTCTTCCAGTGCCAGTTCGACACAGTGGCTAAGCACAAGTGCTCACCAGAAGAAAAGTCCGCACAGCTAATAGCCAACCTCCAGGGATGGCCCGCAGAGGTTTTCAACGCGATCGAGACAGCGGCGGTGCCCAAGGGCATCTGGGACGACCTGGAAAACCGCTTCGGAAACCACCGCTTAGCCGCAGCAAACTGAAGTCAAGGACGCAGCAGCCAGGAGAGATGTCGCAGGAGTTCGCCATGGCAATTGAACAACTGGCCAGCAAAGCTTTGGTCGACCTCCCACCCGAGTTCGTATCCTGTGAAGCCGCCAACACGTTCGTCGACGGGGTACGAGACACCGAGATACGTCAGTGCCTAATGCTCGGTGACTACAAGAACATCCACGAGGCGCTAATGGCCGCATTTAGGATGGAGGCAGCCAAAGTGACGGATACCCCGAAGTCGAGAACAAGCAGTATTCGCTACATTGGAAACCGAAGGCTAGCCGAGGGACGCCGCCAAAGACCCAGAGGCATGTAGCCTAGAGAGACATTGCCCACATCAGGTAGAGCAAGAAACGAGTAAGGCCTGGCGTGGCGAGGGGCATGTTGGTGCCATCACCACCATCCCCTCGTGTGACACTGCGCGCTGTCAGCCGACGGATGGATGACAGCCTCTTCACGGACAGTTGGGTGAGAGGGAAGCCATGAGGTGTGCTTGTGGACATCGGGGCTGCCGTGACCGTCATCAGACCTGATCTAGCCAGGAGTTTGCCATCCAAAAAACCGAGCCGACCATACCAGCTTGTCTCGGCATCGGGTGACACCTTGTTTGTGGAGGAGGCCCTGCTGAAGTTGACCTTGGGATGGACTGCCATCCGTCAGTGGGTGTTCGTCGCGAAGGTGGCTGAGGAGGTGGTACTGGGACTGGATGCCCTCAGGAGCCACGAGGCGACAGTCGACATCGGCAGAAGGGTCCTGCAGCTCAATGGAGAAGATGTGATACTCCGGCACACCTAAGAACGCCTGGGAATCTGCAGGGTCATCCTGAGGGAACATGGGGTAGTTCCCGCAAGAAGCGAGGTGGTTGTGACGGCGCGACTGGAAGACCAGCGGACGAAGAACATGGTGGTGGACCAGAAGACGCCTGTGCACGGACTGTGTGTAGCCGCGCATAGAAGGAGGTGCCGGTGAGGCTGCTTAATTCAACAGACACCGATCACGACGTCCAAGCCGGGACGGACTTGGGGACCTGCGAGCCCGTTGTCAGCATAACATCAATCGACCAGACCCAGGAGCCAGTGCCGACGCAACACCTGGGCCCCGGCTGAATGGCTCACTGGAGAGGGTGGCCGACCAACTGACTGCAGAGCAGCTAGTGAAGGTTCGACAACTGTTGGGACGATACCAGCACGTTTTCAGCCAGGTTAACAGCGACTACGGATGCACGGACCGAGTGCTCCACCGCATTGACACCGGAGACGCCCGGCCTATTTGGCAACCACCCAGATGCGTTCTGCTGGCAAAACAAGCGGCAGTACAGGACATGCTGGAGGACGTGCAATCCAGTTGAGTGTTTGTAAAGTCTGACAGCCCTTGGTGTTCCCCTGTAGTCTTGGTCAGGAAGAATGGCGAGCTACATTTCTGCGTGGACTACAGGAAGCTGAATGCTGTCAGCAGAAATTATTGTTTCCCCTTACCCCGGATTGACAACAGCTTGGTCATGGTTGCTTTTGCACAGTGGTTCTCGACCCTGGACCTGAAATCTGGTTACTGGCAGGTAGCTCTGGAGCCGAGAGACAAGGAGAAAACCGCATTGTTGACAGGCACAGGGCTTTGGCAGTTCACAGTTATGCGCGTTGGTCTCTGCAACGCACCAACGCCTCATGAAGTCGGTAATGAGAGAATTGACTAGTGACTCCTGCCTGCTATACCTAGACGACTTGATCATTGGCAAGACCTTGGAAGACCATCTCGACAACCTTAGCAAGGTGTTACAGAGACTGCAGGTGACAATCCTGAAGCTGAACGCAAAGAAGTGCCAGCTCTTACTCAAGGAAGTCAACTACTTGGACCACATAGTCTCACCAGGAGTGGCCATAGACCCGGAGAGGACACAGGACGTGAGAGATTGGCCTCCCGCAAAGAATAAGCGAGAATTGCGCAGTTACCTGGGACAGCGGCGTTAAACACTACACATTTCATTTTTTCTGTGCCGCTGTTACCAGCGTCTCAACATCGCCATGCTTCTCACCCGCCTGACGGAAGAACACCGGCCTCATATGTGGACAGAGGATGCCGAAGGCATTTTCCAGCAGATGAAGAAGAAACTTTGCAGTGCTCCTATTTTCTGATTGCCACAAGCCGGTGCCTTCATTGTGGACACTGACGCCAGTGACCATTGCATTGGAGGTGTTCTATCACAGGTCCAGGACGGCCACGTGCGGGTGATGGTCTATTACAGCAAGACGTTGTCCAAAGCAGCGAAAAACTACGGTGAGAGCTCCTGGCGGTAGTAAAGACCTTGTACGAAGTACTTGTACGGTCAGTCATACCACCGAGGACTGATCATTCTGCCCTAACATGGCTACTTAGTTTAAGGAACCTGGAAAGCCAAACGGCCCGTTGGGTCCAGAGGCTGCAGGAGTACGACCTCACTTTGGAACATCGTAGAGTAAAGAGGCACGCCAACGCAGACGCCATGTCCTGAAGACCCTGTCCGGAAGAGTGCGGTCAATGCACAAGAGTGGAAGAGAAGGAGCGTGCCGCAGCTGTCAGAGTGGTCACAGCAGTTCCTGTGGATGGTTGCGATACCTCAGGCCTGAGGAGTGAGCAGCTTGTGGACTTCGACATGGGACCATTCTTAAGAGAAGTGGAGGCAGAGACAAGACAAACCTGGGGACATCGCACCAAGGAGGGCTACATGCAAGTCGTACTAGGCCCATTGACACTCATTGAAAACCAAAGAGGGCATGCTGTTCCGGGCATGGGAATCACCCAATGGGAAGATGCAGAGGGAGCATTTGGTACCTCTCCGAATTAAATTCCCGGAGGTGTTGGAGGAAGTGCATGCCGGTACTTCAGGAGGAGACCTGGGAGCTAACTGAACGATCGACAAAGTCCCATAGCACTACTTTTGGCTGATGCTCTGAGCAGAAGCTTAGAGATAGTGTCGTCAATGTCATGTTTGCGTGGTGAGACGAGACCACGAAACTAGGAGCTGAGATTGCATGCAGCAGCACAACATCGGATCACCATTCGAACGCATCGCTGTCGACATAGCTGAACCATTCCCAGTGTCTGACAGAGGCAACAAAGTCCTGATGGTGGCAGTGGACTATTTCCCCCAAATGGCTGAAGATGTATGCCATCCCCAACCAGGAGGTGAAGACAATTACAGACTACCGAGTGGAGCAACTTGTAACGACTTGGTGTTGCTGAAAGTGAGCTGTGGAGGAAAAGATGATGGCGAACCTCGCTGAAAATCTAGTTGTTGGACTGCAGAAGCTCCACGGCCACTCCGGCATGCACACAAGATCTTACTTTCAGGAGCAGTCCCAGAAGGGAAGTGATAATTCAGCTATCAGTTAAAATAAAATGGCAGTTGCTCCTCTGCTCTATAAAATTTGTATTTCAATTAAAAGGAAACTTTTCCAACCATTTATTGTACTCTTTCAATGCAAGCACAAACATACACAAAACACACCCTCACAATATCATGTCCATTTGCAGAAGAACAAAATGGCATCAAGTGCCTTAGCTTTTGTAATTCTGCCTTTGTCATAACGACAATTAAACATCTTTCAACTTTTCTATAGGTCGTCATTCTTTTTAAATAAATTTTTCTCAGTCTAATTAAATCGTTTCAGATGCCTCTCTTAGAAATATATGGAAGATAGTCTTATTTAGTTAATTCAACAATGAGTTTCCATATATTTTGAAGACTACCCCTACAGCAATATTTTGTAACAATGCTCAACAACAATTAGTCAAAAAGTAAATATTATTCAGCACTGAACAAATAAAAATACATGATTCATTAATAATTTGAACATTACTTGTTTTAAACATTACATAATGTTTACATTATTTATTTACAAAGGAGTGTTTGATATATGACTCAAATGGGATGGTTTTCATCAACAGTTAAGTTGGCATCATTTCTTGGTTCCCTTGTATTCATAGTTGGTCTTATATTATTTGATTGATTTTGAGGGTTCATGTTAGCATGTGGTCTACTCCTTCCACTACTTGATGATTTATGTTGTACCCCTGTGTTCAGTCTATCATCTCTGTTATTCATCCTTTGAGTATATTCCCTATAAAATCTTAGGTGATTTATCTGACTATCTTGACCACCTCTTCCGTAACCACTAGCGCTATGATTTCTCTGTTGGCCAGACTGTATCCGACTATAATTACCAGATGTTAAAACAGATCCATATCTACGTCAAGATTGTGGATAATTGTTTACAGATCTGTTACTTCTACTCGGTGTCTCTCTCCTACCGAAGGACCTGTATTTTTCATGATAATTATTGTCTCTGTTGTGGTTTTCCATAACATTCCTTCAGTCTGTTAGCTGAGACTCAGCGTGTTCACGATTATTGTGGCGTGTCTTTGAAGTTATGTCTGTGAATTGATTGTATTCTTCAAACTCCGATACCAATTCTATGATGTCAGAAAAATCTACAGGTTTTGCTATGATTAAATGATTCATAATGTGTGGTGGATAGCGTTGAATCAGCGTTTTGATTATTTCTGTTTCCATAAGTTCCGGATTCACCAGCTTGCTTTTGTTAACTAATTTCAAGAAGTTTTCAGTCATAGATATCCCCTTTCTGGAGTCAAATTTTCCAGTTACTAATTCCATCTTTAATCTGTTCTGCCCCTCAGGACCCCAGAACCGATTAATAGCCGATTTAGATGTGTGTGAAAGAGGCGGAGAGTAAGCAGAACTCATAATTAAATTGCTTGATAGCAAGCTTGGTATCAAAGTTGTGTTTCATGTAATACACAGGTGTCCAAGCATATCTTCTGTACCCAAGTAGCCCCTTATGTTGAAGGTATTATTTTTGTATTCTTAAAATATCTTCTTTACGATTGTAATTAAAATGCCATTAGTATGAGATATTTATAGAAAAACACATTTTATGAATTCATGGAAAAATTGAGTTTGAATTGAAACAGGTTGTTTGTGTGTTGGTCAGTCTCAAGGGCTTCTTGATCTAGTCAAGACTGCTGACAATGAGAACAAGCAGCTGATGAATTCAGTAAAGGCATGAATGTATGTGACCAGATTCGCATTTTCAAACTTTTTTCCATATATTTGAATTCTTTCCACTATAATTGCTTGTTCATATATCATGCATTTGTACAAGTTGCACAACGTTGTTCACTTATAGGTTCCCATTTTGTTTGTGTTTATAATGATGAGGGTATTAAATTTCAATTATATTGTCGCAAGCCCATTGTTGATCGAGGTGGCATGGGCTACTAGTTCAAAGAGACAGGCAGTGCAGTGTGTAGATAAAAGCTCGCCGAAACAGTTGGAGGAAGGAGACGGATTTCTCGAGAGTTCGTCTTTGTTCTGGCCGTCTTGATTGAGAAGATTCTGGAATGTGAGTAATCAGTAAAAAGAGAGCCCGCCCGCCACAGTGAGCCAGTCGCTAGCTGAACTCGCGTTCGTGAACAGCTGTGTTGTGTTCGTTGACCTTGCAAGTTGTATTTTCTATGTGATGTAATCCTGCAACTGTAAACGTTGACAAAGTTTGTTTCTACAGAAATAAAGTGCAATTTTTGGTGTTTGTAACCTTGACTTTTGATTTCACGAACCCAAAGAGTCACAATTGGTGTCAGGAGTGAGACATTACCACATGGAGGCTGCATTGGCATAGATACTAGAGAAGTTGGAGATCACAAATAAAAACCTGACCGCCGAGTTGAAAGAAATGAAGACAGCGAATGATACACTTGCTGCAAACACGGAGGCGGCAAATCACAACCTGACCCCGAAGATGGCCGAACTGGCCACGGAAATGAGAGCAGCGAACGAAAGCCTGGCCACAGCAATGAAGGCCGAACTATCTGAAATGAAGGCTGCGAACGAGGCCCTCGCCGAAAAGTTTGAAGTTGGTTGACGTGAGGGATGACGTCACGGGGCTGGGCAAGCGGATAGGCCAAGTGGACGAGCGCGTCGAAAACCTGGCGAACCGCTTTAATGGCCTAGAGGGAAAGGCCGACTATAACACCAAATCCCTCGAAGACCTAGCGAGCCGCGTTAACAACCTAGAGGGAAAGGTGGACACCAACACTAAGTCCCTTAACGCCATGGTGGAGGACATTGTCAGCAGGGGGATGAAAGATTTGAAGGTCGACGCATTTGTACTCGACTCAACATCTGCGTGCGTCAAACCGCCAATGTACGACGGCACGTCCATATTCGAAGTCGTCCGCCGCCAATTCGACACGGTGGCCAAGCACATGTGGTCACCATAGGAGGAGGTCGCGCAGCTAATAGCCAGCCTCCAGGGATGGGCCGCAGAAGTCCTGAACGCGGTCCAGACAGTGCCGGCGCCCTAGGACATCTGGGAAGCCCTGGAAAACCGCTTCGGGAACCACCATTTGGCCGCAGCCTACCGAAGCCAACTGAAGTCTAGGACGCAGCAGCCAGGGGAGACGTTGCAGGAGTTCGCCCTGGCAATTGAACAACTGGCCAGCAAAGCTTTGGTTGACCTCCCATCAGACTTCGTATCCTGGGAAGCCGTATACACGTTCGTTGACGGTGTACCAGACGTCGAGATACGTCAGCGCCTAATGCTCGGCGACTGCAAAACCATCCACGAGGCGCTAACGGCAGCATTGAGGATTGAGGTGGCCAAGATGACGGGTACTCCGGCGTCGAGAACAAGGAGTATCCGCTACACTGGAGACCGAACACCATCTGAGGGACGCCGACGAAGACCAAGTGGCGTGTGTTAGGGGTGTGGCCAGCCGGGACACCTGGAGAGACTGCCCACACCAGGTAGAGCAGCCGCAGGAACGAGAAAGGGCCGGCGTGGCAAGGAACACATCGGCGCCGTCAACAACATTCCCTCGAGTGACGCTGCACGCTGTCAGCCGACTAATGGATGACAGCCTCATCGCGGACGGTTGGGTGAGCGGGAAGCCGTGCCGTGTGCTCGTAGACACCGTGCAGCCGTGACCGTCATCAGACCCGACGTAGCCAGGGGCTTGCGTAGAGGAAACCAAGCCGACCATACCAGCTTGTGACGACACCTTGACTGAGGAAGAGGCCCTGCTGAAGTTGACCTTAGGACAGAGTGCCGTGCGTCAGTATGTGTTCTTCGCGGAGGTGGCTGAGAAGGTGATACTGGGACTGGATGTCTCAGGGGCCACGAGGCGACGGTCGCCTTCGGCAGGATGGTCCTGCGGCTCAATGGAGAAGAGGTGATACTCTGTCAGCCCGAAGTACGTTTGGGAATCTGCAGGGTCGTCCTGAGGAAAGACGTGGTTGTCCCTGAGAGAAGCGAGGTGGTGGTAACCACGTCACTGGAAGGCCAGCGGACAAGGAGCTTGATGCTGGACCAGAGACGGCTGTGCACGGACTTTGTAAAGCTAGAACATTGTTGCCGTGCCGAGAGGAGACAACGATGGTGACGTCCAGGCCGGGACGGAGTTGGGGACATGCAAGCCCGTGGTCAGCATAACACCAATCGATAAGACCCAGGAGCCGGTGCCGAGGCGTCACCTGGGGCCCCGGCTGGAAGGCTTACTGGAGATGGCGGCCGACCACCTGACAGCAGAACAGCTCGAGAAGGCTCGACAACTGCTGAGACGATACCTTAAGCGAAGGCGACACCGACTACGGCCGCACGGACGGAGTGCTCCACCACATCAACACCGGAGACGACCTGCCTATTCGGCAATCACCTAGACACGTTCCGCTAGCGAAATAATTGGTGGTATGGGGTATGCTGGAGGACATGAGATCCAAGGGAGTGATTGAAGAGTCTTACAGCCCTAGGTGTTCCCCTGTCGTCTTGGTGACGAAGCTTCTGCGTGGGCTGCAAGAAGTTGAGCACTGTCACCAGCAAGGACTTTCCTCTTACCCCGAATTGACACCCTGGATACGCTTGCTGGTGCGCAGTGGTTCTCGACCCTGTGCCTAAAGTGTAGTTACTGTCTGGTAGCTCTGGACTCGAGAGATAAGGACAGAACCGCATTCTCAACAGGCCAAGGGCTTTGGCAGTTCACAGTTATGCCCTTTGGCATCTGCAATGCACTAGCTACCTTCCAACGCCTCATGGATTCAGTGCTGAGAGGATTGACTTATGACGCCTACCTGCTATACCTGGACGACATACCGTCGACAAGACATTCGAAGACCATCTCGAAAACCTGAGCAAGGTGCTCCGCAGACTGCAGGCTACTAACCTGAAGCTAAACGCAGAGTAGTGCCAGCTCTTCCGCAACAAAGTCAACTACTTAGGCTACATTGTCTCACCAACCGGAGTGGCCGGAGACCCGGAGATGACACGGGCCTTGAGAGATTGGACTCGGCCAAAGGAAAAGAGAGAATGGCGCCGTTTCCTAGGGCTGTGCAGTTATTACCACTGTTTCATAAAGGGCTTCTCCAACATCGCCAAGCCCCTCACCCGCTTGACGGAAGAACACCGGCCGTATGTGTGGACTGAGGACGTCGATGTCTCTTTCCAGGAGCTGAAGAATACACTGTGCAGGGCTCCCATATTGTGATTGCATCAACCAGGTGGCACCTTCGTTGTGAACACCGACACCAGCGACCATTGCATTGTAGGCGTCCTATCGCACGTGCAGGACGGCCATGAGCGGGTGATAGCTTACTACAGCAAGACGCTGTCCAAGGCAGAGAGTTACTGGTGATAGGAAAGACCTTGGAGCACTCACACAAGTACCTGTACGGTCAGTCATTCCACCTGAGGGCTGACCATTGTGTCCTCACCTGGCTACCTAGCTTTAGTAACTTGGAAGGCCAGACAGCCCGTTGGGTCCAGAGGCTGCAGGAGTACAACTTCACCTCCGAACATCCTAGAGGGAAGAGCCACGGCAAGGCACACGCCATGTCCCGAAAAACCTTCCCGGAAAAATGCGGCCAGGAAACAAGAGTGGAAGTGTGCCGCAGCTGTCAGAGTGGTCACGACAACGCCTGTGGATGGCTGGGATAGCGCAAGTGTGAGGAGGTTGCAGCTGGTGGACGCCGACTTGGAGTCAGTCTTGAGGGAAGTGGAGGCAGGGACAAGACCGACCTGGGGGGACATCGCACCCAGAAGCGCTGCGTACAAGTCGTGCTGGGCCCAGTGGTAGTCGCTGAAGACCAAAAAGGGCGTGCTGTTCCGTGTATGGAAATCACCCGATGGGAAGACGCAGAGGGAGCAGTTGGAACTTCCCCGAAGTAAGGTCCCGGAATTATTGGAAGAAGCGCATGCTGGTACTTCAGGAGAACATTTGGGAGTAAACCGAACGATCGACAAATTCCGACAGCGCTACTACTGGCTCAGGCTCCAAGCAGATGCTGAGAGATGGTGCCGTCAGTGTTACGTGTGCGCTGCGAGACTAGGAATCGGGATCCCATGCAGCATTACAACTCGGAGCACCTTTCCAACGCATCGCTGTCGACATAGTTGGACCACTCCCAGTGTCCGACCGAGGGAACAGGCACCTGATGGTGCCCGTGAACTATTTTACCAAGTGGCCGGAAGTGTATGCCATCCCAAACCACGAGGCACAGACCACCACACACTGCCTCGTGTAGCAACTGTTCTGCCGTTTAGGGGTACCGTTGGAGCTCCACAATGACCAGGGCACCAATTTCAAGTCTAACCTGATGAAGGAGGCACTGGAAAGATTTGGGGTGAATAAGACCCGCACAACACCCCTACACCCGCAGTCGGACAGCTTGTCGAGAGGTACATCAAGACCCTAGAAAAACATCTGAATAACGTGGTGTCCAGCCATCAGCGAGACTGGGACGTCGTAGTGCCACTGTTCCTGCTGGCCTATTGCTCGTCGACACACGACATCACTGCGATGATGCCAGTCAGCTTAATGTTCGGCCGAAAGTTACGCCTCCCTTGTGACCTGGCATTCGGGAGCCCCCCTGAGCCGGAGCAGCCAGCAACCATTTGTGGAGAACCTGGTGGACTGTCTCCATGACAGCACGAGATGGCTCGTCAGAACATACAGATGGCGAGTGACTGCATGAAGACCCGATACGACAGGCAAGCCAACAGCCAAGGTTTCTGCCAGGGTGACTTAGTGAGGTTGTACCGCCCAACCCGGAACAAGGGACGCAGCCCGAAGCTGCAACATCCGTGACAAGGACCCTATCGGGTGGTAAAGAGGATTATCGACGTTTTCTACCGCATCAGATGAAATGAAATGTGTAGTGTTTAACGCCCGCTGTTACTGCATATGACACTGATGATACATGAGATTAATATGGAGCATCGGTTGAATGAGATGGCGGGGAAACCGGAGATCCCGGAGAAAACCCTCCCCAGCGCCATGTTTTCCACCACAAATCTCACTTTGCGGTCGCCTGGGATCGGATTTATCGAGTGTTCGTCTGTGTTCTAGCCGCGTCTGGATTATTTGGGAACATTCCGGAATGTAAGTATAAAAATGGAGCCCGCCCGCCACAGTGAGTCAGTCGGTAATCCAACTCGCGTGCGTGAACAGCTTTGGTGCGGTCGTAGACCTTGCAAGTTGTATTGTGTATGTGACGTAATCATGCGGCCGTAAAAGTTGACAGTTTTTTTCTACGGAAATTAAATTCAATTTTTGTTGTTTGTAGCCTGGACTTTTGATTTCACGAACCCGCAGTCACAATATTCATAATGACTTACTTCTGATAATTTTATAACCTTTTACATCTACACAATATGTAATGAAATCTGTTTTCATATCAGACTAAGTATTTAGTAATCAATAAGATAGTAGAGTAATTTCCTGCATAAGCTTATAATTTTAGTATACTTTTCCCAAAACAGTGATATCTTTATTTCTATCTCCAAGAAACAAGAATGTAACATGATAGGTTTGCAGCTGTGCTTGTTCAGGGGAACACAAAAGTCAAAACTTCCCGTACTACCTATATATAGCAGGCAGTGAAGTAAAGTACCATTGCTGTAAAAGAATAACCAAATCTTTGTATGATATAGTCCTTAAGCTGTGTCTTGTGGGCATTAGTGATATATTTAGCTGTTTACTTACCCTTGCTTCACAACCCTGTGCAGAACAAAGGTTGCAGTACTGTGTTTGAGATCTCCAGCTTAATGTAAACAAAGCTAAGTATCCAGTAATATGTAGAAGTTTCCGGGCCAAGTATAATTGTAGATAGACTCGTCATATGCAGCTCTTTTAATCTTACTGCTGCATTTTGGAATATTACCATTTTTTGTGAGATACCGCGCATTTTTTAACTTTCTCTGGTGGCAATTATGAATGTTGCTCAAAGCTCGACCTACGGTGCTGTATGTAGTAAAAGCGGGCGTTAAACACTACCCATTTCATTATACACTCAAAGCTCAGTATTTATATTTCATTAGAAATGCCTTTTTTGAGATCTCCTGGGCCATATTAAGAGCACTTTTAAAAGTATGTCTGTTATGGCTTAACATCTAATAAATTGAACACTGAAAGATTCAGTGACTGTCAACTGTTATGTATGCGGCTGGCTAATCCTTTGAATTTAATAACACATTGTTCTCCTATTTCTCAGCCTTTTGAGACTACATGTTCTTGACTTGAGATTTTCTAATGCAGTGATACATTGCTGGCTGCTGATATACTTTTTTCCTCTTGTTCTCAAAAATGACTAAAGCTGCTGACAGCACAAATCAAAGCTTAGTACTTTTACGGTGACAGTGAATTTCTACTGCAATGAAATTAAGTGTGAGTTACACTATTTCTGTGTTTTTGTTATTTGCCACAAGAGGATAAAACAGTGACATACGAGGACAGCCACTACTTATTACAAAACCGGAGGTGTGGTCAATACTGTACCATGCTGGTGTGTTCCGTACCTTTCAATTGTGGCAAATGTAGAAGATTGTACTTCAGCAATGTTCCATTCCTCCAATTCAGACATCTCAGTTGTCACTCTTCCGTGACCGACAGCATATAAAAGTGGGTGCAAACGCCAGCCTGGAACATAAGCTAGTTATGAGTTGACCAGTGAGGATCGGGGTAGTTGTGAATCACTTTATCTGTCCAGTTAGAATGAATCAGTGAATCTGAGCTGCTTTAAAGTGAATAGTTTGACAATTGAAGGGTAGTGTCAGTCTGCAAACACTGCATTTGGTTAATGTGGAGGAGCGACAAGCAGTACAAGTTTGTATTACAACAGACATAAAAAGACAGTGCTACAGAAAGAAACGTGTTTGCTCCATGTATTCGTAAGAACACGAAAGTTTAAGTTAATACTGGGATTACGATTCTAATGACAAAGGGAGTTCAGTGCAACTTTTCCTTGTCAGTTTAGTCATACTGTTGTAAAAATTAGGGTAAGAAGTCCCAATGGAGCACATACTTCCCACCTTATTAGCTGAAATGCGCGAATAGAAATTCGGCTTTGGTTGAGAAGTGAAAGCGCCACTGTCAAACCTTGGAATGGACAATGCATATGAACAATAGCTGCTTCAGCAAACTCTTCTCTATTTGAAGGTTTTAAGGTTCAGATTATGTGATAATCATTGTATATGTTCTCATACATATGCTGATATATTAAGCGAACTTCTGTCAGCATCTGTATCGCTACATCTCAGCATTTGTATACTTGCTTGGTGGATTCTGTGAGACAAAAACAGATATATCTCCCATCACTGTCGCCTGCTAGCCGTGGTACTGGCAATGCTAAGACACTATGATCACCGTATTTGCTCAACCCAGTTCATTCTTATTTTGTAGCTACTCTAGAGTTGTCACCCTTATTTGTGTGTCCTGACAGATTCTCTTTTCTGATTTTATTATCTCGTTCTACTAACTGCTCCAACATTTCAGATTATACCAAGAAACATTTGGTGCTGCTACTAATGCCAAGTCACCATTGCTGTCGGCTGAAGTCCCACCAAGAGACACAAACTTCCGTAATGGAATCTACTGTCAGGAATCTGAAGATCAACAATGTGATGGTCTAACTGCAAAGGAATGTGCTCACTCTGATCAATATAGTAAATATGAGGCAGAGAAGTATATACACCCTTTACACTCTAAACACAGGAGTTTGAGCCGTCACATTAGTGAGAAACACTTTATATCTATGTCAGATAAGAAAGCTCATAATTTAGTTCATGAGGGTAAGGAAACTCAGACCTCTACTGGTTTGGTTCATTTGAAATCAAATTTAGTGCATGAGCATAAGAAGCCTTGCCTAAGTAAAGTTTGTAATAAGAGCTTTACTCAATTGTCTAGTTTTAAGAAATCACACCAATGTAAAGTTTGTGATAGGAGCTTTACGCAGTTGTGTAACTTGAAAGTGCATAGTTTAATTCATGAAGGTAAGAAGCCACACAAATGTAAAGTTTGTGATAGGAGCTTTACTCAGTTGTCAGCTATGAAAAGACATAGTTTAATCCATGACCGTAAGAAGTCACACCAATGTAAAGTTTGTGATAGGAGCTTTACTCAGTTGTGTAATTTGAAAAAACATAGTTTAATCCATGACCGTAAGAAGTCACACCAATGTAACGTTTGTGATAGGAGCTTTACTCAGTTGTGTAACTTGAAAGTACATGGTTTAATTCATGAAGGTAAGAAGCCACACAAATGTAAAGTTTGTGATAGGAGCTTTACTCAGTTGTCAGCTATGAAAAGACATAGTTTAATCCATGACCGTAAGAAGTCACACCAATGTAAAGTTTGTGATAGGAGCTTTACTCAGTTGTGTAATTTGAAAAAACATAGTTTAATCCATGACGGTAAGAAGGCACACCAATGTAAAGTCTGTGATAGGAGCTTTAGTCGTTTGTATAACTTGAAAATCCATAGTTTAATACATGACGGTAAGAAACCACACCAGTGTAAAGCTTGTGATAGGAGCTTTACTCACTTGTCAACTTTGAAAACACATAGTTTACTCCATGACGGTAGGAAGCCACACCAATGTAAAGTTTGTGATAAGAGCTTTACTCAATTATCAAATTTGAAATCGCATAGTTTAATTCATGAAGGTAAGAAGCCACACCAATGTAAAGTTTGTGATAGGAGATTCACTCAATTGTCAAATTTGAAAACACATAGTTTAGCTCATGAAGGCAAGAAGCCATATCATTGTAAGGTTTGTGATCGGAGCTTTACTCATTTGACAAATTTGAAAACGCATACTTTAATTCATGAAGGTAAGAAGCCACACAAATGTAAAGTTTGTGATAAGAGCTTTACTCATTTGTCAACTTTGAAAACTCATAGTTTAATTCATGAAGGTAAGAAGCCACACCAATGTAAAGTTTGTGATAGGAGGTTTACTCAATTATCAACTTTGAAAACTCATAGTTTACTACATGACGGTAAGAAAATTACACAAATGTAAAGTTTGCGATATGAGCTTTACTCATTTGTCAAATTTGAAAGCACATAGTTTACTCCATGTCGGTAAGAAGCCACCCCAATGCAAACCTTGTTTCAGGAGCTTCATAAGCTTGTCATGTTTGAAGAGACAGTTTACTCAATGAGAGTAAGAAGCAATTGTACTGTAAAGTTTGTAATAGAAGTTTTACATATTTGTCAGTTTGAAAGCATGTAACAGTTTATAAGGTTACACCAAAATAAAGTATTGTGATAAGAGTTTTACTTAGTGGCCTAAATGAGTTTTACATAATTTAATTGCCTTTGTGGATAGAAGATAAGCTGTTTCGTTACCATTAACTCCTCAATGTGCGGTTATCGATTGAATTATTACTGTTTTACTTAAATTAGCTGTTATTTGTTTTTGTGGCATTGTGATATTTATGTTTTCAGTTATTTCAGATGTTATGGACTTTATGGCTGCTTTAAAGACCGATAATAACAGGATCTTTCTAAATGAATTTGTATGAAATAGAACATTTTGTAAGCTCTTGAGGATTCGGAAATTTCGGAATCAAAATTGATAGAATTTACACTTAATGTTTTATAGAAAGAGAACCGTCCGATATGACTTTAAAATAGTTAAAGGACGTAAGTTACAAAAATTAATAGAAAGGAAGAGTGGGCTTATTGCACCAGTGCCAGTACAAACATTATTTGGTAAGTGGGAAATATCACTGCAAACTTGTAGGCATTCATTGGATGGGTATCTTACATTCATTTTCAGTGTCTTTGTTTCAGGTCACATGAAGAGGTTGCAGTTTTTGTTATTTCTTCAGCCACCTATAGATAGTGTTCAATTAACATAGTTCTAAATGGTTTCTATGTACTGATTTATTTTCTTTAAATAAGGAAGTTGTAAGTTTTGTTTGCATTTGTTACTTTAATAAGGATATTGTTTTGAATTTTAAGCTTATAATTTTTATAAGGTAGTCTGATTAAATTTTTATATTCTATAATGACTCCGTCTTCAATGTCCATACCGCCTGCGGTGCCGGATGTAGTAAAAGCGGGCGTTAAACACTACACATTTCATTTCAAATTTCCTTTTCAAGTATTGGCTTATTTTTTAAGATTTGTACAGTAAGTACTGGGGCGGTTTTGACAGCTCCAGTTATTAGACAAAGAATTTGATTTTGCAGAATGTTGAGGTTTCTATATACAAGTGTTGGTTTAATATACATCGTGTGGCCACCTTGATAGCGTGGTTTTAGCATGTCTGTCTCACGCTCAGGAGGTCCCGAGTTCGAACCTCGGTCAGGCTGAGTTACCTGGATAAGGTTTTTCCCGTATTTTCCGTTATCCTGTAAGACTAATGTTGGGTAACTCTAAGTTCTATGAACCCGGGCTCATCTGAGTATAATTTTATCCATTCCATTCATCGTCCGATATGACAACGTTGGAGGACGTAAATTGCAAAAAGAATATATATGCATCGTCTAAAAGATTTTTAAAGTTTAGATACTGCTTTCTCATTTCTTACCTATCAATCATTTCAGTAGTGGTAGTTTTCTTGCAATTTTTTGCACATAGTATCAATGTCTTTTTTCATGCTAATTTTATATCAAAAAAAATTCTAAATATTTGCTATACAATCTTTGTGAGTTTTTCCTTCTATATGAAGGGAAATACTTAATTATTTCTTCCTTACCATGGAATTAAAATTACTTTACGATCCTTACAGCTGCCGTAAAGTGTGTGCCGTTGGGGAAAGTGGCGTTGTGTCCTATGAATGCTTTGGCATCCGCAATGTTGAAACAGAAGAAAGTGCTAAAACTGCCTAATATAATTGTTGCAATTGTTATTTCTAATACATGGGAGCAATTTTGAAGGATACTCTTAAGAGATTGTATAGGTGAAACAGGCAACACTGAAAAGCACAATTTTAATTTGTTTTTCGAACCCGGACTGAATTGATGCAAAACTTAGGCAAGGGGGTCAAGGGGCATAGCTTATGTAATTGGTGGAACTTAAGTGGTATGGCCTTCAAGTGGTTTGGTCATTTTGTGGGTTCATAGAATTAAAAGCCTTGGCTAATGAACTTTAAAATTATCTTTATTTCAGTAGAAAGATGCTTTGTACACAGCTTACAGGTTCTAAAAATAACGTGCCTTACACAGTCTCTCGTTGCTCCACCAAACATAAACAAACGAAAGAAATCACGTGCAGTACACTTCAAGTAGCCGCACACACTCAGTTAACCGCTCAACTCGCAAGTCCATTAACTGCACTAGCATCTGACTAACAACTGGCCGACACGCAATTTTCTGCCAGCTTTTACATCCTCAGCCATTGTTCCAGAAATTTTCCGACGTTTCAAGGCCTTTCGTTGTAATCGAGAGCAGAATGGAACTGTCTGTCTTTCCACAATTCTGTGTCTCTTGGCAACCACCAAGCGCTTACCTACGTGTGGGCGTACTTTGGGGTACTATCTGTCTTTCCTGCCAGCTGGCTTTTCAGCAATTGGTTGCCATAGCAATCTTTCCTTTCATAGCAATCTTTCCTTTTGATGCTCCATTCTGTATTCATTTTATAGTATATATTTTTACATCAACAGCAGTAGCTTCAAAGTATTATCTCTGACATATTCTTACGTGATAGAGAAAAATGTAAAGAACCATTTGATTTAGCACATCAAATTTAGTTAATATCACCTTTTAGATCGCAAACTGGTAAACAAAAATTAGATTGTGCTGGATAGTATAATTAAGTACCTCAGTTGTCAATGATCAATATGTAGCCACTTTGAATCTACTGTTGAGCAGAAAACTTGAAATATGACTGAAAATGAGGAAGCACTGAACCACGTTAACAGCTGTCTGATATTGATTGTTGTATTTCTTTTGATTTTATGGCTGCTACAGCAATTACGTTGTTTCATTCCTAATCCACTTTTGGATTTGAAACCTAAAATGTATGCTTTCCCTTGGATTATGCATTTATATACCCTAAGAAAAACTACTGAAATTGTCTGGAATAGTGTGATATACAAAACATACCATTTAGGCGTGCTTTCAGGCATATAAAACAGAACATACATGTTGCATGTAAATCCAGTCTCTCGCTAAATATTATTATTATTATTATTATTATTATTATTATTATTATTATTATTATTATTATTATTATTATTATTATTATTATTAGTATTATTGTTAAACTACTTTGCTATTTAATATTGAACTATATAATTATATATTTATATAATATTTAGCTATTATACTCATTATTATTTACTACTCAGTCCCCTTCTCTTCCTCAAAGACGAATGTCAGGTAACTCTAAGCTCCCTGGACCCCGTGCTCATTTGAGCATTATTTCACCCAATTCATTCACCATCCGATATGACTTAACTTTGGAGGACGTAAATTTCAAAAAAGTCCCCTTCTCTAAAGTATGCTGGCTCAGCTCTTTTCCTGTAGCTATACACTCAATGGAAGATTAAATAAAATTGAGATGTATCTGTTAAGATGTATAGGAAACTAGATGTGAGATTCAAATCACCAGACAGATGCCTGTCCCAATGTACATAGATAATAAAGTTTACGTGTAGGTTACAAACATGAACATCGGATCTCGTTTTGGTACAAGTAAATATCACTTTTTGTTCACCTGTTGCTATAAACAAAATGCTACCTCTTCTGGGTAAGCAAAACACCTCTGACAGGAGACAAAATATATGCTGTACTTACATATTCATGTTATAAATATATTGTTTCACTTTAAAATACACTTTGAAAGAAAATCTGAAAGGAACGTCTTTGTCGAAAGAAGTTCAGGTATTTGCAGTAAATGTGATATATACTTATACCTCTCATACTAATCAATAAAGCAAATGATAAGTCTTATATAAGTGGATACAAATTGTTTAAGATATAATTTAATTTAATCTGTTTGTTATTTGTTAATGCTAATGGTTATATTTTTGTTATAATTGGTTCAAAGGTCGTAAAAAGTTGAAGTATATTAAACAACAAATGGTTTACCTAATTATATTTCACAGTATTGGCGTTATTTCCACTTCGTTAGGTAATAATAATAATTTGTTATAGCACTTAGTTGTGCTATAATTTGTTATACACGATTTTGTAACAAACTAAATTATTGCCAATTTCTCAACTTGCTATTGACTGGATCAACTGAAATCGCTGGGTCCATGCAACAAAGAGAGGGGGTCTGTTCCCAAATGTGGGTTCTTGTCGCTGTTCTATAACAAGAGTTACTGCTGGTGCATGACCACATCGGTAGCACATTGTTTCTGACAAGTAGAGCCGTAGTGAGCTGGTCAGTCTCTGGAGACCGTATTGCTCTAGCCATCATGATTACTGAGTTTGGGGCAGCGCCCCTTTACTTGGATAGGACGGCACATCCTGGTAACACATTGTTTCTGACAACCAGTGCTGTTGCGAGATAGTCGGTCTGTGGAGACCGTAGTGCTCTAGCTATCATGATTATTGAGTTTGGGACAGCGCCCCTTGGCCTGGATATGACGGTACATCCTGGTAACACATTGTTTCTGACAAGCAGTGTCGTAGCGAGCTAGTCGGTCTCTGGAGACCTTACTGCTCTAGCCGTCACGATTACTGAGTTTGGGAGAGCGCCCCTTGGATTGGATAGGACGACATCCTGGTAACACATTGTTTCTGACAACCAGTGTCATAGCGAGATAGTCCCTGCAGACCGTACTGCTCTAGCCATCATGTTTACTGAGTTTGGGACAGCGCCCATTGGCTTGGATAGGACGGCACATCCTGGTAATACATTGTTTCTGACAACCAGTGCTGTTGCGAGATAGTCGGTCTGTGGAGACCGTACTGCTCTAGCCATCGTGATTACTGAGTTTGGGACAGCTCCCCTTGGCTTGGATAGGACGGTACATCCTGGTAACACATTGTTTCTGACAAGCAGTGTCGTAGCGAGCTAGTCGGTCTCTGGAGACCGTACTGCTCTAGCCGTCATGATTACTGAGTTTGGGACAGCGCCCCTTGGCTTGGATAGGACGACACATCCTGGTAACACATTGTTTCTGACAACCAGTGTCGTAGCGTGATAGTCAGTCCCTGCAGACCGTACTGCTCTAGCCATCATGATTACCTAGTTTGGGACAGCGTCTCTTGGCTTGGATAGGACGGCACATCCTGCTAACACATTGTTTCTGACAAACAGTGCCGTAGCGAGCTAGTCGGTCTCTGGATACCCTACTGCTCTAGTCATCATGATTACTGAGTTTGGGACAGCGCTCCTAGGCTAATGGCTGCTACCTGATCACCACAAGCGGACTTTCCGCAAACCTAGTTGCTACCCACGAACAGCCGGGTTGTTTCGGCGGTACCGGTCATCAACTTCGCCTCAACAGTCCAAACTAAATTAGCACCACAGGCCCCAATAAATAGAATCACCCCAGAACAACATCCCTCCCATGCCCCATCCTCCTTCCTGCCCAGATACCCAATACACCCTGTTGCTTTTTCCTATACCTTTACTCCCGTTTTCCCCAAAAAATGAAAAAAAACAGGGAAGCGCACAACATGGAGGAAACGTCGGCAACAAGCCAAACAACGACACGGCCTTCTCCGGAAGTTCGAGATATCCACATTGACATAGGCCGTGGAAGCCTTCTCACCTATATACGCAAATTGTACAGCTGACACATAAAATAGAAATATTTCAATTTGATCTCAATTCTTTTCTATCACACACAGTTTGCTCACAATGTAACTTCATTACAAACCAGAAGATTAGCAGAACATGTTCTAAGAATGTAAAACAAATCAGTGTTACAATATGTACAAAGCTTTTATCCAAGTCTAAACAATAAAATATGTAAAAAAAGGCTTCCGGGTGATCAGTCGTGTCACGCCTCCTTAATTCTCTGCTCCCAGCAACTGTTGCATATTGCCAAGATGGTCGTCTCCCGAAAATTGGCTCTACGGTCGTTATCAAAACAATGCTCTGCCAGCCCAGACATCTCAGGTTGCATTAAACGAATTTGGCGATTTCCACTGAAAGGAGCACGCTTAATCGTGATGCTGGATTTTAGCCCAGCTCCTCTTGGAATCCAGCCTTAAAATTGAAATCCGTCGATTTCAGAAGCAAAGATGAATACAGCTTGATAATCAACTTAAGTAGTTAGGTTTCTTTGACAGCATTTTCTGGATTCACGTCATCTCCTGACCTGGCATTTAATTTTCTGAAAACAGTCTTTTGTTCAGTAGTGCGAATTTTGATAGTGTTTTGTCTTTGTTTATATTTGTGTTATATCTAGTTTTTCATTTGTGGTTATAACATTTTATAAATATCCCTATGATGGAAGAGATGCACACTTCCCAAACGTCGATATCTAATCGTCTTTTCGCCTGGCTTGCTGCCCGAGAACAATTTGAGCACAATCGTCGCCAGGAAAGCTTCAAGTCTTATTTTATGCGGCTAATTTCTTTGCGCGCTCTAAAGATACCAATTAAAGAATTGTTTTGTTTTTCCCATGTTAAAGAGCTTTTTTCTGAGGATTACTGTCTAATCCCCATGTTTGTAGCGCATCTGGCGTAGGAGATAAGGTGCCTGACTAGAAAGAAAAGAATTATTAACTGTCAGTGACGAAAAGCACACAGATGCTATGCTGCAGTTACATTTTGTACCTTACATTCAGTAAAGTGATGATCTTGTAAGAGTGCACACGTGCTTTTGAAAGTTAGTAAATATATCGCTTAGAAAGCCTAGTACTGGTGCGCATAGTAGTAACTGCGAAATAACTCATAAGATTTTATATAAATAGACTACAAATATTTTTAATGTGTATTCCTTTTTCAAACAAATAGCAATTAAAGACATTTTCGAAAGTACAAATTTTGCTCAGTCGAGAATTAATGTTACAAGTTTGTCACGTGAGTGCTCATTCTGTGACGAACATTGTTAAAGAAGGCAAACAGTTTACCAAATTAGGAGAGTTTCCATATTTAGATCTCCACGGAAACATCGGGCAGATAAAAAACATGCTACCAACTTAGACAATTTTTAAAGGTGTGTTTCACGTAGAACAATTTCTGATTTATATGACAAGGGTGAATATGTAACTGCCAAAAGGCTGACCAATTTAATGAGGGGGAAAATACAATATACGGATTCTGTATCTTCTATGCATAATATTCTGAAATACCTTGGGTTCAAGTATAGGAGAATCAATGATGGTCACAATCGCTTGAAAGAAGCGATATTGTTGCCGTAAGACTAAAATTTCTGCGCACAATGCATAACATTAGTATCGTACATGATATTCAACGTGTAAAAATGCTTCATAAATACACATGCATATCTTCCGTATTTAAGGCCTTTAATGAAATAAAAATTGGTTTAAAGCTCATTACAGGCAGTATACCAGTATGGCATAATTAAAATAGAAACTATATTAACATATCGTTGAAATGTCACTATTTTGTTTCACTGTAGCAAACACCTTTCGTAGAACGCATCCAGTATGAATCATTTTGTTATGTGTGCATATTGTCGCCGCGCTGGGCATAAACGTGTCGGCACAAATCGATAATAGACGGCGGATAATGTTTCACGAGCTTGCATGAGCAGTTCACGATAACGCGGCGAAGTGATCACAGTTGTAACTTTGTGGGTTCGTAGAATTAAAAGGCCGAGTTGCAGAAATTAAAAATCTCCTTTACTATCGTGAAAATACACTATTTCATTCTCACGTAAGAACATTATTATCACATATACATAGTCTTACAATGTCGATCACAATAACAAACAGTGACAGCAGATTACAGCTTTAGCTCTCGTTACAAGAACACAGCTGGCTATCTCTCATTTCACAACTACAACTGACTTTTCTGGTGTGTCACAATCCTCTTTATATGCCCATTCATAAGTCGAGAACATTCTCGCACAAATAAGAAAACAACCATTCTCCATCAATCGAGATATCTCTAGAAATTCCCAAACATGAAACCCTACCTGTGGCGGCGAGTCCTTTATCTTAGATAACATTGTTTGCCACCTTTGTGATCACTTTGCCGCGTTATCGTTAACTGCTCATGCAAGCTCGTGAAACATTTTCCGCCGTCTATCATCGATTTGTGCCGAAACGTTTATGCCCAGCTCCGCGACAATATGAACAATAGCTACGAGAGCGAACTGTTCTCCAGTTCAAGGTTTTAATGTTCAGATTGTGCTATGATCATTGTGTATGTTCTCACACATGCTGATATATTAACAGAACTTCTCTGTTAGTATTGTATCACTGTACATCTTAGCATCTGTATGATGCTTGCTAGTTTGAGACAAAGACAGATATATGTTCCATTTCTGTCACCCGCTAGCCGTGGAGTTGGCAACATCAAGACGGTAGGATATCCCTATTGGCTCAACCAATGTTCATTTTGTTTTGTAGCTACTCTAATTGGAATTACTGACATGTTATTAGAGCTAATGGACAGATTGAATTTTGGGCCTTCAAGTAGACAGATACTTAGATTGGAAAGCTCACATTAAGTATATCTTACCGAAATTTAGCTCTGTCTGTTAATGCTATGCAATACTCTTAAGTTTAAGTTCTATGTATACACTTAAAACAGTACATTATGCATACTTTAACTTTATCATGTAATATGAAATATTATTTTCCATCAACTCAAACGAAAGTAAAGAAGTATTCCTTATACAAAAGAAGGTTATAAGAATTATTTTCAGCATTCATAAGAGTCATCTTGCAAAGATCCTTTATAAGACTGAAAATACGAGGTACGTCCAGAAAGTAAGCTCCGTTTCGTAATAAAATTAAGTTGTGTACAGATATAGAAAAATTATTTACTGAAAAAAATTCTACAACTCTTAAACTACATTTCCACATAACTGCCGAAATTTTTCAGGCATTTGTCATAGCGAGGCACAAGTTTTTGTATACCTTCTTCATAGAAGTTTGCCGCCTGTGTCTTCAACCAGCTGAAAACATTTTCTTTCAGCTCTTCGTCATTGTTGAAGTGTTGACCGCCAAGGAAAAATTTTAGATGCAAAAATAGATAAAAGTCGCTAGGAGCGAGGTCAGGGCTGCACGGGAGTGGTCAAACACGTCCCAGCCAAATCCCTGTAGGATGTTTTTCGTAGCATTTGCGGTGTGTGCTCGTGCGTTGTCGCGAAGAAACACAACACCTTTTGACATCACAAATTTGCCGATATATTTAACTTGATTTCACTTTCCTAGCATTCAGAAAACGAATCACAGATCTGATTTCACAAGCAGCGTGATTTTCAATCAATACCGACATTGTAAACAAGCACATCAAAGCGTACATGGCTGACAGCGATCTCACATTGGCGCACGTTTCTTCTCCTTGATACAGAGCGCCTACCGCGCATGTGCGGAACTGCGATCGCAGCGCTACAGCGGAGATAAATTGAAACAGATCTTACTTTCTTGACGCCCCACATGCAAGTGTTCTTAACCCTTAGAATGGAACATTACCCCTTTATGTGGAATATCCGCCTGAGAGACGGGCACAATTTTTATACTTATATAAGGAACATCCGTCTATGAGATGGTTATATTTGCTTTAAATGTTTTATGCACTAACTGCAATACATATAACTGTATATTGCAAAGATTTTGGTACAAAACTAAGCAAAATATTAACTTTATAATAGCACAATGGATGAAAATAACATTATTTGTCAGCAACACAAGCATTGCACAGTTTTCCTGAGCACTCTAAGCAATTTGGAGTTTCACATTTGATGCACTTGTAATTTGTCATTCGGTTGTTCTGATAAGGGCAATAACAACAGTTCTTCCTTTTCGGTAGCCTATCACTCCTTATTGCCCCTTGCGCTGACCCTTCTTCCGGAGTCCTGATTCTTCAGTTGGGTAGTTGCTGTGTAGTATCAATTTGATTCAAGGCTTCCATCATACAAATTTTCAAACCATCAGGTTGATTTTCCACCTTTATTCTTTGTTGTAAATGAGTTTTCGTAAACATACTCCAAGGGTATGTACGAGGACTGTTAAATAAAGAATCATCATAATACCTTTACGGGCATAATTTTTCGCACTAAAATTCAATTTTTTATATTCTGTTAGCTTAATCTGAAACAAACACGCCGTAGTAGTTTCATTGTTGTTACTCCTGGTCCCCGGCAGTGAGAACAGGCAAATTCAGACAAGTTCAGTATCGCCGACCACTACAACGGAGGTAACACACAGTTAAAGTTGATGTTAGAGGAAGATCCGGAGTTTCTTTCAAACGTAATCACTGCTGATAAAACTTGGCTACATCATTTTGATCCTGAGAGCAAACAGCAAAGCTCAGTGTGGAAATCTCCTTCATCACCAACCCACAAAAAAGCAAAAGTGGTTGCTTCTACTGGAAAAGATATGTTCATCTCATTCTTTGATATTCATAGAATGGTTTATCAGCATGTACCTGCACACACATCAGTATCTGGACCATACTACAGGAATGTCCTGAAAACATTGCAAGTGCATATCAGGCTCAAAAGACCACTTGTCCGTGAAGCAGGCTAGATGCTGCACCACGATAATGCGCGGCTGCATATTGCCAATATTGTTGCTGAATATCTTGCAAAAATCAACGTGAAGTGCATCCCTTACCGCCCCTATTGTCCGGATTTATCTCCATATGAACTTTTCTATTCCCTAACTTGAAGAGACGCATTCGTGGGAGACATTATCCATCATCAGAAACAATGTTGAAGGCTACGGGGGTGATTTTGAAGGATGTCTCAAAAATTGGTTTCCAGCATGTCTTTGAAGACTGGCAGAAACGCTGGGACAAGTGCATCGCATTCAGGGGAGATTATTTTGAGAAGGACCATCAAAATTATGAGGATGAGTAAAGGTACGTTTTCAAAAAAAAGTTTTAATCATTCTTTTTTGAACAGCCCTCGTATTAAATCAAATCTGCTCACTTTTTTGCCTTTTTCAAAATATGTGTACAGGACATAAGCGTTATTGGAACTTACTGTAATCAGATGTTATTGTATGGCAAGACGCCATCTTCTCGTCCTGTTTACATAGTAGTTACTGCATTTCCTGTCAAGGGTATCAACTACAGATTTCGTCGAGTTGTAGAAAGAAATAATTTCTGTCTTACCAGTCATTGCATCAGTATACTCAGTATGGCGCATGAATGACAATAAAATGACTGTTTTGACTTGTTTGATACATAGGAAAGAAGTGTATATTCCTTTCTGTATCCATACATAAAATATCCTACATGCGTGACCTTGTCAGTGCGATTTGATAAAGTATTCAGATTACTAATTGTAAGAACATAAAATTACAAAAATAAATGAGTCGAGCCAGACTGCAAGAATCTATGCCATAGGAGGAATTTGAACCACGGATTCTAAATCAGATTCTAAACAGATTGTTTTGCATTGATACTCGATGGCATCTATGCGTATCAAAGCATTTTACTTTTATACTCGATGGAGTCTCAACGAAGAATAACATTTTGCATCTTTAATCGCTGACGTCTATACATCTATGCCATAAGGTTATGAAAAGTGTACTACTAAAGATGATGTAAACCAATGAGAAATTATTGAATTGCTATAGCAATGTCCAATTCAATAATTTCAAATCAGCTAGAGTGAAATTCATTCTATCCATAGACGTCATCGAGCAAAGATGCAAAACATAATTCTACGTTGAGCCTCCATCGAGTAAAGAAGTGAAATGTTTTGCTACACATAGATGCTGTCGAGTATCAATGGAAAACAATCTATTTAGATGCCGTGGTTCAAATGCCGGCTATGACATTGAATTTGACTCTACTCATTTGAACCTTAACGTAGACACGGCTTGTGTGGAAGAAATGATTTACCTGAACAAAAATAATGGCTCAGGTAATTGTAAAAATATATATTACGAGCTCATAATAAACATTAAGTTCATATTGAGGAATTAATACTTTCGTAAATGACCAGAATTACTCCTTTTAAATACAACTACTGTATATGGATGATTTAATTAGAGTCAAACTGAAAAATTCAATGCCGTGGCCAGGATTTGAACCACAGTTCTCCTGGTTTCCTTCCAGTTGCTCTAACTCCTTGAGCTACCATGACCAACGAGCCGACTGTGTATCTGCAACCCGTGAACTTGGGTTCCAAACTTGTTGCCTGCATACAAACGTCATAACACGCTTCGCCCCTGCTTACAGAGGATTGAAGTGATAGCTTTCACAAAGACAAAGGATGATGATCCGGTGTTCTAACGCAAGCAGGCTTGTATGTTTAGGCATACATTCAAAGGTATAATCATAACTTAGAAATTCAATGCCATAACCGGGATTTGAAGCACTTTCTACGAGGGTGGGTCGAAAGTAATGCCTCCTATTTTATCACTTAAATAAGTACGTTATGTGAAAACTTTGAACTTGGCGCAATTCCTCAAAGCTTCTTCTCTAATTCCCTGCAGTAGTAACCTCCTAAGTCAACAGGTGGCAGCACTGCATCCTCTTTCAAAATGGCTGACATCGACATTCGTTTTAGACAGCGTTCTGTAATTGAATTTCTGACTGTGGAAGGTGAAACGCCAATTTGCATTAACGAACAAATAAAAAATGTGTATGGCGATGCAACGGTGGATGTCAGCATTGTTAGACGATGGGTTCGTCGCTGTAACGAAACTGAAGGGCAAACACCATTGGCAGATGAAAAGCGAAGCGGCAGGCCGATGACTGCAGTGACTCCATGCAACATTAAGCGAGTCGATGACATCATTCTTGGTGATCGCCGGGCAACAACAGGTGAATTCTGTCGCATTACCTCCCTTAGTAAAGGCAGTGTGATGACGATTATTCAACAACTGGGTTACTCAAAAGTTTGTTCACGTTGGGTACCAAGAATGTTAACCGCCCAAAACAAAGAAACAAGGAAAACAATAGCCTCCGAACACCCGCAGCACTTCAATTTGGAGGGAGAAGAGTTTCTGGAAAAAATTGTTACTAGAGACGAACGTCTTTGCCGAGTTCGCCCTACAAAAACGTGGCCGACGTTCTTCTTTAGCATAACAATACAAGACCACACACCAGCCGTTACACCACTGCAGAAATTGAGAAATTGGGATGGTAAGTCTTACCTCACCTCCCATACAGCCCTGACATGGCACCATCAGACGTCCATCTGTTCGGGCCACTAAAGAAAGCTCATCGTGGAATACATTTTGAAGATGAGGAGGCTGTGAAAGTGCCCGTGCGTCAATGGCTTAGGAACCAAGACCGTGCGTTTTATCACACTGGAATACATGCCCCAGTTAAAAGGTGGATCAAAACTGTGGAAAAGGACGGAGATTATATTGAGTAGTGACAAATTAATCGTCAATGTTGTAGTTTTCAAGCTATGTAAACTGGCTTCAAATTTCTTGGCGATTAAAAGAGAAAAATATAGGAGGTGTTACCTTTTGACACACCCTCGTATATTACGAACTCATAATAAACATTAAGTTTGTATTGAGGAATTAATGCTTTCGTAAATGACCAGAATTAATCCTTTTAAATACAACTCCTGTATATGGATGATATAATTAGGGTCAAACTGAGAAATTCAATGCCGTAGCCGGGATTTGAACCACAGATCTCCTGGTTCCGTCCAGTTGCTTTAACCCCTTGAGGTACCATGGCCAACGTACCGGCTGCGTATCTGCAACCCATTGAATTCGGTTCGAAACTTGTTGCCGGTATAGAAACGTCATACCACAATTCGCCCCGGTTACAGAGGACTGAAGTGATAGCTTTCATATAGAGCGTTAAAGAATGATGATTCGGTGTTCTGCACGTAGACTATGTGTAGGCACACATTCAAAGGTAGAATCACAACTCAGAAATTCAATGCCGTGGCCGGAATTTCAAGTACTTTCTATTACACTTGTGGCTGCTCACATACAGTTGTGCACTGCATTTTTCAGTTCTCATTCTACCTTTCAAAGTGGATAGAAATTGCTACGTTTGAAATTCTGGCCCCTTAAGATTTCACGACAAATGTAGATTTAGCACTACAAAGATAGGCTAGGTATTCCATAATAATTTAGACAATTAATACTATCTACGAAATTTTACGTCTTATTTTCAAAAAATTAAAGATGGTAGACATTTTCTCACAGACGCGATAACGTGCAGGTGTTTGGATTTGTTAGAAACATTTCGTGTTCCAGCTTAGGAAAATAATTAACTTAATTATAAAGTTGAGCATTTATCCGACATTTTCATGTTATTTTCTCCATCTCGTTTGTAAGATATGTTTGTACAAGAGTAGAGAGTGGTAAACAATACAACCCTTAAAAACCGAATCCTAAACAATCGCTTTACAATTTCTGCTGTTTGCATGGCCACGGAAACAATGTTACCTGCTTTCCACTTGAAGAAAGGCAAGTATTTGAATGACCAAATCACAAACAAAAACATTTGCATTTAAACTATACTTTGGTGTGCGCGTGATTTCTCAAAAACCTTCATGTTGTATCATTTCAAGTTTTGCCTATCTTTTGGTATTTGATGTTTTTCACACAGACACAAATCCTCAGCATGCACTATAATTCTAAAATATTATTTTAACTTACAAACAGTTTTACAGGTTTCCAGTTGTCTACTGATTTCAAGATGTTGTAGCTATGGTGGATCAAGTGTTTCACCCTCACTTATTTCCTTAACAATGAACAATGGCGTGCCTTGGCGAAGGGACGCTATGTTCCGGATATTACGCATGCGTTAAAAGAATACCAACCTCAGAATGCTAAAACTAACCCGTAATGTACAAAGAGGGTAAAGTTTTGTTTGTTTGTTTTGTTTATTACTCCTAACGTTGTTATATCGAACGATGAATAAAATGGGTGTAATGAGCTTGGAATTATCCAACGTTCGTCTTTCCAAAAAAAAAAAAAAAAAAAAAAAAAAAAAAAAGCAGGCTATTAGACACTCGACTAAATGGAACGATCCACATCTCTCGGTCTGTTACACTTGCGTCTGCACGGCACTCAAAACTGTACCCTTTACGCAACAGGCGCACCTCACTTGGTTATGGACCCTCCCTTCGTCTTTACAAATCTCTAATCCGTCCCATTTTTACCTATGCAGCTCCAGTCTGGAGTGGCAACAGCAAGATTAATCTCCGCGACTACAGGAATTACAAAACAGGGTGTTCCATACAGCTACAAATGCTCCATAGTTCGTCAGAAACCAACAACCTCATCACGAGTTTGGTCTTCTACCCGTTCACCAGTACATCCGCCGGCTGGCATGACCTTTCTTTCACTATCTCCAGGAGGTACCTGGAGCTGCTACGTACAACCTTGCCGCTTGCACTCGCCAACCAACTGGCCTCTAGTGCAGACTGCCACAAGACCTTCTCTTGAGTGACCTCTCTATTACATACGACGGCTGGCACGACCTTTCTTTTCCCATCTCCAGGAGCTCCCTGGAGCTTTTACGTACAATCTCGGCGCTCGCACTCGACAACAAACTCGCCACAAGGGCAGACTACCACAAGATCTCCTCCTGAGTGACCTCTCCAGTACATCCGGCGGTTGGCACGACCTTTCTTTTAACACCTCCAGCAGGTCCCTGGAGCTGTTACGTACAATCTCGGCGCTCTCACTCGCCAACCAACTCGCCTCAAGCGCAGACTACCACAATATCTCCTCCTGAGCGACCTCTCCAGTACATCCGCCGGCTGGCACGACCTTTCTTTTACCACCTCCAGGAGGTCCCTGGAGCTGTTACGTACAATCTCGGCGCTCGCACTCACCAACCTACTCGCTTCAAGTGCAGACTCACACAAGATCTTCTCATGAGTGACCTCTCCAGTACAGACGACCCACAAGAGTGATACCTATGAAGGTTAAGATACTCAATTTGTGTTATAGTGATCCTGTCGTATTTAGCTACAGGAGTCGTTCACGGCTACTTCAATTGTTATGTGTACTGTTACTTTCGCACTAACAAACATCTATAAAGCATACTTGCTGATCGATGGATAATAAAAAAAAGAAAAACGTCTGTTGTTAATTGAGTTACAGCTGTTCAGTATTTGTGAGTGTGTGGATATTTGAAGTGAATCGCAGCGAATTATTTCGTTTGCTTATGTTCACCGGGGCGAACGAGACGACCTTGAAGACTGCTGTTGTGTATGCCACGACATTTTCCTGCTTCAAGGGGAGTACAATGCGTGTTTTACTTATAATAAATAGAATTTTAAATGTCTGTAAACAACGCTTTTAATTCTACGAACCCACAAAGTCACAGCCCTTTTGCAGCTTGTAATGTTAGTGTTCTGTTTTCCCTCCCGCTCGAAGCTAATCATCAACTTGATATCTTATTTATTCCGAATTCGAACGTGACCATCAGCGCATCTTTAAAATTGTCACATTGATCATATGATAGTAGTAATGATTTTGCGAATTTAGGTTATCGAAATTTCCTTATTGTTCAATCCTTTTTATTACTGTGCAATGCGAGGAGAAAGGAATTTCAAAGCTGTTGCATACGGACCAGGTCCTTAAGCATTTGACTATCATTTAAAGGCTGCTGTGTTATGGTATTTCCCTTGCACAAACAAATAATTAGGAATAAGGTAATTAATGTATTCAAATGTATATCTCGAACGACCTGAAATCGATGGAGGTATAAGGTTTCTTACAGCATGGTTACAAGAGTAGAGAAACACGCGTGAGATTTTTTCTATGTATAATTTAGGTCCTCCAACGTTAGATAATATAGGACGATGAATGGAATGGGTGAAATGATGCTCACATGAGCCCGGGGTCCATGGAGTTGAGAGTTAACCGATTTTGGTCTTTCAGGATAAGGGAAAACCCCAGAAATAAACCTTATCCAGGTAACTCACCCTGACCGAGATTCTAAATCTGACTTCTTGAACTTGAGGCAGACACGCTACCGAGGCGGGACACGTATGAGTGAACGTATCCAAATTTTTATTTCGTCTACCACGTCATGGCAGGTAGAGTAGACATTGCATTCACTAGCGAAAAATTAGATACGACATTTTACTAGAAATATGCATTTGAAAGTTCCATATATAAGAAAGGAAATCGGAAAAGGGTCCTTGTATGCATGTTTGTCTACATCATAGCTAAAAAATGCAGCTGTTATACTGGTCGCCAAACTGGAATATGATTGACAGTAAGCACATAGAAAAGCGCTGTAAAAAACGGGAGGGAATGAGTACCTCAAAGCGGTTGTCATAGTAACCATTAGAGGGACCAATTAGACTCAAGACGTTTCCATCACAATGTTAGACGCTGAACCTTCGTTTCCAGTATTCTAACACGTGGTTAGCATGACTTGCGGGCGAGCTTGTTACGCAAACGCTGCAGTAAACACAATACGTTGGTGTTTTTTTTCACTTCTGATAACGCTGCATAAACAGAATACCTTTACGTATGTATAAGTTGCTGTTATTTTATATAAGGTTACAACAGTTAGAGATCCTGCACTAGCAAGTTTCTTTGCATTATGTGACAATTTCCCTTGGTTTACGTGTGTCTGAGTTCGTGTATCTGTGTGTGTTGTGATCATTTGCAATTGTGTTTTAATGAATGTTTAATTATGTGTAAAATTAGTCCAAAGCGAAAACCTGAACATGCTCGGGAACCAAATAATACTATGTTTTGTAAAGATACTCCAATTAAGTCCTGCGCTGTCGCGTAGCGGGCTAAGGCAGCATGCTTTGGTCCCTGGCCACGGAAAGCGACGCGGGTTCGATCGCACCCATGGGTGCGGATTTTAGGTCCCGGGTATAGGACCGGTGCCCACTCAGCATCGTGAGGGATGTGAGGAGCTTACACTAGGTAAGCGGCCCTGGTCACGGAAACCAAAATTCCGGCTAGGGGATACCGAGATCCTCACCACATCTCCTCCCCGTATCGGTTGGATAATCGCACACTTCTGCCGTGCATAAGTGGGCGTGAGGCCGGCAGTCGGGTTGGTAGGCCTTGGCCCTCTAAGGACTGTCACTCTATGGGTTATAATTATATATTCCAATTAAAAGACAGGCACAGGAAATACGAGTGATATGCTCCGTGAGAGAATATTTCGAAGAGTGGAAATTGAAAGGGGAGCCCATTATTCACTTCTCTAAGGTACTTGATAGGACTTCACGTGCTGTAGGTATCAGTAAGAACACTGTGGTTAACATTGGGAAAGAAAAGTATTTTAAAGGAGAAAGTCAGGCATCGGGGTCTAAATTAGAAAAGTCCCGGAAAAAGAGGGATGTAGGCGGCATTTCCCCACTTCAATAAACATCAAAATGTCATAGGTATGCCTCTTATGTTACGGTGATCTTTACATTGATGTGTTCTTGCATGTTCTAGCATTTGCATGTAGATCCACAACTTTTCTGTCTTTGTGTACTTCCCGTAGGGGAGGGGATCCGTCCCCTTCAGCTGCTGTGGTGCGTGCGCTGCGGACCCTTACCACTCGTGGTACCTCTGACGTTACTAGAGGAACCTCGTGCGGAACTGCCGAGCTCCTCACGTCGGGGAATTGTTCGGATTGGTTTGGACTCGAGGGGGCAGTGGTTCCCGACACCCACGGGAAATTGGGTGCCTCCAGCCAGGCTACGGCCGCCCGGAGGCGGTAGAGAGTTGCCTCATAAGTCCCAGGTACTTCCCTGCAGAGCTTGTAGAAGGTGTGCTATATCACCAGGTGGCCCCACCGAGGTTTTTGGTAGTCTTCCCTGCGTGGCTGACACGCTTAAGTGGCGTATCCACTTCCATCCCGTCTTGACGTTGTTGTCGATGGGGGGCTTTTCAAAAAATCACTTATTGTCTTATGGAAAGAGTCCCGGAGTTATCCATCGCTCCCGGGTATAATACAATATAGTAATGTCTTCTCGTACTTTTACGTATACTTCTCAAATCCGAAGTTATTATTCAATCTTTTTTATCTCTGTGCAATGCAAGGAGAAAGAAATTTCAAAGCTGTTGTATAGTGACCAGGTCTTTAAGGATTTGACTACCACTTAAAGGCTGCTGTGTTATGGTATTCCCCTTACACATACATATAATTAGCAATAAGGTAGTTAATTTATTCAAATGTTTACCTCGAAAGACCTGAAATGATGGAGGAATAATGTTTGTTACACCATGCTTACAAGAGTAGAGAAACACGCATGAGTGAACGCATCCAAGTTTCTACTTCGTCTACCCCGTCATGGCAGGTAGAGCACACATTGCGTTCCATAGCGAATAATTCGATAGGAAGTTTTACTAAAAATATTCGCTTTAAGGTTCCATATATCAGAAAAAAGTCGGAAAAGTTTGCATGTCTGTGCACAGCATAACTGAAAAATGCAACGACGTATAATACAAATATTATTATTATGTTTAGTAGTTAAACTTTTCATGGTAATGCTCATTTTTCAGACTAGCTATTGAGCTTTCTTTCCAAAAACCTCAATTTCACTAATTGCGGAACAAGGGATAATAATTGGTAATTCTAATTAAACCGTTTTTTTTTCTTTTCTTTAAGCAGCTGGCGGCTGACTGAGGGTCAGCACGATGTGTGTCATTCGTGTACCTGTCCTACACGGACTTAACCACTTAATGACAGGATATGTGGGGTTTTGCAGTGCGGTGGTTTAAGTTTAGGTAGATGAAAGGAAGGAAGTTAGCTGTAGCTCCTCATGGTAGCCAACTCGGGTGCAATGCTATGTGAGCACCGCTGGTGTGATAATTTTAGGAAGAGTTTTATTTAGAAAGTCTATTAATTTCAAACAGTAATAATTTTGAGGTTGTAATAAGAACTTTATTCTTATCGGGTGTGCCCGCATGCCATGCGGGGAAGCCGGTAGAGCTTGTAGCGTCTTTCGGAGGTTCTATAGTTCCCTAGAGACCTAACCAGGGCGCTCTGATGTTGAGGCAAACTCGCGTAGAATTTTGTGGCCCGGCGCCTAATGACATCTTCCACATAATGGAGAGATGAGGCTTCATGAAGGTATCTCACGGGAAACCTCCAGCAAACAGAATAGATGGCCCTAAGGCATCTATTTTGTACACGCTGAAGTTGTCGCAGATTGGTTCCTGCTGCCATGCCCCAGACCTCACACGCATAAAGCATGAGTGCAAGAATTAAAGCCTGAAAAGGGCGCAACTTAAGGGGTGTCGGCATCCCTGAGCGCATCATGGGGTATAACGAAGCCAAAGCATCCGATCCGGTCAGATAACCTTCTGTCATTTAACAAGTTGACAACATGTCATATTCCACTTTAAACAATAACAATAGTCTAAAGGAACAGGTAATATCACTGAAGTTTGGTATTTGAATAATTAAAACTATAATAACGAGCAATAAAACGAGTGTGCTAACTGGAAATAGAAGTGTTAGGAATTAGTGAAAGAGATATTTCATTTAAGAACTGGTTATGTTTATTGACAATTTCTCTTTATGGTGAGTAGTAAAACGTAAAACATTAATAAATGAAATGTACTAACACGTAAATAATAAAATTATCACGTATTAAAATGACGTTTTGCGTTTATCGTCATTTACATCTTATAGGTTATGTTTTTCCACTAACTGGAAGACAGACCGAGGCTCAAAATATTTTATATAGAAATTTTATTTTTTTGTAGAAAAAATATTTAAATATATATTATTTAGTTGGTAAAATATAAATTTAAGGACAAAACATCGGAAAAAACAACGAACAAAAACATTTGATTTGAATTGAAAATGTATTACTATCAGTATCAATTGTGACAAAACACTTGAAATGAATATGACCTGTAATAAAATATGTACGAACGTGTAATGAAATATGGAGTAATGAGTATATGTACGGATATGTAATAACGTGTGCAAAATGTATATGTAACCGAACATTTCCGACTATTCAAAAAATAATGCAAATAACAAATGAATATCATATAATTACGATATAAGATATGTATGAACTTGTATCTTTATTAAAAATAAAAATGCATTGAAATATCTGTATCAGCAAGAAATAAAATGTGAAAATGATTGTGAAATAGCATGTATTTTAATATAAAGATTAAATACATGTAAAACAGTATATTATGTGATTTGATTTTACTTCCTTTATACATCCTTTATGTATAACCCTCTGCGCAGGGTCGCATGTACGTCGTCATTCAGTTGTTTCAGAGTATTTTCATTTGCGAGTACACAGAGCGTAAGGCATGAAATGTTTAGCTCGCAACTGCCCTCTTTGTGCAAGAATGAGTGTCAACATTACATTTTTAAAATAATTTTTAAGAATAATGTATAATGAATAGTTTTTAAGTTTTCACATCTGTCGTGTGGTCTTAAGCACACACTTTTTTGTGAAATACAGCGATGGTGATAATGATAACTGCAGACTTGCAAAATGATGTAATTCTGGCTTCTGCAGTTGATACAACCATAACATGAGTTAAGGGATAAATGACTCAATATCAGCCACAGTTAGGATGGAGTAAATTTTCTTTTGTAGCAAGTTATTAAACGGATATACAAATCTGTTAAGGCGGCATGTTCACTATTGGATATTTTGGGGCTGGCAATGTTGTTTTCCAGGACACATGGTAGTGATTGTGGATGACAATATGGATTTTGGGGTTTTTGCTTAATATGAATCTACATAGTTTGGAGAACATGCCCATTATAAGGTTTTACGTGTTTGTGGCAATTAAGTGTATTTAAATGGTGTTTTAAGTCTGACGGCCGGGCTATAACACCCCCTTTTTACTCTGAATTTTATCTTCTGCTTAAAACAAGCAGGATTATTTAGGGGATGGGGACAAGAGGTGCAAGTGAAAAAGCAAGGGTGTGTGGGACACGTACAAAAAAGAATGGGCAGAAGACTTACAGGAAAGAGAAATAATATGAAAGGTTACATGGTCATACCAAAACCCAAACGAGAGCTTCAATCACCTAATCTGTGAAACAGTTCTAAAATCTGTGTATGTTTGTAGTAAAGCTATTAAATTTGGTGTGATGGATGCTTTGACATGTTTTAATCATGGAGCTGTATTTAGGAAAATTGGACTGGAACAAGGTTTTACTTTTGACTGTGCCTCTGAAAACCTTCATGCATCAAGAGTAAAATAAGCAGAAAAACAAGTGTAGGAAGTATCTAAGGAGCAAGAATTAGGATGAGAGGTGAAAAGAGGAGGAGAGAGGATGCTGAGACAACTGAGGTGAGGAGTATGAACCAGGAATATTTTGAATTTTGGGTATGGTACATAAAAATATAACATTATCTTCTCTTGCCATTTTCCGTAACTTGCTTTTTTAAGTAAGTTACAAGCAAGCAAGTTTATCTCCACATTTTTCTATTAAATAATAAATCGTTGGCGCGACATCCCTATGAAGGTCAAGGCCATACAACCCGTCTGCCGGCCTCACGCCCGTTTACGCATGGCAGAAGTGGGTGATCATCCGAGCGATACGGGGAGGAGATGTGGTCAGCATCTCGGCATCCCCCAACCGGAACGTTCGTTTTCTTGACCAGGGCCGCTTACCTAGCGTAAGCTCCTCACTTTCCTCAAGATGATGAGTGGACAGGTCTTATACCCGGGACCTAAAATCCGCACCCCAAGGGTATGATCGAACCCATGCCGCTTTCCGTGGCCAGGGACCAAGGCACTACACTTTTCTAGAAAACCATAATAGACAGAGCTTTGAATTTTTTGTTCATATGCAGAATATACTGTTAAAAACATCTGGTGAGATCTTCATATGTTACACTTTCATGAAATTCCTCAAAAATATTTTCGTATATAAAAAAATTAAAAAATAAAGAATACATTATTTATTTTTAAAATTGTTATTATTGCTTACATGTCTTAATAGTTCATCAGCTATGTTTAATAGCCTGTTTTTAAAGTGATTACAAAGTTTTAAGTATGTTTCCTTAACTGTTTAGGAGAAAAAAGCACCTACAGAAGAAGATGCGTGAAAATTTTGAGTTTTTTTGAATATCAATAGAGCAAAAATTAAATATAACTTTATTTTTGACTTGATTATGGTTTCTGAATTAGAAGATACTGATATATCGTGGTAAATGTTTCATTATGATAGATTGCATAGCTTTTAAGAAACACTAACATATGTTGCATTGAAATTGTACATGGAAATTGCTACTCTGCCACTACCACGTGCCCTTAAGGAGCCTACTTCTGCCCTGCTCAGCTAGCGAAATGGGCAGCAGTATTACCTGTTCGACGAACGAGTGCAGTTGTTTGTGGAGGTCGCTGGTGTAGCATGGCAAGGCTTAAAGAGGTCAAAGAAAGCGGGAACATCAACACAGCGTACGTAACACGATGCATTCTTCCCCCTTGCGAAATCGATATCTCATGCTTTAAAGTATTCTCCAGAACGCGTCTTTCTTACGTTAAAAATGGATATTTCCATTAACGCCAACTCGAGCAAAGTTCTACGCACAACACATTTTTCAAACCCATCGAGTTGGAACTTTTTTATAAGTGGTCATTGTTCACCAGCTGTTGAAAGTTCTTTTTTGTTGTTGTATACTTTGAGTTTTGAACCTCTTTTCTACATTATGCACATTTCGTTCACTTTTATTTACTGCTATATGTGCCGTTTTATGGCAGTTTTAGGTAATAATTAGACATTTCTCTGTTTTTTAGGTTTGTGACTTCGAGAGGCAGTGTTTGCATTTGCACTTAATTCGAACCCTTCCAATGTAAGAGACTCAACTTGCAGTACTTCAGTATTGCCATGAATGGTGACGTAACAGCACTTAGTGTTTTTTTTACGCAAGCTTCTACTATTGGCTAATTGCATTCATTCTTCAGACAGGTTATAAGTTAAACGTTATAATCACAACATAATTCTTGAAAATAGTCTTGAAATTGTCGACGGACAATGAATTACCTTAGCCTTCATTAAATTAACAACTTTTAACTACTACAGACCTAGGGGATGGCTTAGACGGTTTCTTCTGTGGCCCGCATTCGGGAGGCCCGGGTTCGATTCCGGTGACCGACCTACCTGACCAACGGTTTCTTTCGGGTGTTTTCCTGTGTCATCAGGAGATTGCTGGGTAGGCTAATTACATCCCCTGAATTTCCTTACCTTCCATTTCATATCCAACATCATTTAATCTCTCATCTGGTGGTTTTTCTGAGGGTAGAAGTGTCGGCGGGTGTCTTGGCGCTACATGGCAGGGTGATATATGCTCTGAGGTAAACACTTCCTCTTCGGGTAGGTTGGTTGTCGGTCTGAACTCAGGTCTCGTGATGGGACTGTTTCCGAATCACAGTAGGATGGGATGTCCGTTGTCCTGGCTTGCCAGGGGAGGTTTCCATCTAAGTAAAATATAGGTACCCGGCCCTCTGTGATGTCGTGCCTCCTTGGGACAGCCACCCTCTGTCTCCTGTGTCTCCATAATTATAAATATCAGAGTTGTGCTGTGCAGCTCCGTGTTAGGGGTCTCCCTGTGTGTTAATCAGAAAATTCATACCAGCACAAAGTTTGCTTGCTACAGAGACATAAACGGACATTGTAGAGACGTCTTGAAATGTTGATTTGTGTATAAGTATCGCAAAACAATTCAGTACGTGAAAAATTCTTTGGAACTACTGGACGAGCCTATACCAGTAATGGTTGTAAATATTGTCTTGGTCCTGCCTCTCTTGGTGTAATTTCGGTAATAAGTTAGAAATTGCGTCTTTGAGTTGTTCTAGTGAGTGTGGGTTGCCTCTGTCACTTTTACCCTTAAATAACCTCAGAGAAAGAAATCTGGAGAGGTAAGATGGGAGATCGCGGACACCAGAAATTGTTGAAGATGATTTGGTTGCCGAAAAATTCCCTCGACCTCTCCATGGACTCCTTTGAATTATGATAAGTAGAACCATCCTGCTGAAACCTACTGCGAAGTTCATCTCTTACAGCATAGCGACTAACTGCTCCACGATATCCCTGCAGACGACACCATCCACTGTTTTCTCAGAGAAGAATGGCCCAACAATGCCCCTTTGCGATACCGAACAGCAAACGTTGACTTTTTCTGAATGAAGCGACTCTTCGTTAATGCAGCCATGTAAGTGGAACCATACCTCATCCGTAAAGAAAGTGTTATCCAGAATTGCTACATTAATTGTCCCAACTGTCTGTTTAATCCATTCATTAAATTTGGTTTACTATAGTCCAGCGGTGGGCACAATGTGGCTCGCGAGCAACATGCGGCGCTTGAGTCAGTCTCCTGCGGCTCTTGACGCCAAGCAAAGTGTAAGATTAATTAAGTAATATAATTAATGGAAGCTAAAAGCTCGAGGCCAAAAAAAATTCCCTAAGCTTCAGTTTGGCTTTTAAAGCTTAAAATTAGTTTCAGACTGAACCATTTGCTCACTTCAAATATTTGAAGAAAATTACTGTAAGCCTTCCTGACGTTCAGGTGGAAACTGAAGTTTACAAGAGTAACATGTCAGGCTTTCCTGAAAAGATCAATGGCAGATTTAATGATTTAAAATTACTGTAAAATATTGTTGCTGTTGTGGGGAATACCTTTTCTGTTGCATCACCAATAACAAAGGATATAGGTGCTGTAGAGTTAGAGCTAATAGGCCAGCAAAAGGACGAAGGACTTAAAGGATGAAGTGGCATTTCTACCATACAATGTTGGAACAATGTTCCAGAAGAACAGTTCCCACTAACTAAAGAGTATGCTAAGAGACTTATTTAAGTCTTTGGTACTACCTACGAGGGTGGTCTGAAAATTTTCAGAGTTGTGTAGTACACCCAGGTTTCATCGCCAGTGACAATTGAATCGAAAAATTCCTCGCCCTGTTCTGCATAGCGCTCCAGGAATCGTTGGAACGCTTAAACACATTGCCGTTTATGGTCTTCGGTGAGTATTTTGGGGACCCACCTCGCACAGACCTTGCGGTAATGCAAATGTTTGGTCAAAATCTTGTCAATCGTAGTCTTACTGACTTCAGGGATAAGTTGACCGTCCGCATTGAGGCTGTCATCCTTACGCCGACTGACGGCGCGCAGTGTCACTCGAGGGGATGGTGGTGATGGTACCGACGTGCCCCTCTCCACGGCGGCCCTTACTCGTTTTCCGGCTGAACTTCCCGGTGTAGGCAGTCTCCCTCCAGGTATTCCGACTGTTCACATTCCCAACACAGGCCACTAGGTCTTCGCTGACGTCCCTCGACTGGTCTTCGGCTTCCCGTGTAGCGAATATTCCTGGTTCGCGTCGTCGGATTAGCCGTCACCCTGGCCGCCTCCATTCTTAATGCTGCAGTTGGCGCCTCGTGGATGGTTTCATAATCGCGGAGCATTAGGTGCTGACGAATCTCCGTGACTCGTACCCCTTCGACAAAGGTGTAGGCAGCCTCTGGGGATGCGAACTCTGGTGGGAGGTCGACTAGGACTTTGCTGGCCAGCTGCTCAATAACCAGAGCGAACTCATGTAGTGTCTCCTCTGGGTGCTGCGACCTTGATTTCAGCTGGCTTCCGTAAGTTGCGGCTAAGTGGTGGTTTCCAAAGCGGTTCTCCAGGGCCTCCCAGATGGCCTTGGGCGCCGCCGCTGTCTGGACCGCGTTCAGGACTTCTACGGCCTGTCCCTGTCAACTGGATATTAGTTGTGCGGCCTCTCCTCTGGTGATCACTTGATGTGTTTGGCCACCTTGTCAAATTGGCAGCGGAAGACCTCGAAAGTTGTCACGCCCTCGTATTTAGGAGGTTTGACGCGCGCAGATGATGTGTCGCGTCCCGGCACCTCGACCTTTAAATCGTTTAACCTCCCGCTGTCGATGTCCTCTACCATGGCATACAGGGACATTGTTTCGATGTCAGCCTTTCCCTCCAGCTCGTTAACGCGGCTTGCCAGGTATTCGACGCTCTCGCCCAACTCTGTGACGTCCTACTTTACGTCAGCCAACTGCTCCTCAAACTTTGCGGCAAAGGCCTCGTTGGCTGCTTTCATTTCCGTAGTCATTTCGTTCATCTTCGCGGTCATTGTCGTGGCCAAGTTGTAGTTTGCAGCTTCCGTCTTTGCAGCGAGGTTGTCGTTAGCCGTCTTCATTTTTCAGTTCCGCTGCCAGGTTGTTGTTTGCCGTTTCCATCTTCGTTGTTAGTCCGGCCTTAATTTCTTAAATTTCTTGTAAAATCTTTCCCATAGCCGTGTCCATGGTCAAATGTTCCACTTCCTGACACCAGTTGTGACTTTGTGGGTTCGTAGAATTAAAGGTCCGAGTTGTAGAAATCTAATACGACCTTTATTTGCGTAAAAATACACTCACAGTAGGAAGTTACAGCAGAATTACGTCACATACACATTTACAACCTACCAAGGTCGGTGACCTCACAAACAGCGTTCTGATTGCCTCAGCTCTCGTTACAACAACACTCTAAAACTGTTTACTTACTGTGTTTACTACTGTTCACGATTGTACCTTGGCAAGTCGTTGCTTCCTTAAATATCTCATCTGTTAATTCCAGGCTGTTCCAGAACAATCAAGAACCGAATAATCTCTATCAATCGAGATGTCACCAGAAATTTCCATTTATCTCTGTATGTTTGTATCGGCAGACCTTTATCTGCGTGCTATTTTCATCAGTCCCTTTGTGTACAAAAGCCACGTTATCGCTCCGCGCGAAACTTTTATGCGCGTCGCCGCAGCAGTATTATACACTGTGCCTACTACAAGAAGACAAGCAGGGCCTGAAGAGGGAGAGGGGTTTCAACTGTTTATCTGCTCTGTTAGTGGATCTGTTTACTACGAAATGAGTGTATGAGATTACATATGAGTCACCCATGCTGCCAGATCTAATGTTCGTTTTAATAACTGCAGTGGCAGGTATTATGCATGGGCCTGTTATGTGACAACTGCGGGTATTTTATATGAACCTGGCATCTTTATCATATCCGGAAGGCAAGCATAGACATCATTCGGGCAGCGAAAGTGATTACGTAACACATTCTTCTGCCTTGTCCTCTTGTGCTGGGTGGACAGTACTGTATTCTCAAATTCTTATTGTACCTACGAATATACGCAAATAGAGTGGACTGTACTAACTTATGGAGGGTATTCGGTACGGAGGTCCAAACGTGGTCTATTGTACCTATGTACCCAAGTGGAGCAGCCCCGGGAGGAACGATGAGGAGGTATAGAGTGGCCGTGCCAAGAAGCCACAGCAGTGCAGAGGGCGGGGTCCCTAAACTTTACCAGTTGGAAACTCTCCGGTAGGCCAGTACAGCGAGTATCCCACCCATCGTGGTTGGGAAACAGCCCAATAAACCTACCCGGAGACTGTCCTACCGGATGAGGAAGTGTTTACCAAGAGCTTATCAACCTACCATGCGGCGCCGAGACACCCGCCGACACCACTACCCTGAGACACTAGATGAGTGATGATATCAAATGATAATGGAGATGCCATGGAGTGACAGGAAATGCGGGGAATGTAATTGATCGTTTATTTCAGAAACCACCTATGAGACAAAATATCAAAAAATGTGTTTTTGGTGGTCCTGTACAATTTAAAGGTAAATACATTTTTGTGCAGATATAACCAATGTTTTATATCAGAAATGCTATTTACAGCCTTGAAAATAATCTGTTTATTTCAGAAAGAACCCAAGCGCCGTCGCTTAGGTCCTCTCTGCGGTAAATTTCACTCATGACGGTTGGCGGCCTTGATGACAACACGTGGTATGTGACTCGCTGTGACAATAACTCACAACTACCCTGTACGTGCCCAATCATTTTCCCCATGTGACCAAGACTTCGGAAGCATAAAGCGTCTCTTGAGAAAGAAAGACAGGATTTCTACTCCCGATGAATATACAGAGCTCATGATAAAAGCTAGTAAGTCTGGACGATTTACTGTATATCAGCTTACATCAGACGATGTTCTCAGTTTCAGAAAGTGATGGCCCAAGTCATATAAGAAACTGCGAAATTCGGATGAAACATCATGCAGGAAAGTACCCAAAGGAAATAAGCAGCCACTGAATGTGTCCAAGTACAAGCAGTTTCTCTACAACAAGGATACTCTGGGAAAAGTGGTCGCAAGCGAATTTATTGGAGGAATAACAACAACTACCTTCACATTGCTAAAAACTCCCAATCCTCCCGAACTACTAACAGAGAAAGTTTATCCTTTGGGGAAGGTATATTTACTTTTATTACTGAGAAAAACAGCTTTAATATTTATATATTTATTTCTTCTCACATGTGTCAGAAAATTCCTGATGCATAGTCTGGACACTCTGCACCCTCCCTTGTTCTTTCCAAGTTTCCGTTAATTTTTCTTGCCTTCTTGGTCAGTTCTTCAACCATTTTATCTGCTTTCAAGACTGGCAGCATTTCAATTTCCGTATATGCCTACTAACAGGATTAGCACACGTATTTTGTGAACTGGACCTACTAACCTCAATATTACATATGGTTTCATTATCTATTGTATTTATATTTTATACATTTACTGTTCTGTTTTAGTAAAAACATTTCATGTAAACTTTCTATTTTCAAATGTTTTTCCCTACCCATATCATATAATCACCAATAACTAGTACAAAATATTATTCAGAAGAAATAACTGTTCACTTACACAGCCAAAGACAAAAGAAAAACTAGCACCACTTGAAAAATCCATTACAAAACAAGGCTTACTTCAGCAATATCTGTTCAGTATTACAGAAATTATGATCAATTTTCTGAAAGGTTACGAAAAGGGAAGTGACAACAGTTTAGCACCCACTAATATAATTATCAAATTAGTTATAAAATATTCCCCAATGAAGTTTTAACTATATATTTGGAATCTAGAGGGATAAAATTATAATAAAATGTAAAAACAAACCAAAAAAGTGAATCTTTACCCCAAGTGAAGTAGCTCCTCACTTTCAGGAATTACTGAAAACCTAATAGCGAATGATGAAGATGTAAATTATTTTAAAAACCTGATGTGTTACACTCATATAACCTTGTTAATATAGGATTGTATATACTTAAAGATGGTTTACCGAAAGGGTTTACAATCTACTTTGCAACTGGGAGGTAGCTGAAAGGACAGGGGGTTAGATGATAGAGGTAAATGGTAAAAGGAATTTATAGTCAGGTTACATGAAATGAAATGTGTAGTGTTTAATGCCTGCTTCTACTACATAGGCACTGCAGGCAAATCAGGTTACATATAGATAAATAGAAATAGCACAACTTTCCACAAAATACCAGTTTACCATAACATCATGATTTTCTACAGTACAAGTCAACCCCGAAGTCTTGAAGAGACTTTGGGTGGATTTGTTTTGAAAGCTACATCAGTGCATTAAGACCCAGTCAGTCTTACCTCCGAGGAGATGACGTTGCGTTATGAAGTGAAGATTTGGCTTAGCCTCCGGCTGCAACGATACCCTTTAAACTCCCCTGCGCCTCGATAATTAATGCTAGAAGTATTAATGGCCAAGCCCAAAAGCAGGGGGCCAACACATGTTGTACCTAGGGAACTTTTACCTTTGATCAGCAGAAAAGCTTCTGGAACATTCCATCCACCATGTTGGTTTAAGTCCACCGACCTGCTGATCATAAATACTTACTACCGGGTTCAACGTCTAGAGTTGCTGCGTTTGGCATTCTTACTTGTTTAATCCTCCGAAAATATGCAAATTATGGGTTTGACATCTTATGTTCTGCTATGAGGTTTCTACATCAATACTTCCACAACTTAATACCTTCAACTGTATAAAGAAACCTCATGTTATTAAAATTTCAAATAAATTCCTAAAATAAATCAAGTTCTTTCACTTCACCAAAGCATACACGACAGTATATCCATGACCAACTGTACTCATCTGATGGCTTTTCTTCATGACATATACCAATCTACAAGGGCTGCTCAGAAATGAATGATCATATTATTTTACGGTCCTAACTTTTTGCACTAAAATTCAATCATATGATATTCTAATACCTTAATGTGAAAAAATAGTAGTAGTTTTACTGTTGATACTCCTGGTTCTCGCCTGTGAGAATCAGGCAAGTTCAGACATGTTCAGTAATGCCTACTGCTGCAATGGAGGTAACACGTTAGGAACAATATGTGGCTTTGAAATTCAGCTTTCGTCTCAACAAATCTTCAGTTGTGGTCTATACAATGCTATAGGAGGCCTACGGAAAGTCTGTTCTTCATTACAGCACAGCTTGAAGGTCGTCTAAAATGTTTAGAAAGGTGGAACAGTCAATTTCAAAGGAAGGTGGAACCGGTGCTCAAGTTACTGCTCTTATGGAAGAAAACATCAACACTGCTGCTGCCATTGTGATAAAATATCGACGAATTACCTTCAGATCACTTTCTGAAATACTGAACATTTCATTGGCTGCCGCCCACATGTTGGTGACAGAAACATTACACATGAGACATGTTTGTGCATGATCGTTTCCAAGACTGTTAATTCCTGAACAAAAGAACATTCGTATACAGGTCTGCATGCAGTTAAAGTTGATGTTGGGGGAAGACCAGAGTTTCTTTCAAACGTAATTACTGCTGATGAAACTTGACTACATCTTTTTGATCCTAAGAACAAACAGTAAAGCTCAGTGTGGAAATCTCCTTCGTCACCAACCCGCCGAAAAGCAAAAAGTGGTTGCTACTGCTGGGAAAGTTATGGTCATCTCATTCATGTCCTGAAAACAGTGCAAGTCCATATCATGCGCAAGAGACGTAATTTCTGTGAAGCAGGCTGGATGCTGCACCACGATATTGCATGGTCATATATTGCCAATGCTGTTGCTGAATATCTTGCAAAAATCAATGTGAAGTGCATCCCTCCCCCTCCCTATAGTCCGGATTTAGCCCCATGTGACACTTTTCTATTCCCTAACTTGAAGAAATGCCTTCGTGGAAGGCATTATCCATCATCAGAAGCAGTGGGGATGGCTGCAGAGGTGATTTTGAAGGATCTCTCAAAAAATGCTCTTCAGCATGCCTTTGAAGACTGGCAGAAACGGTGGGACAAATGCATCATATTTAGGGGAGACTATTTTGGGAAGAACCATCAAAATAATGAGGGTGAGTAAAGGAGCGTTGTCAAAAAAAATTGTAACAATTTTTATTGAACATCCCTTGTAAATACAGTAGTCTTGATTATCCAACCTAAACTACCCCTGGACAAGGCCAGATAGCTGAAAATGTCAGATTATACAACAGAAGTTGGAAAATGTAGTAAAACAATTTAGGTGTACTCTATTGTTAGAACAATTATTGGTTTGCAATATTTACT